>ML681984.1:42295243-42310816 GCA_007922195.1 Podocnemis expansa | reverse complement strand
AAAAAAAAAAAAAAAAAAAAAAAAAAGCCGGCCGGCGATATTACAACTGCCCGCGGAGTCACAGCAGCGCTATGCCCAACGCATCGGGCTTCAAGCGCTGTGACTCCTGTCATGAGGCAATGCCTGCCTCAGACGGGCACACTTCGTGTGTAAAATGTCTCGGGGAAGGGCATCTTGCTCAGAAGTGCCCTGACTGCAGGCAACTCACCACCCGAGCGAGGAAAGAGCGGGACCGCAGATTGAAGCTCCTCTTATTAGAGGGCTCCCTGCGCCCGTCTTCAGACCCCGGTGCCTCTCCTCAGCGTGAAGAGGGAGCGCACAAAAGGAGGTCTCCAGCCTCTTCCCCAGTCCCCAAAAAGAGAACCAAGGGGACGGAGAGTGCGAGCAGCTGCCCGACCGCTACGGCAAATGATTCCCGTGCGGCGGCAGCATCAAACAAACAGAAAAAAGCCAAGCGGACAGCGCCGCAAGCTTTAACGGCACCGTCAACTGCCTCGGTTCCGATGCCCAGCCAGGGGCTCTCGGCACCGTTCTTACTCTCACCAGCCACAGCACCGGGCTTGTCAATGTCGGGCACGCTACCGCTGACGGCACCGGCAACAGTACAGGCTCCAGCTCCGCCTTTGATTCCCTGTACTCCTCAGCCACAAACAGTGCTGCCGCAGGGTGCTGTCACACCATTACTTACTCAAACACCCTTTTCAACGGCTGTGGACGTTGTGGTGCAGCCTCCAGCTGTTAAACACCACAGGAAATCCAAACATATGGAGCTGTTGGACGATCTTACGGTGCACTCAGCCCCATTATCTCCTCTCTTTTGTTCGGATTCTTCGGAATCTTCTTCATCAACGTCGCCATCGAAAGCGTCTGCCTCGTCGGTGGCCTCGAGCCCAGAGCACGAGCAAACTACGCAGCAGTTACCTCAGGCGGTGGCTCAGAGCGCGACTCTACCGATGCCTTGGGCTTACCCCCCCTGGATGATGTACCCCCAACAGGGGTTAACTTATTTGCCTTGGCAGCCCTTCAACATGCCTTTAACAGGCATGAACAACACAGCGGTACAACCGACTCTACAACCCCCGTCTGTACCTCTGCCAACGTTAACACAAGTACCTACTCCTATCGACGATTTGACAAAAGACCCTACATCACAGAATAAGCATGATGACCACAAACAATTCAGAGATCTCTTCAAGAGGGCAGCGGAGTCTCTGGACATTTCCTTACAGGAGACCCAGACCGCCCAACACAAGTTATACCGCATCTTGCAGTCTTCTGGATCCCAGAAATTGGCCCTTCCAATGGATGAGGGCATCTTACAGCCAGCAGACGAAATATGGAGGACACCAGCTTCAGCGGCTCCATCCAACAAAAAAGCTGATAAAAAATATTTTATAAATTCTAAAGGAAATGAATTTCTTTTCTCCCACCCTCAACCCAATTCCTTGGTGGTAGAGGCAGCGGGTCAAAGACCTAAGCAACCCTTCTCTAAGTCCAATTCTATGAACAGAGATGATAAAAAACTGGACTTCTTGGGGAAAAAAGTATATACCTCGGCCGCACTGCAAATGCGTATTGCGAATTACACGGCCTTGCTAGCGAATTATACCCATGATATATTCACCAAACTGAATGAATTTTCAAATTTTATTGAACAAGCAAAACAAGAACAATTTGCTCCTCTGATCGATGAAGGCTTGTTAGCGTCAAGAATTGCCCTTCAAGCTTCCCTGGACGCAGCGGATGTTGCAGCCAGGACACTGGGGACAGCAGTCGTCATGCGTCGTGCTTCATGGCTCCAAGCCGCAGACTTGCCCAAGCCAATGCAGCGTACCATTGAGGACCTGCCATTCGATAAAGAAAAACTATTTGAAAAAACAACAGATGACGTCATGCATGGCCTTAAAGACTCTAGAGCCACGCTGAAGACCCTAGGAATCTATACCCCACAATCCCGCCGTCGACCATATAGGGCTCAACCCACCAATTTCAGGTACTTCCAACAGACGTCTAATCGCAAAGTGGACACCTATAGAAACCGACCCAGACAACAAAGGAGGGGCAGGCACCAAACCTACGCCCAACAATCCTCCCAGCCAACTAATATCAAACAGCAATTTTGATGGACAAGTCGAGGGAGTGTTCAACCAGTCACTAGGTCACCGGCTACACTTACCAACATCCAACCCCACGTTCCGCAACAAATTACAACCATTCCTCTCACGTTGGAGAGAGATAACATCGGACAAGTGGGTTATAGAGATCATTCACCACGGTTATTCTATCCCTTTCATTTCTACACCCAACCACCACCACCCCCACCCGTCCCTCTTCAGGGACCCCAATCACGTACAACTCCTTCAGTCAGAAATCCAACGTCTACTCGATCTAGGAGCTGTAGAGGAGGTACCCATAGAACAACGAGGAAAAGGGTTCTATTCCCCGTACTTTCTAATACAGAAGAAGTCGGGAGGTTGGAGACCTATATTAGATCTTCGACGTCTCAACGCACACATACTGGTGAAACGATTCAAAATGGTGACCCTCAGGGACATATTCCTGGCCCTTCAACGATCCGACTGGATGGCCTCCCTCGACCTGCAGGACGCATACTTCCATGTCACTATTCGAACTGCACACAGGAGATTTCTCAGATTCTGTTTTCTTCACAAGCATTATCAATATACAGTCCTGCCTTTCGGCCTAGCCACGGCGCCAAGAGTCTTTTCCAAACTTATGGCTCCAGTGGTGGCATTTTTAAGAAGAAGGCACATAGAAATTTTTCCATACCTAGACGACTTTCTCATCAAGGCACCCACACAGATCAGCACAACCCAAGCACTACAAGCAACAATCAAGTTGTTTCACGAGCTAGGTTTGAGCATAAACTTCGACAAGTCCACCTTGGTGCCGGCGCAAGAACTTCAGTTCATAGGGGCAAGACTTTGTTCACCGATTTCACGGGCCTTTCTTCCAATGGACAGATTCATCAGCCTACAGCAGATAGCGTGTACCATTCGGGGAGCAACCATCATATCGGCTCACACAGCTATGCGCATGTTGGGGCACATGGCAGCGTCAACCTACCTTGTAGAGAATGCAAGACTTCGCATGCGTCCGTTCCAACTGTGGTTTCTCTCCCACGTCAGACATTACAATCGTCTAACCAAAACACTGCTCATAGTGCCGAGTGCCATCAAAGATTCTCTGTCTTGGTGGACACGTCACAACAACCTATTGCAAGGAGTCCCCTTTCGACAGCCACAACCACAAGTCACAGTAACCACAGACGCTTCATTACGAGGATGGGGAGCTCACTGCCGCGACCTCACGGCGCAGGGCAGGTGGTCCATGGCAGAGACATGCTACGGCGCACAACAAGAAATGCAGCCGATATTGCTCTTGGGCGGGGAGAGGCCCAGGATCGGAGGGCGACGCCTTTCTCACTCACTGGGGAAAAGAGCTACTTTATGCCTTCCCGCCCATTCCATTGATAGCACGAACTTTACACAAAATCGCACTGGACAGAGCAACAGTAATAATGATAGCACCAGCTTGGCCTCGTCAGCCCTGGTTCTCCATGCTCATCAAAATGTCCATAGTACCTCCCATCATCTTACCACAGGTACAAGACTTACTGTCACAAGACGACGGGACCCGCAAGCATACTTACCTGAACAAACTACACTTGACAGCATGGAACCTCGATGGTTCGATACTACGGAACTCCTATGTTCCGACAGGGTAAGGGAGGTACTACTAAATAGTAGAAAACCTTCCACAAGACGAACTTACCTCCAAAAATGGTCACGATTTTCCAATTGGTGCATACAGCGATCGTCCTCTCCAACTGAAGCACCCATACCGATGATCCTGGACTATCTCTGGCACCTAAAAGAAACAGAGATATCGGTCAACACCATTAAGGTCCACCTCGCAGCAATTTCAACTTTTCACATACCTGTAGACGGCTCTTCAATCTTCGCTCATAGAGTCGTTAAAAGATTTATGTTGGGCCTCAATAATCTATTCCCACATGTTCAACCGCCAGCAACACCGTGGGATCTCCCATTAGTCCTTAAAACATTGATGCGACACCCATTCGAACCCCTCGCCTCTGTCTCTCTCTTGCAATTGTCCATGAAAGTGGCATTTCTCGTGGCAATTACATCGGCAAGAAGAGTGAGTGAAATGGCGGCACTTATGGCTGATCCGCCCTATACGGTTTTCTACAAGGACAAGGTATCCCTACGCCTCCATCCCAAGTTCCTTCCAAAAGCCTCATCCGCATTCCATGTGAATCAGGTCATTCACTTACCTGTCTTCTATCCAAAACCGCACGCAACGCCACATCACAGAGCCCTCCATACCCTGGATGTCAGAAGAGCGCTAGCCTATTACTTGGATCGGACCAAGGCGTTCAGGAAGACAACAAAGCTATTCGTATCTACTACCGAATGATCTTTCGGTCAGCCCATCTCTAAGCAACGATTATCTAACTGGATCTCGTCATGTATACGCACAGCCTACAATATCAACCAAAAGACGCCACCTGCCACAATCCGCTCTCATTCAACAAGATCCATGGCATCTTCTATGGCGTTCCTTGCGAAAGTTCCACTACAAACGATTTGCCAGGCAGCCACTTGGGCTTCCAATGACACTTTTCGCAAAACATTATGCGTTAGACCGTTTTTCCGTAGATGACACGGCCTTCGGTCGAGCAATACTACAAACAATGGACAAGGGACGGTCCGAAGTCCCCACCACCACATTCCAGTAACTGCTACATACTCACCTATTGTGGAGCAGTCGGGAGCGCTGCTCGATGAAGAAATGGAGGTTACTCACCTTCGTGCAGTAGCCGAAGTTCTTCGAGATGCGCGCTCCCGACATGCTCCACAACCCACCCTCCTCCCCTCTACTTCGGAGGCTATTTCTTGTCGTTTCAGATATCTCCCGGCGTAGAAAGGAACTGACAGGAGGGGCAGCGGGGAAGCTGTCAGGCTGACGTCACACTGGCGGGAAACGGACGCCGCCGCAGCTTCCCTGCTGCAGAGCCACTGCTAGTTCAAAAATCTCCGATCCGGGGTGTTTAGCGGCGCAAAACACCTATTGTGGAGCATGTCGGGAGCGCGCATCTCGAAGAACTTCGGCTACTGCACGAAGGTGAGTAACCTCCATTTTTCAATCCTGGTAACTCTAAAACAGGGGTCTCAAATTCGCAGCCCATGGGCTGCATGCGGCCCCTAAAGTTATTTATTGCTGCCCACAATGACACTATTGCTACTGATATTGCAATATCATTGCATGAAAAGGTTTCAGTGGTGTGGCCCTTCAGCTAATGTACTATTCTTCATGTGTCCCTCATGGTGATTCGCATTTGAGACCCCTGCTCTGAAACATTGCCCCCCCCCCGGTGGCTGTGAGAGAGACTGACGGGTGTCAGTAGGGAAACATAGCATAAGGAGAAGAAAGAAGGTTTTCTGTCCAACCCCTCTACAGATATTGAAGTCCCCATCCCAGACCAAGTCATCAGGAGGCTCATGTTCCTGAGCAGAACCATCTGGAAACTGGTTCCTTGTTATATTACCAGGAAACATGGATGGTGACTGTTATATTTCTGTGTGTGTTTGAGTTTGGACATCAAGGTGAACTGGGAGAAGTTCACCCCAGAGCCCTGACAATCTCCAGAGTTGACTGTGGCAAGGTTGGGTGCTGTTACAGCCAGGGCTTGCTTGCTGGAGGACTGGTTCCTCTCCATCATGAGGCTCATTCAGTGAATCTGGTTGGGCCCCAGAATATCCATATGATCTTGCCTGCACTGTTGTGTCATGGTTGCATATACGTATGTGACCCAGTTTTCAGTGCTGCTCCTCAGATGTCTACAAGCCTGGTACACTTTCCAGGCAAGCACAATGTTGAACTGCTAGTCATGTTTCCTCAGAGACTCCTGTCCTCCCTTCCTTGGTGGGAGGACAGAAGTAATGTATACGTGAGGGTACCATCCACCTAACTTCTAACAATGTCTTTGACAGCAGATGCATCCCTCTTAAATTGGGAAGTACACGTGGATGGTCAGGTTCCAGAGGAGCAGCCATGTTAGTCTAGTTCAGTAAAACAAACAAGGAATCCTGTGGCACTGAAAGGCTAACATTGATTTATTGCATGAGGCAGTTTATTTTGAGAGGTGGTTTCCTAGTGATTTTTACACTTGGATCAATGTGTTGAAGCTAAGAGCAATCAGATTAGCCTCTATCTGTTTCTTCTGTAGTCATTCGGCCCAGGTGTTATTGGACAGCATAATGGTGGCCTTTTTTTCTCCAGAAATATGATAGAGCAGTGGTTCCCAACCATTTTCAGGCTGGGGACCTCTTTTTAACAAAAAAGTCTTTATGGGCCCTGGCTGATTATGTAATCTGGCCCAGGCAGGCAGACTCTGGACCATGCCACTCTGGTAGTGCCACTGGGACAGCTGGTGAGTGGCACCGCTACCACCATGGCCCCGCGCCACTGGGGAGCCAAGCCACAGCAGCTATGGCCCCCTGCCCTTGGCCTACCAGGGAGCAGACGCGGCCCAAGTCCCCCTGTTGGGATCCCACCATGGGCAGGGAGAGGCAGCCCTAGCAGGGAGCATCGTGGCTGCAGTTGGATTCCAGCCCCAGTAGGGAGAGGTTCCGCAGACCCCCTGCAACACATCTATGGACCCCTGGGGGTCCCTGGACCCCAGGTTGGGAACCACTATGGTAGAGCATGCACTTCACAGCTCTAGTTCCAGAGGCTGTTCTCTCTGGAGTTAGAGCATTCTCATGCAGATTACTCTACCTGTCAGAGATCTTCCACACTGCGTTGGTGGATTTTCTGAACAGACACACCTCTACAGCTGTTACTAATGTCTGCAGATCAGACTTCTTGCTACTTAAAACCTATGCACTGGTGCAAGCAGCTTCTTCTGATGCCTCTGTATGCAGAGCAGTTTTTGAAATGTACTCCACTGTAAAGATGGGGTATGTGAATCAGTTGAGCTGCATTATCCATGAGGACAGTCATTCAAAAGAGGGGTACTCATCAATTGATAATTTGAGTTCTTCATGATGTGTTCTTCCTATGGGTGTAGTGCAGTGCCCACCAGTGTTCCCTCTAATTTTTTTATAGGCTGTGTGTGCAAAAAATTTTTGTGTGCACAAAAAATTTCTTTGTGTGCACTAATATTAGCACTACTCAATTTTTTTGTGCACATATTATTTTGTTGTGTGCGGGGTTTTACAACCTGTGTGTGTGCGCACACATGCACAGCTTAGAGGGAACAGTGGTGCCCACTCTCCTTCTTTGCTGCCTGGTTTCAGCTGCTGGGAATTAGCCATTACAAAGGGACTAAAATGGCAGCAGTTCAGCAGCTCCCTTTATTCTTTCTGTGCAGAACATGAGGAGAGCTGGACGCTGCTAAAAATTTTTCTCTGGTCCTGGGTACATGAAGCATGTGTGCAACCTGAAGTGCTCTGTAGGGATAGCATGTCTTGAAGAACAAAGCTATTACAAAGCAAGTTACTCTTATTAATAACATTTATGTTCATAATCTAGGCATTGTATTGCTAAGCTTGGTGTGCATTCTAAGTGTTGTTTGGCTGAAAGACTTAGTTTTAGGGAAATAACTGATATTCTTTAGAAAACGTGGGAAGAGATTGTTTCGCAAGCGGTTCCTAGCATTTTCTACAATGAGAAAATGGTATTGTGTATCTTTGTTTATTCCATATGCAAGCTACACATATCCTGTTGCACCTGAATATTCTTTACATAGTTAGCGTGCAATTTATTTAAAATGCTTAAATATTGTCTTTTTATTATAAAACCATTCTTTTGAATAGCTGATTTTTAGAATGGAAAATTGAGGGAATATGTGATTGTATAGACAACTAACATTCTATACAGCAATTGAAGTGCTGTTTTTAGAGTAGAAATTGTATTGCCCTGCATTTGCTGTAATAAGAGTGAAGTCCGTTGATTTATTCCATTTTGCGAGCTACATTCCTTGAACTCAATAATATTCAAAAGTATATCAGTTTTGTTTTTCGGGCTGTGTCTTTGGTAATTTCTAAGTGTCATTCTTGTGCTATGGGATCTGTACAGTCAGGTCATTGCAATGCAATTGACTGGTCAATGAATACTTCACAAACTCTTTTCTCCACCCTGTTTAAAACCTTTCTTAGGTTTTGTTTGGTTTTTGTGATGCTATTCCTTATCTGATAATGTAAGAGTAAATCCCAGTTGAATTATGTTGCCACATTATGTCTTCAGAAGGGCATAAAGTCAGTACACATGCTTCGGTAATGTCTGGTTGTTTTTCTCTTACGTTTCTAGTTGGCAATTTGAAATTATGGCTTCAGCTGCACTTTAAATATGTGATAATAGCATGTGTTTCTAATAAGGGCCAGCATCATTTTGTTCCAATGCTGTGAATGGTTGTCACTCATATATGACAAATGCACCTTCATCTGTTTCTTTGATGGCCTCCGAAAAACCATACCCTCAAATCAGGACGATGAAATTAGCTGCTGTGTAAATTGTGTGTCTGAGTGGTTCATTATCTAATCACCGTCAGAACCACAGTGATAAAGTAGATTGAAGCAGGCAAGGGGTTTGCCAGATGATTTCAGGCCTTTTTCTAAATCCTGTTTCCCTTGGAAACCCTAAACAATGTGGTTTAGAACTTGAAAATTTTTTGACTAGAACTTCATATGTATATTTTTTTGCACAAAACTTGTGGTTAGGGATAGTGCTACAGTGGCTCTTACAATGACCTCTTTCAGTCTTCAGATCATCACTAAATATTTTAATCACTGCAAAGGTATTTTAAATTGGGTTGCCATGTTTACTGCTGATAGTTAAGACATTTCAAAATAAAATGGCCTCAATTTTCAGGAAAGTGCTTAAATCCATCCTCATTCAGGAGAGCACTTGAGCATGTGTATAAACTGAAGTGGTCGAGTGCTTTTCTGAATTGGGGCTGGTATGACTACTGTTCTATGCATGTCCTTTTACAGGTTGAGATAATGGGGGTAACCACATTAGTTAAGATGACTGCTAAGAACTTGAAGTTCTATAGTCTTGTAAATGAACATACAAATATTGCACAGAATATTGTAGGCAACAGTTCTGCATGGGAAGAGAGATGTCTTCATCTGTGGGTTTGTTTTTTTTTAACATATTACATTGTTGTTAATGCTATGTATTGTTTATTTTGGCTTAATACTTAATTTAACTGTTCTTTTGTTCTAGGAGCATTTGAAAATGATGATATCACTCACGTTGAAGGAAGTGTAGATCCTGTTCGTGACATTGAAATAATACATGAAGAACTTAGACTTAAAGATGAGGAAATGATCATGCCAATTATAGACAAATTAGAAAAAGTAGCTGTGAGAGGAGGGGACAAGAAGTTAAAACCTGAATATGTAAGTAAGAAGTGTGCTGTTAAATGTATCATTTCCTGGATGAGTGTGTTTTCATTTGTGTTCACACACTTTTTTGAACTCAGTATAACGTAAAATATGACCATTATTTCTACATATGTATTTTAAAGTTATCATTGCTCCAAAACCCCTTCAATTAAAATAATGAGCTGATTTTTCTGTTTATAACCTAGGGGTACATCGAGGGAGCTAGATGCATTCCACTTAAAGTACTTTGATGTGATTCAATCCAGTTGTGCTCAAACTGAGAGATAATACTGACATTAATGTAATATGAAAGCTTAGCCATACCTAGGTAGATATCCCAGCTCCTGCCTCCCAGTGTGCATGATACTATAAATTCTCATCTGCATCCTGTCGCATGTAATAGGGTGATACCATTCCTATTCCTAAATCAGTGATGGAGATGGCTATAACAATGTCATACCTGACCATTACAGAGCTCAGCACATGGTCTTTACAGCTACAGCAACCTTGTTGCCAAATTTGCTAGCACATTGACTCCAGGGATACCATCACGGGCCCCGGTCATTTCAACCACACCATCAGGGGCTCATTCGCTTGCACATCCACTAATGTGGGATATGCTATCATGTGTCAGCAGTGCCCCTCTGCTATGGATATTGGGCAAACCAGACTGTCCTTGCGTAAAAGAATAAATGGACACAAAACGGATATCAAAAATGGCAACCTCCATAAACCAATAGGAAAAGACTTCAACCTCCATGGACACTCAGTGGCAGACTTGAAAGTTGCCATACTTCAAAAACAGACTTCAGCGTGAAACTGCAGAGTTGGAGCTCATCTGCAAGTTTGACACCATCAGACTGGGTCTGAAGAGAGACTTAAAATGCTTAGCACATTACAAAAAGTGATCCATCTGTTTACACATGCTCTCCCTTTGATCTGCTGGTGTGAATAGGTCCCACCTGCTCTGTACTGACTTCGCCAACACTTGCTCTCCTCCACGCTGGCATGTGTATGTATACACTTCTCAACTGTAGTTTCCACTTCATGCATCTGATGAAGTGTGTAGAAGCCCACGAAAGCTTATGTTTGAAGAAATCTGTTAGTCTGTAAGGTGCCACAGGACTCGCTGCTTTTGCTATACACAGACTAACACGGCTATCCCTCTGGAAGTTGATTTCAACCAGTGATTTGACCTCATTTTCCTCTGTATGCTGTTTCCCAGTATTTGAATCTTCACAAACGCTTTGATTTGCGGTTCAAGTCAATGTTCCCTCTAAACTGCACCGTCATGCAGCCCGCCCACTGCCCGGCTCAGGGAACGCTGCCAGCCGTCCATGGCTGGCAGCTGCAGTTCCTGTCTGGCCAGCTGAGGGCTGCTCCAAGCTGGGAGTTTTTAAAACTCCCACCTGGAGTAAGCTCTCACTGAGTATGCACAGAACCTCTGCGCATGCTCAATGAGAGCTTCCTCCGGCCAGAGGAGTGGCTGGCAGCCAGGCCATGCTGCTCTGGTGGTCTGTAAGGGGGTAGGATGGGGGGTGATTGGAGACAGGGCAGGGATGGCTGGCGATGAAGGGGGGAGGAGGGTTGGAGGAAAGATGGGGTTGGGCTTGCTGGGGAGAGGATGTAGGGGGGCAGGATTGGGCTGATTGGGGGTGTGACCAGGAGAGTGGGGGTGCAGGATTGGGCCCGCAGGGGGGAGCAGGGAGCAACATAAATTGTTCAGCTGCGACAGGGGGAACATTGGTTACAGTATGATCTGATTCCATGACTTAGATTTCCCTGCATTTATTTCCTTCCATTCTGTAACTTTCTCCACCTTCAAAGTGTCTGACAAAGTGGGATTTTTTCCCACAAAAAGTTCATGCTATAAATAAATTTGTTAGTTTTTAAGTGCCACAAGACTCCTTGTTTGTTTTACTGAATGAGGCAAACACAGCTGCTGCTTCGGGACTTGTTTAAGATGAAACAGTGCTTGTTTTACATTGATATTCATCATCTTTATACAAAATTTCATGGCACACTTGGACAGTTCTCACAGCACACCAGGTTGAAAACCACTGGTCAACACCACAGGTTAGGTTAATATAACTGTTGTTCAGGGGTGTGGCTTATTCACATCCCTGGGAGATGCAGTTATATGAATATAATCATGTAGACCTTGTGTCTTAACTACTACTTCCAGTTGTGTCCCTGTGTGTGCTCCATGGTATATGTTCCTGCAGATTGAGCCTCTAACTGGTGATTTTAGGTAACCAAGTTTGTTTAACCCATACACATTCTTCTTCATCATGGTTGGCTTTTTAGTGTTGTGGGGGAAACAGTCCTCAATTCTTTCTCACCTGCACCTGGTCTGCATGGGGGTAAATCACTCTCCAGTTTGCTTACCTCTCTTTAATGTAGTGTTTAGTTTATAGTTTTCAAAAGTTCAGGATGGGCACACTAGCAGCCATTACTACATCACTGAAACAAGGAACTGGATTTCTCAGCCCTCAGCCTGCATGATGCCTATTTCCACATCTCAAATCTGACCAAGTCACAGGAGATTTCTTGGATTTTCCTTTGCATAGGACTGCTACCAGTACAATGTGCTCCCATTCAGCAAAGTTCTCTCTGTTGTAGTGGTGCACTATGAACATTAGGTGTTGTTATTTTACCCATACCAGGAATTGTGTTCTCATGGCTGAAAATGTCTGATGGGCCACCTGGAGGATTGAGCACATATTTGTGCAAGTGGGGCAATACTCAGAAATTGACCTTGATCCCCATACCATGCCTGGAATTTATTGGGGTCGAACTTGACATAGTGCAAACAAGAGTGTTATCCCTGCTGCTTGGCTTCAAGAGCCTGATGAGTCTTATAGAGACAGTCCTGGCTCACCCACAAACATTGACCAAGAATTGCCTTCAACATTTTGGACACAGAGCAACATACACATTTGTGATTCCACATGCCTGATTTATACATGAAATGTTTACAGGTATGCCTCACCTCTGTCTGTTCTCTGAACAGCAGTGGGCTATAGAAGAAGCTGCTGATACCTTTCAAGGTCAGACACTCCCAGGACTGGTGGAAAGAACAGTCCCAGCATCCATGCATTCATGAAACCCCCACCAACACAGATTCTAACAGATACAACAATAAGGAGCACATCTGAAAGACTGCGAAGTTCAGGGCAAGTAGTCTCACGCAGAAATAGTTCTCTGTTATCAATTTTTTGGAACTGAGAGCCATCAAAAATGTCTGTGTACATTTTCTCCCATTTATTAGGGATACTCTCCCAATAATCACAACAGTCAACATAATATGCATGTTTTACATAAATTTCCAATGTGGTGTCAGATCACCCTACCTTTTGGAATTGGTGCATGCATCCTCCACAAAGTGCTCATTGCAGTTGCTTACCTGCTAATGATACAAAATGTGACAGCAGACAGTCTCAGATGGAATTTCTTGCATGGTCGTGAATGGAAAACGAACCCAGCAGTGCCTCACAGCATATTTGATTTATGGCAGTGGTTCCCAACCTTTTTCAGGATGGGGACCCCTTTTTAACAAAAAAAATCTTTGCGGCCCCTGGCTGATTATGTAATCTGGCCCATGCAGGCAGACTCTGGGCCATGCCACTCTGGTGCCGCTGCTGGGACAGCTGGTGAGTAGCACCGCTACCACCATGGCCTGCGCCACTGGGAAGCTGAGCCACGGCAGCTATGGCCCCCTGCCCTGGGCCTCCCAGGGAGTAGAAGTGACCCCCATCCCCCTGTTGGGATCCCACCATGGGCAGGGAGAGGCAGCCCTGGCAGGGAGCATCATGGCTGCAGCTGAATTCCAGCCCCGGTAGGGAGAGCGCCGTGGACCCCTGAGGGTCCCCAGACCCTAGGTTGGGAACCACTGATCTATGGGAAACCTTGACAAAAGATCTGTTTGCTATTTGTTGGAACAAGAAATGTCTCCCCTACTGCTTCAGGGCCAGCCAATGGAAACACTCTCGCCTTTCCATTGGGCAGAGGGCTGCTTGTGTGTCTGTGCTCCATTTCCTCTGATGTTGGGGATCCCGTTAAAGGTATTGCAAGAGTGAGTGTAAGTCATACTGTATGCTCCTTTCTGGTTGTGGCAGGTGTGGTTCCCATATTTTGCACAGCTCACGGTATGATCTCCACTTCCTCTTTGGCCCATTCCCCAGCTGGTCTCCCAAAACAACAAACAGATCCTTCACCCCAGTTTACAGATCATCTGACTCCAGGCTTGGCTCCTTCATGGTTCCAACACTTTGAAGGCAGACGCTAAATGAAAAAGGTGGTATTGCACAATAGGAAATCTATGATTCATTGCACTTTAAAGTTTGCAGTATTGCAGATTTCCCTCACACTCTAGTTCTAGATGGGTATCTGTGTTAGTCTAGTTCAGCAAAACAAACCAAGTCCTGTGGCACTTTTAAAAAGACTAAATGCGATAAATAAATTTGTTAGTCGTTTGAAGTGCCACAGGGCTTTTTGTTTGTTTTTTAACGCTAGTCCTAATGTAACCTTAAAGGGGCGGTCTATACATTCATTTAATCCTGATTTATTACTGTTGAGACTGGCAATAAGAATGGAAAATGAATCCTAGTGGTGACGGTTTGTGATCTATATACTTGTCCATTAGAGTGTGAGCACCAATTCAGTTTGTGTAGGCTACTAATAAACAATTTCTAATAGATTTGAGCTGCCATTTTAGAGTTGGAAGGACCCTTAATTAATTTCTTGAGCCATTTTTCTTCAAGATTATTTTAAAAGTTCTGTTTCATTTGAGGAATTAAAGAAATAGAACTAATTGGAACACTTAAAAATTGATAGCTTATATTTAGTAGCATAATAAGAATATAGTATCTACATTAGAAGAAATGTGTCCTAATATTTTAGTTTACTGGTTTGTGAATAAGAAACTGACACCTTCAACATGGTCATAAGGTAGAAGTATGGATATCAGAAATTTTGGACCATCATCTGTCAGTCCAAAAGTTCATAATATTCTGAGTGGCTTTAGAAAGCACCTTTTGTCCATTCCTGATTTTGTTCTTTTTTTTTTCGTAGTAAGGTACCCATTCAAAAGCTTTAACATGATTAATGTATTCTATCCTTATTACGTAGTAAATGGTTTACAAATGGCAGCACAAAATGATGAGCAGGTACTTCTCTTTATCACATAAACTTATTCAAAATAGGATGAAGAATGCACACATTACTCTATGCTGTGATAAATAGGATGTTGCTTGTCTGTACGGACAAGCATTCTTTATAGCTGTTGTTGATATATTGGGTCTTGTCCTGTCTGTGACTTGTGTAGCCTGTTAAGAATTGTCTGAAGCTTCAACTTTGTCTGTTTCCCAGTTGTGGATGTATAAAATGTTTCAGCATAATTTTTATGAAGTGCTTTTATCTCATTTGTGAGTAAGTTCCTCCCACTCAACACAGGGACAAAGAGAGGGAAAAGGAAGGGAATATCTTTTAAATACTTCTATTAATATACCTCTTTCCAGTATCTCTTTTTGTTGTAATGAGTAACTTAAGCAGTGAGTTGCATTTCATTAAATGGCACATTCTATTAAAATTATTTTTAATATTAGCTTTTTTCAAACATTTGTAACATTTTTAGCAATAAATGTTTTATAAGACATCTTTTTAAATAGTTTTATAATAAACTACCTATTTACGTTTGTTTTACTTTTTTTAAATCAGAGGGTCTTTACTGTCAACCCCCCCCCCCAAATATAATACAGAAATGTGGATGGTAGTACCTGTAAGTGAATGAAAAGTTCCATTAGCACAGCAGTGATTGGAAGGATGCATGTTTACCCACTGAACTAGTTTATCTTAACCAGGATGACTAGTGTGAATACATTGAACCAATTCAGAAGTAAACAGTTCAGTACCCATTTAACTGAACCATCTAACCTTTAAAAGTGAAGTCTTCTGTCAGAATTTGAAAAGGTTACATTGAGGTTTTTTAAGGCCAGAAGGGACTTTTATGATGATTTCTAGTCTGATATCTTCTGCTTCAAGTCCAGTAGCTGAAGTTAAACTACAGCAGTGTTTCTCAACCTTTAATGGGCTGGGGATTACCTAAAGATATGAATTACTTTACATATGACCCCTG
>ML681984.1:42236549-42295143 GCA_007922195.1 Podocnemis expansa | reverse complement strand
AAACAAAACCCACAACCTCAAAAAAGTTTGTAACAGTGGCAGGAGATTTAAAATGCCTCAGTTGCAGCAGAACTCCAGGAGTGCATCAATGTCTGGAAGTGCCTGGAAGCTTTGCTGTGGCTGGGGCATTAAATTGCTCCTTCCTCCTTCTTACTCAATCCCCCCAAGGGGGAGGAGTCAGGTGGGTGATGGAACACCTGAACTATGTCTGTGGAGCACCAGTGTTCAAAGACTGAACTAGAGTAGCATATACTCTAGAACCAAATCCAGTCTTGATTTTAAAGCTTTCTAGTTATGAAGAAGCCATCAAAATCCATAATAAATTGTTCCAGGGCATATCAGTTCTATGTTCATTTATTCTTTTTCGCTGGGATCTTCCTGTTTGTCAGGCTTCCCAGGGTTTGAACCTAACAACAGCTCTGATTTGCTGTTACTGTGTGACCTGATCCTATGTTTTACACCACCGCATTTATTTTCATTCCATTCTGTAAGTTCACCCATCTTTGAAGCATCTGACGAAGTGGGATTTTCTCCCACAAAAGCTCATGCAAAAAATAAATCTGTTAGTTTTTAAGAGTCCACTCTTTGTTTTTTGTTTTTTTTTTTTTGTTTGTTTTTTTTTACCAGCTTCATAGTCACTAGAGTTGTCTGTCAGTAGAGTCTGGAAGACAGCATTGCTCCATTTAGACTTTCAGATATGACCTGAAATGTAATCTTAACAACTTCAAACATGATCCTCTCTGTCTCAGAATGATAGCTTAAATTCTGCAGAAATCAATTACATGCCTTTCAGTTTCCAATGGAAAGCTTCCCATTGTCTGGTGCTAAGCAGACAAGTGAATTTTGAAGTTCTGGCTTAATCCTTGATGTTTTGCAAAGTATTTGGCATTGAGAAAGATTACTACTTTCAGCCACATAAAGAATTTAGGAATGTATGCACATGTGCACATGGCTTTTTTTCCTCACCATGGCAGAATCTGATGAAGTTTATCAAGACAATTTTGTGAACTAATAGGTGTGGGCATATTGATTGTGAGGATATTGATTCTTGATAATACAAACTGCTGAGATTTATTTGGGAACAGCATTCAGGCCATGGTTAAAAATCTTTTGAGTTATTTGCTTTGCTTTCTTAAGCAAGACAGAGAACTAGTCTAGAGCACAGTTCTGGAGGACATGAAGATAAATTAATAGACAGTATTTGGTGGGTCAGATATGATAGACTGTCCATTTTTCCAAAGAGATGCTAAAATATATCTGTTGTCAAAGATAAAGTATTTTTAAAAAACGTGTTATGATATTTGACTTTTCAGGATTTTTGAGGTGGGATTTTCTCCCACAAAAGCTCATGCAATAAATAAATTTTAGTCTTTAAGTGCCGCCGGACTCCTTGTTTGTTTTTTCCTATAAATTTAGTGCAAGTAAGAGAGTGTTATGCTGTCCGCTGTAGCATTGCTGGCCCAAACAGGACGAATCTATGCACATATCATTGAGCATGAAGAAAGAGGTCATTCCTTCACTGAAAGAATTACATCAAAGTAGGGAGCTGGATAGACCAGACCTGATGAAACAAACTAGGTCATCTGTCTGTGTTTCTGCTCAGAACAATGCTAAGTTAACTAGAAGTATTAAATATTTGTAGATTAACCTTTATAATTTTAATCAATTTAGACAAACTGCTAGATTAATAATTTTTAGGCCTCAATAAAAGCAGTGAGTAATACTAAACAACAAATGATGTAAAAGATTATATTTAATCTGAAGAGCTCTTGCTTGCTTTTTTATTTGACCCTAGAACACTGGGTTAGCAGGTGAACAGAAATGTGAAAAGAGTTATCTTTATTCATATCTCAGCACAAGCCCTTGACAAACTTGTCATTCAAGGGTCAGGTTAAATCTCTGTTAACCTGGGTTCTGATATGCATGCAAGTGAATCTTAATTTAGCTATGCTTTTTCTAAATTTGCAGACTACCTGCTTTACTTTATACTCATTATAACTGCCTCAATATTGTATCAGTGAGAATGTATACAAGGATTATTTTTTTTCCTTCTCTTTTCTAAAATTTTCTGAGGTTAGATGTGGAGGAATGTCATCTTAGGAAAAAAAATAAACAAAACAGTTTTCTGAAGAAGAGTTTCTGATGCTTCATTAATTTTTCTGTAAAAATAAGTAGACCTGCAACTTATACCACTATACAAACTGAGGGAATGCCTATTAAAAATTGTCAGCCTTTACCTTATGTTTAAGGAATTGAGTATTTTAACTGTGTTCCTGTAGGCCAACACTTTCGAACTTGACTGTCTAAATTTAGGCATATAATCTTGAACACCTCTGAAAAATCACACAAAAATCCAAATGGATTTATATGTATAATTTGAGCAGCCATTTTTTAAAAAAAGGTAACACTTTCTGATGTGTGTTCCCTTTAGTTCTACTTTTTTCCTAGATTTGAGGAGA
The DNA here is from genome assembly GCA_007922195.1 of Podocnemis expansa. Taxonomy (NCBI): domain Eukaryota; kingdom Metazoa; phylum Chordata; order Testudines; family Podocnemididae; genus Podocnemis; species Podocnemis expansa. The sequence continues at coordinate 42,292,684 of ML681984.1, read as the reverse complement.
TGTATATAGAGAATATGCTTACCTTTGACAGAGAGCTGTCACTTGCATCACCTCCATCTAAAGTTCGTTGGATGTTCTAATCCGCCTACCTGCCCTTGTCCTTTGTCTTTTGCTGGGATAATCAGCAGCTAGGTCAGAAATAAGATGTGTACAAATTTTGATAATTATCCTCACACAAGGCGAGTTCAAAAACTTAGCTAGTTGATCTCAAAAGACCTGAGTGTGGCTGCATCTAAAATGCTTCTTCCAGAGAATTCAAATTATAATTTAATTCCTTTCAGTTCATCTTAGTTTTGAGTGTCTGTAGCTGAGGTAATATATGTTGCTATGAGGATTATTATAATTAGAGCCCTGCAGGGATACAAATAAGTGGATCCGTATCCGACCTGCATCCACAAGAAAGGGCCTGTGGATATCCGTGTTGTATCCGCAAATGCGGATATAAGGCGGATATCCATGGATTTGCAGAGCTCTAATTATAATGTCAGAAGTCTTTGTGATGGGATTTTATAAATATATGCAAAATAATTTTAAAATCAGAAAAAATATGGAAGCGAAAGGTTTCCTTCACTAGTTAACAGGGCTGGTTGGGAAGCTAATGATTGTTGAATGAAACAAAAGCTGAGAAATAACACTTTAGCCTAATAGTTTACATGGAATAGAATCTTTTCTTACCTATTTTTGATTACTTAAAAAGTGGGGAAAAAAACCCACAGTGATAAAGAAGGAGATAAGATGGTACTACTGTTTTCTTCTCTGTACGTAATCTTGTTGCATGTCTCTACATAAGCTGTTCTGGGCACTCATCATAGTAACCAGCTGGGCCATTTCACCTGCTGGAGCCATTAAAGAGGACTCTCTCCCCCTAGATTAATCCCCTCCGACATTAGTTTTTTGCTCTGACAACTGGAGCAGGCATTCAGAATTTGCAGGTGGCCAGTGTGACACACATAATTGCCTACAATTTTAGGCAATGAATAAAAATGGTCTACATTACTTGTCAAAGGTTGTATATGCAGTGCCAAGCGAGATCTATGGGAAGCCTTTTAGGGTTTAAAGAACAGTTAATAGCAAGGCACAGTGCTTTTTTAATCATAATGCATTTGTAATATAGCACTTTGATCTTCTTGTAGGAAATGGTGTTACATTAGCCACTTTTAAACATTTATGAGTGAAATTCAGTTATAGGAGAGTAAAAGTGATTATTTTTAGTTAGAATATGTTAGATTTTATTAAAAGTTTTCAGCTTGCCCCTTCCTTGTTAAGACCTGTAGGGAGTCCTGTTCCTGGAGTGTTTCAAATCAGGATTTAAGAATTTAGAAGACTTTTCCTTGTTTTTCCTTAAAGCAACTGCAAAACTGGGAAAACAAGGTATACTAAATAGTGGGACTATGCATACTTTTTAAAATAAATCTGTTTAACCCAGCTATCAGTAAGAGTAAATATTCTGTGCACTGAAGATACATTTTTAATAGAATTTTGTATGGTAAATATCTACTTGTGTATCACACCAGTTATAATGTTCAATAAATGTATTATTTAAAGCATGACCATAAATTATCTACAACAAAAAATAGATGACTCTAAAATGCACTACTCCTATAGGAGCCAAGTTTGACCTTTCAGACCCAAGAGCCTTTTATTAACACCTGCCTGTAAGGAGAACCTTGCCACACGCAGCTTTCAGATTCAGAACCACAAAACTGATGAGGAAAGGCTTGAAGGGTTCAGTTTGTGTCACTTGCTGTTTGCCGTTTCCATTTCACAGATGATTAATCTTTCTGTGAAGAAAGGCCAGAGAAACAAAGCACATTGGGCTCTTCCTGTAGTTACTCCTTCTGAATGCACACTAGCTTGCTAACTAAAAGGCCTTTAGATTTCCTGCAGAGAGAGATGTTCTGAAAGTGAATGCAGCTGGTTGGAGGTCACCAGTGCAAGGCTCTTGCCATTGTGTAATGGAAGCTTTGGCAGGTTTCATTTTTGAGGGGAGGGAGAAGGTGTTGGCAAAAAAATTAATGCAGAATAAAAAGAATTAATTTCTTGAAGGGTGGATCATCAATAATAGGCTCAATTTCTATTGCTGATAATTTTAAAAATATATTCACTCTCTTTTTCCTTCACCACCCATTCCCCTGTATAAGCAGCATGTGTATATTATCTGAGGTTTCATCCACTGGATGCTGAAATGTTACATCTTACTGAGTTTGAAAAGCAATCTAAAATGCCCTTGGATTTTTACATAGGCTTTATGATCTACTAGCTTGGAGAAGGATGCTACTAAAATAATGTGTACTTAACTTTCTGATAGTTTTGTGTCGTATTAACGTTCGGCATTCTTTTTAATGACTTGCTTAAAATGGTAATATGTTGTTTTTAGCTTCTCTGAGATGGCATTAGAATTCATTTTCTTGTCTTTTTCAATGGGTGTTGCCTAATTTTTAATATGAGTATTTTGTATTTTGGTATGAATGTTTTGTGTGTGGAAAATAATTGTCTGTATCCAGCTGAGTTTGTTCTTCATCTGCTTTAATGAATTTGTTTCTTCTTGATCTTGCATAGGACATAATGTGTAAAATCAAAACCTGGGTAATAGATGAAAAGAAACATGTGCGCTTCTGTCATGATTGGAATGACAAAGAGGTAGGCTATAACCTCATGCATTGACTCTTAATATTTCTACTTGTTTTCATGTGTTAAAAATGTTTAAATACCAAGGACTCGTGAGATTTATAGTATATTGAATTGAATGCTGAATTTAATCAATAGATTTTGTTTATCAAAGCATACTGTGTGTACTATTTGAAGCAATTATTTAGTCCTTTCAGAAATACAGTGAATAGAAAAGAAAATGAGTTGGAAAATGTTTTTACGGTAGCTACAATAACTTGATTCTGTTTTTAAAATTCTACCTTTATCCTCCTTTATAGATTGAGGTGTTGAACAAATACTTATTTTTGACTTCAAAACCAATGATCTACTTGGTTAACCTCTCAGAAAAAGACTACCTTAGATGTAAAAATAAATGGTGAGTTTTTTTCAAGTTTGATACAAAAAATTTACACTTGTCTTTCACATTTCTCAATAGCACATGCGTCACTACTTTTTAAAAAGACACAAAGATTATTCTTGTTTTACAAATATATAAGAAAGGTATTGATTTATATTTACTTATATCTTCCTAAACACGATGCCTGTGTGCAGTGGAGAAAAAATGCGTCTAATGAATTTATAAAACAGAAGTAAACCTTTTCCCCTCCTTCAGTTTTTACATAAACTTAACTGTGAAAAAGAAAAATCCATTTTAGAAACAGGCTCAATCTGGTTAGAAACCATTACTTTCTAATAAAACTGGCTTTTAAAACATTTAACACTAATCATTCATACAGTTCCTTTTTCAGTTGCTTTGTGCTGAAAGAAGATTATTTGCAATGGGGCAGAAATCTTTTGTACTTCGGCATTAAGTTAATATTGAACATTTCATGAGTATACTTCCATTTACATTTGAGTGCCAACAGTGCTGGGCACTGTTAACAGTTGTGAATACACATGCAAAGGAAGACATATTACATATAGGCCTACATTCATAAACTCTTACTCTCAAAGGAGTCATATTTCATGTAAGCAATATTTTTACCTCCTATAGGTTTTACACAAACAGACATTCTTGTGACTCAGGCTGATGATGGTTACAGACTAGGGGTCTCAGTTAGACACTCAGTGAATGGAATGAAGATCCATTCCACATGGTGAAAAGCACAGTGTGTTAGATTGTCATAGAAAAAAAAAAACAGTTGAGATAGACAGTTGGATTGCAGAGGAGAGATGGATTAAATATTACACTGTGAGGAGGAATTAATGGTAACATACCTGTTCTAAAATTGACAATTTTTATAGTTTACAAATCTATCTAAAACACTTTGAGTGTAAGCTCTTTAAGGATTTTGAATATAAATATGTTTGTGAACAGAGATATGCATTAAGTCATCCAAATAAATTAAAAGTATCTAAAGCAAAATATCTGAATTCTCCTAAAATACATTGCCTGTTTCCCCCTGTACTTCATTAAGTACTTAGATGCACATGGTTTCAATTTTCCATTAAAAATTCTCATTTCCATATGATATCAAAGAGCGAGAAGGCTTTAAACTGAAAAATAAACATTCATAGACTGGAAGCCAAAACAATAATTAATGTCAGATGGTTAACTCCAATAAATCATTAGAATAAATTCTCTGAAATTACTGCAACTAAAACTGTCCTGTTGATACAACTATAAGACGTTTGTATTTATGATAAGGAACTGAATTTAACCATTCTGAAAGTTATATTTTTGAAAATATAGACTTCAAATTGAAACTTGACAGAAACTCTGATAGCTGGTCTAAATTTCTCCATGTTTAGTCAGACTTTGTTTTAAATCAGTTTTTTCTTGCTAGTTGACTTTGTAAGTATGATGATTAACTCCTTAAAATGGCTGTAGTCGGGGGTGGGTGGGTGGGTGGGGGGGATATCACCTGACCAGTGCAGTAACTATTAACCATCCTAATTTAAGTACAAATGTTTGCAGTTTCCTGAGGCTCATTATGACAGTGTAGACTGGAAAGATTTGTTTTGAAAATGGATGAATTTCACACCTGCATTTAGCTGATTACAGGTAGAGTTCACTGGCTATAATTGTACAGTAAATAACATTTCCCAGACCCTAATGGCAAACATTCTATGAGGTGCCAGTCTGATTTAGCCTTTGCCAGATCTACCCTGATTTTTGTGAGACCAGTTGAGCTGGTGATATGATTGTAGCTGATTGAAAGCAAATCTTGATCTAAATTACAATTTTTAATTTGTAAAAAAATTCTGTTTGAATTAGGAAACCATATAATGAAATGATTTTAACTGTTTTTATGCACAACTAATGATTTAGATTTTTTTTAAAAAATTCCAGCTCTCATGAACGTTAGTGTAATTGTAGCTGAAAGATCAAAGCGTGGGTAGCTGAGTGATGTTCCAGAGGAGAATTTACCACATAGCCATTTTCAGTACAGTTTCTGCCGCCTGCTGTTCCTATTTTCCCTCAAGCTAGCCATTGACTACCCCCTGTGCATCCCTGCTCATAAAAAATGATTGAGGAAGTATTTGTCATGTATTTATGAGTGGGAAACATTGTGTGATTGGGAATGGCTTCTACTGGAACCAGAAAGATTGCCATTTTCCTTCATTGAAGCACTTTGGTACAGCTTTAAATCCACAGTTTGTGCAACATAGCTTTTATATTAAAGTACAGAATAAATTTTTACTGTGAAGGATGCTAACAGTGGGCTTATGCCATTTACAGCAGTGGAAGCAGATGCAAATGATTAGAATATAATTTACTGTGAGATGCCTTTTGATTTGTGACATTTGTGTGCATGTGTTCATGTTCTTAATCTGAGCTGCATATGGATTAATTGTTCAACTAGCAAAAAAAAGTTTTTGGAATTTAATATGTAAAATTGTAACAGAGCCTAAGCTTAATGAGGAAAATAATCAGCAGTAAATACTTTCATTCGTGTGTGTGTGTGTGAGTAAAAACAACTAGAAAGGTATTTAAGGCATTAGGAAAGAGGAGGAAAGGTTTTTGATTGCAGGCACAAGAGGAAGACTAAAATGTTCTTTGTTTTAGTGGGTCCCCTTTCAGAATTAAAGATCATTTTAATTGCTAATTTAAAACACATTGAAATCTAAGTGGTAATGTTATTTTTCAGTCTTAGAGATGAAGAAAACACTGTGAAAGATAAGACTATTGTCTGTATGAGTAGGTGTATTGACCTTTTGAAAGATGTAAAAATTGGAATGGCTCCAAGCAGCTACTCCCTGGTTTTAACAATGTTGAATTAGTCATTCAGTTGATTTATGATTAAGACCTGGCCCTTGCAGAGAAGCTTCTATGGCAGCGGAGTTAGTTGCCCTTACATTATGATCAGATGACCATAAGCATGAAGTTATAGAGAGGAATCCACTATGAAACCATTTTGGTCACATGTTACTATTCTTTAAGTGATTTAAAGTAATCCAAAATCTTGTTTTAAATTCCTAATAATTTTATGGGGACCTATAAACTTAACACTTAATAAACATCTAGTTTTACTTATCAAAATACACTAAATTCAGCATTTTAATGTTCAGTTAAAACAACCTACCAAGCCCCCAAAAGTAAAGCAAACACAGGACATTAGAACTGTCAAATTATATGTATTATATACAAAATATGAAAAGGTGCTTTGTTCCAACATATTTTGCTTTTGTTATGTTAAAATGTTTTTCTTCATCTCCACTTAACGTTGAAAGAGTGTGTATGTGAAATTGTAAAAATTGAACTTTGGACCCAAACGTCAATTTGTACCAAATATAAGTATTTCATACTAAACCTTTGATAATGTTTTAAAGTAATTAATACTGTAAATTGAGTATTTTCTAATATTGATATTTCTAATTTGCTACTTCATGCAATACTTAGTATTTGGGATAAATAGTTTGGAAGAATTCCTAACATTGATTTGTGAGTTGTAGTCACTTGTGATATAATTCAGATGTCAAAAAAAAAAATCTGGTTTGTCCAAATATATATTTTGTATCTTAATTTCAGAACTATATTTAAAAAAATATCACTGCTAGGAATTTCAGTGCCAGTGTGCTGAATGAACTGCTTTTCAATTAGCTGTTGAACATACATGTGAAGGTCAATGGGCATCTAACTCTCTTAGGCCCCTTTGAAATTCCCAGGACATATAAATAGAAAAGACTTGTCATAAGCGTTAGCATTCTGTGACATTATACCAAATTTTCTTAAGTTGTCATAGTTCATAGCGAGCAAGTCAGCTTTGAAGGCCCTTGTGTCCCATTCCCAATACCATCACAACTTTTTATTAGATGATTGCATGGAGTCTTGTCATCATATTTGATTAATCCTAGATTGTAGAAGATAATTAGTTTAATAGCAAATTTTTAATACAGTATGTGCATAGACACACCCACCCACCAGTAATAAAAATAGTATATACACTATACTATGTAAAGTATGTTCATATTGATGGACTTTTAAGTCCAGAAAGGTACCATTATAAAGATCTTGTCTGACCTTGTGCATAATACAGGCCATGTAATTTTAATAGTTTAGTCTATTTCATTTTTCCATGTCATCTCAAATGTTATGACTCAAAAATAGAGACAAATAAGTCAACAGTACAAAGATTGAAATGCGAAGAAAGAGCAGGTGATTCAGCAAATAGGGAAATAGCTGCACAGTCTTTAACCTAGAGCAGTGGTTCCCAACCTTTTCTCTGCCGTGGCACACCTTGATACCTTCAAATTTTTCAAGGCACACCACCATTAAAAATCTTGTGAATATTCAAATTAACTTAAATCGCTTATGAATATTCATGAATCGTGGCCCAGTGTTTTGGAAATGCTGCTATTTGAGGTAGTAGGGGTAGCAAAACAGGGGAGGTCAGGAGTTGTGTGCAGTGGCAGGAGTGAGTGTGGGGAGCAGAGCAAGACAGAGGTGGCAAAAGAAGACGAGGGCAGCCGTGGGGGGAACAACACAAGGATGGCAAGAGAGGAGGCGAAGGGAGAACAAGAGTGGCTTTGTGGGGGATGCAGCAGGGAACCCGGGGAGTGGGAAGGTAGGACAGGAGAGCATGGCGCGGCATCCACTTCCCCCTTCTCCACAGTGGCTCCCTGCCACCCAGGGCAGATCCTCACCCTACTGCTGCTCCCTCCCACCCTGGTGGGTTCCATCCTCCCCACCCCCAGCCCCCTGCTGCCTGTGATGGACCCTCCCATCACTGCAGGGGTCAGAACCACGCCTCCAGCCCCCAGGTACACCTCCCGCACACACCCCCAACCAGACAGCCATCCCATAACCCCAGCTACACACCCTCTGCTACACATCCACTCCCACCCACCTCTGCTACACACACACATGCCTGCCCCACACAACCCCCAGCAGCCCTCCCCCCCCCAAAGCCCTTACTTGGGCTGTTTGCAGGCTGCCTGACACAAGCTGCTCTGCCCTGCAAGGGGGGAGTCGCACACTCCCAGCCTCCTGCAGCTCTCTGCTGGCTGGGCTCAAGGTGGAGCAGGGTTTAAGATGGACCCACTGGAATGTTGCATTCGGGCTGCTCCTGCTGTTTTTAGGGGGACCCCTGGAACTCTGCGTTCCGGTGCCTTCCTCTATTTTTAAGGGGGCTGGAAGGCTGCCTGCCTAAAAATAGGGGATCCGGAACTGTGTTCCAGTATTTTCCCTGATACTTTAACCTCTGCTTTTTTCCAGCCCTGCACAGCCCACGTTACTCCAGCTCTCAGGGATGCTCGCGGCACACTTTGGGTGTTGTTGCGGCACACCAGTGTGCCCTGGCACACTGATTGGGAACCAATGACCTAGAGGTTCCCAGTTTAAAATTCTACCTAGGTCAGTAGGGAAACAAAGTTGTTACAGTATGATAGTTGTTGAGAAAGTGGTGAGTCTCAGCTTAGTTCCCATTTAAATCCTGTTCTGAAGACAGAATTATTAATTTCTTCATTGGCTTATTTGTAGTGCTCATCACTATGTTATATGAGTGCTCCATTAATGTCACTTAAGTCATCTTTACAATGTCTTTATTGGGGGATAGGCATACATATGAAAGGGTGGTAGAAAGGTTGAGATTTAAAGTATCCACTAATTCGGAGTGTCTAATCTGAGATGACAAAAGCATGATTTTTCAGAATGCCTAGCTTTGCACAGCATTTGTTAAAAATATCAGTTCCATTGACATCACTTACAGCTGAGTGCTCAGCACTTCTGTATATTAGACCCAAGAGTCTTAAATTGGGCACCCAGAAAATGAGTTCATGGTTAGTTACCACCTGTGAAAAGTGTGGTTTAGGGGACTTGCTTAGCATCATCTGGGAGTTCTGTGGCAGAGGTAGGATTAGAATCCAGTTTTCCAGGACGGCATTCAGCTGTCTCGGCCATGGGATTGACTTTCCTTAAATCTCTTGTCTCATTCACTACATATCTTTCAGCTGCTCCCAGAAATGAGCTTTGTCCTGTGGACAGAGTCTCCTTTTACACAGCTCAGATTTATCCCCAGAACAGGTCAATCCTGTGTACTGAATGAGGTAGTGGTCTTAGGGAAAAAATAGTATGCGTTCTTGTAATGAAAGACTGTATCAACTATATACATACAAGAAGGCCAAATTAAGATTTCATGGGCAACCTTAATTCTGACATTGCCTAATTTTTGTGTTCATGTCTTTGCAATTTCAGTATTATTTAAATTGTTTAAGTATAATATCTCAGCTTTTATAAAGAGACAAACTGAAAGACTTGATTGTGTGGCATTCATATTGACATCCACATAGGTCATCAACAGATCCACCACATGCACCTCTGCCATTTGAGCTAATAAAGCAACTGACAACAGTAGTAGATTGCCATCCTCTTGTGGACCTGCAGTAGAGGAGGAGGAGACCCACATTTTTTTATCACTGGATATCACAGTTCTTTAGTGACAGCAGAGGCATGGTGAGACTAAGGAATCTTGAGTTCTCCTTTGAGTACATTTGCGTACATATGCTGTTTGATTGCTGGGCCCTTTTGTGCATTCCACTGTTCAGTACACATGTGCTGCATGTGCTTGAATCCAGAAAATTCTTGCTAGCCATATCTTGCCCATGCCCTTGCTTTCCTCATGCTGTGCTCTGAGGTTAAAGGATGGGGTGGACCAACTGTCATTCTAGTTGCTTTTTGCTACTGCACGGCATGTGCTGGAACTTTCCAGTGTCCAGAGCACAACCTTTCTCTTCAGTAAAACAGGCAAGGAGTCCTGTGGCACTTAAAGGCTACCAAATTTAGCCTTTAAGTGCCACCAGCCACCTTGCTTGTTTTGCAGAACTAGACTAACACGGCTACCCCTTTGTAACTTTCTTTTCAGTGTGTAAATAATAAAACTACGACTACTGTCAGTGCTAGCTAGGGCAGAGGAGTCCCTGTCTCATTGGTAATACTTGAATTATGGTTAGCTTACCAGGCTTTTAAGTACTGTCTCTTACTTCCACTCCTTTCTGGTCAGTGATGGCTGCCAATAGTGCTTGTACTGCATAGGAGAAGTCCAGATCTCCACAAAGTGCAGCATTTGTCATTCCTTTTCCAGTTGACTGTGGCAAGTATGGAATTTTCCCTCTATGACCACCTCTAATAAGAAGGATTCTTCTTTGCTCCATCACAGTTGAGCTAGTTATGACAGTGTCCCAAGGACTTAGTCCCCAAAGACTTACAGTTGACCAGAAAGTGCATGATACCAAAACTGAGTCTGGCAGTGTCTCTGTTGTTAGTGACACTGACTCTTGAAAAAGCCACAAATAAAGGCCAGGACCCAAAGCAATGGGAACTGTTGGTTTTGGTTAAGGACAAATTGGTGGGAATGCCTTCCATTGTTCATATTGCCTTGGTCTTGTAGGGAATGGCTTATCTCCAAGAGCCTTTCTGCACTTGCTTTGTCAGTACAGGGATACAAAATTCCACATCCTCAAAGAGTCTGTGAATTATGATTGATACCACCTCTCCTGACATAATTGATGTCTGTTTTGGTGGCTGCCTGACATAGTTTTCCCCCAGTCGAAGAACAAAACCAGTGGACACCACTGGATATCATCCATTGTCAAGTCCAGCTCTTCACCCTCGTCCCTGTCCCTTTTATAGCTAAGCTGAAATTCTGGTTGGTTACACAGGACAGAGAGAGTGCACTGCTCTCCACATGAAAGAGTCATACTTTCATGTGTATTTCACCCTTTACACAGAAGATTCCTTCAGTTTATGGCAGGTCTGAACTGTTAACAGTACAGGGCGCTTCTGTTCAGCGCTCAAGTATTTATAGAAGCATTCATAGTAGTGTCAGCAGAGGCCTGTTGTACTGGCTGTCTTGTCATGCCTAATCAACTGGCTCCTGACAGGCATGTTGTGACATGTTCCAGGGTACAAATTGGACTGTTGGACAGCTGTTTCCCCTCAACTCTCCAATTGGGGTGCCTTTTATACTGCTTCAGTGTGAGAACAACCACTCCTGATGTGTTTACACATAGCCTGTAGCATGCAAAATCACTCCCAGTTAACTCATATGAGTGCTTGTAGCTAACCACTCCTGAATTATAATTCAGAGTGACACCAGCAAATTCCTGGTTCCAGACTTGCGCCAGAAATGTGCATCTAGTATTGTACAGCTCTTTCCTTCTGTGCAGTACAGGCTCATATAAGTTCTGTTGTTTCGTTAATGGAAAATGATATACATAAACCATGTTAGCTCAGGGTTCTACATAGTTGGATCAAAACCACACTTCTTTAGATAAAAAATATAAAACAAGTTTACTTAAAATCTATCTTTCTATAGTCGTTAATTACGAGTAATGTGCCATACATCAGCCAGTTCCCCCCACTCCCACCCCTCCCAAAAATAAAGTAAAATGCAAACTTAAGCTTCATTAGCTAAGTCAGTTCAAAGCAATGGGTTTTTCTCACCACATGTTTTTATTGGCTAAACTCCTTCGGTCAGGACCACCTCCCCAGCTGAATTATTCTTCCTTTGAAGATGAAAGGAGAGAGGTGATTTGTGTCCTCTGTTCTTCTTTCTTATAGCATTTGTCTTCTTTGGATTCCTGTCCAGTCTGGGGTTCAAGCAAAAAGCAAGCCTATCTACCAAGATGTAAATTTCTCGTTTCTACCCTTCTCCCTGTCAAAGAATAGCTACTCAATCCAGTAATAGCCCATTTGATTATGTTGATGCCATGACTGAGGAGTTAGCTAACCTTTGACTCTGAACAACTGGTTTGGGCTGCTTTTCTAAACTTGGAGCATGTCTTGGCAGTGTCATACAGTAGAATCTTATAACTTTACAATGTTGTTACACACTTTTTCCCAGAACAGTAATGTTCAGTGGATTGAGTTTTCTGATGGTATGTCATAAAGTACATTTTGTACGGAATTTATCATAGCTGTCCAAAAATGGCTAAATCTGTCACATAGGTGCTGTCTAGAAATTCTGGTTTCAACATCATTGCTGCTATGTCTCCTAGTGATCCTGGGAGTAAGTGTATGTGCAGAACAGTCTAACCTGAATCTGGTGCAAACTATAAAATTCATAGATGTAATCCTAGATTCCGTCCGGGCAACTGTTTATCTAATTGTAGACAGTTTCCACTTCATGAGCAACATAATCAGGTAATGTTATTCTTTAGATGCCAGTGTGGGTATACATCATACTCTTGGGACACACAGTCATGTCCCTACGTGACAACATTTTCTAGTCTTTACCTCCACTGTCTGTAGGTTTGTCTCTGAACAGTGCGTGAGCTTTGCAAAGACAGCATGGACATTAAGATGGCTATTCTATCCCTCAACCCCCTTCAAGGTAAAGGCCTCCTTGGCCTGGTGGAGACACCCTGAGAAGGTGTGTGTGGGAGTTACCTTTTTCCCTCCCACACTTGAAAAAACCTAGTTAGAGATGCCTTGCTTCTAGGCTGGGTAACTCACAAAGATGTACCAACTGTGCAAGTCAGCTGGATGCCTCGAGACCGGAATCGTGGAAGATTAGGTTTGAAGGGGACTCAGGAGGCCATCTAGTCCAACCCCCTGCTTAAAGCAGGACCAGTCCCAACTAAATCATTCCAGGCAGGGCTTTGTCAAGCTGGGCCTAAAATACTCTGAAGATGGAGTTTCCACCACCTCCCTAGGTAACCCTTTCCAGTGCTTTAGCACTTTCTCTGATATACAACCTAGACTTCCCACACTGCCACTTGAGATCGTTGGTCTTTGTTCTGTCATCTGCCACCACTGAAAACAGCCTAGCTCTGTCCTCTTTGGACCCTGCTCCTCCCCCACCTTGGGTAGTTGAAGGTTGCTATCAAATCCACCCCTCACTCTTCTCTTCTGCAGATTAAATAAGCCCAGTTCCCTTAGACTCTCCTGATAAGTCATGTGCCTCAGCTCCCCAGTCACTTTTGTTCGTCTCTGCTTTACTTTGTCCAATTTATTTACATCCTTTAATATATTCCTGGACATCTTTCCCCCTGAGAATGCATCTAAATCTCTTAGAGGGAGCAGCCTGGGAAGCCACAAGGCATTCTTCCCACTCATACGATCTCAACCAGGGATGTCCAACCTTTTTCTGTAAGGAGCCATGTTGCAATATTTTTCTCACTCAGGGAACTGGTGAGCAAATTTTGGATGAGGGAAGAGGCATTGCTGCTCCTGGGTGGGAGGGGAGTTACAGGAGCTAACTTTATTTTTGCTGGTGAGTACCAGCAGGAGAGGGGAGTTTTGGAGAAGGGGTTGGGCAGGGGGGACCACCATGTAACTTGTGCACAGGGCTTGAATGGTTGGGCAGTTCCTTGGCTCAGGCTGGCTAGGATGGAGAAAGGGGGATGCATGCACACCCCTATCCCAGCCAGCAAGGGAGTTGCATACCCTCTGTCCTCCCCCAGTTGGGAAGGGGTGGCTGCCAGCCAATATGCCCTGCTGGCCAGCTCAGAGTGCCTGTTGCTGCTCTGGCTGGCTGGCCAGCAGCTTTAGGGATGGAGGGGAGGGGCTGCTGCAGCTCCCCACTGGCCGGCTTGTGGCCTTCTACTCTGTTTCACCCTGCTGGCCAGATCTGAGGCTGGGTCTGGAAGGGACGAAGGGCTGCTGCTGTGCCCTGCCAGCTGACTTGGCACCTGCTGCTCTGCCTTGCTAGCTGTCTCCACTGCTGGAGGTGAAGGGGAGAGGGGGCTGCCACTCTGCCATGTCACCAGTTTGAGGCTACAGGCTGGACAGCAGCCTTTGGTGGGCCACAGTTTGACCCACAGGCCGTAGGTTGGGCAAACTTGATCTCAAAATATCCTCTTAATCTCAGACAACATGATGACTGTGTCCCTGTATTAGCAATAGAAAAGAGTTGAAATCCATCTTCCTAAGTGTCAGAGAATCCAACTTGTGGAACTGGTGAACTGTGTTAGTATTATGCTTCCCTGTTGTTTGCAGTTCACATGAGCACAACCTCACAGGGATTTCACCACCAACCATGAGATGAACCTGCACAATCCAACACTAATGAGACTTTTGCTCAGTGGAGAACCCCTAATTGGAACCTTTTTGCATCCCAGAAGAACAGGAAATGCCACACATTCTGCTCCAGGGTGTAAGGAACACAGATCAAAAGACACCCTCCTCTTGCTTTTGTGGACAAGCCCTATCCCACTCTTACCTCAAGCCCTCTGAAAGAACAGACAGGGCAGAACACTAGTCACTGTCATCACACTTGGAGGCCCAAGTAGTTCTGGTTTCCTGGTCTTCTGAAAGTGTCATTCAGTCCAGTCATCATTATCCAAGCCTTCCTCGAACTTTTGACGCGAGACAATGGGAGGAGCTCAATACAGTATCTTGTCTTCCTTTTGTAGTGTGGTGTTTGGATGGGTTTTAGAACTACCATGCTCAGAAGCAGTTGAAGAAATTCAAAAGGATTCTAACAGAAAGTGTTGTTAACCCCAGGCGATCATTTTCACTTAGATGAATGTGATTGTCTGGACCTAACAACACAAGCTGTCCCCAGTTATAGCTAGCATTCACTTTGTTCTGGATTATTTTTTGATCTTGAAGGCAGTGTCTCTCTTAATTCCCCGCATGTTCATGTGGCAGTGATTAGTGCAGGCCACACATCTGTTGGTAACCACTTTGTCATCACTCGGCTGCTGTTGATCTGGTCTCTGAAAGGGTTGACTAGAACTTTTCCACCAGTAATAAAACCAACTCCACAATGGGATCTTAACATAGTACTCTTAATGTTGATTCGGCCACTTTTCAACTGTTGGCTGCATACTCAGTGTCCCATTTGTCAGTTGTGGCTTTCCTGGTTGCCATCATTTCACCCAAAAGGGCTGATGAACTTGGAGCTCCCTCTGGTCCATCCACCATATGTAGTATTCCACAAGAATAGAGTCATGCTAAGATTTCATCCTGAGTTAACCACAAGGTTGGACTTTGTATTTCAACATAAATCAGGCAGTACAATTAGTGTCTTTCCCCAAGTGTCATGCCTTCAGTGAAGATAGGTACTTCATTGCCTCGACATGAAGATGCACTTTAGGTTTTTATCTGTACAGAACAAAATCTGTTAAAAAGTAACTTCAGTTGTGGCTATCGCAGAATAAATGTTTTATTCTCTGGCTCTAAATGGGTTGCTGGCTGCATCCTACTTTTAGTTGTTGTGTTTCCATCCCACAGAAGAAGTAAGGATTCATTCCACTAGCGCACAGGCAGTTTCAGTAGCAGTATTGAAGCAAATGCCCATATCAGAAACTCGTAGAACTGCGACTTGGTTTTCCATCCATGCCATTGCCAAGTTATATGCCATCTTATCTGCTCCCAGAAATACTACTTTGGTGACATGGTCTTCCAGACTTGTGGATTTGCCTTCTCAGCCCCCATCTCTTCATTGTTACTGCTTGGAAGTCTCATATGGTGGAACATCCATAGGGCCATACACTTGAAGAAGCAGAAGTTATTCATTGAATAATAACTTTAATTTTTCAAGATGTTTTGTCCCCATGGTTGCTCCACTTCCTGCTCCTCTTCCACCTCAGCTCTGGAGGCTCTCCAGGGCTGAGAAAGAGCTGAGTGGTGATGACTCCATGATTCCTTATTTCTCCTTGTTTGGCAGCATGAGGAGATGCTTTATGCAGGAATGGACCTGCAAACACTGCTTTGCATTCTCCAATTAAGAGAACGCAGGTTCATGTGCTTTCTGTGATGGAATACCTAAAGTGGCACAAACAAACGACCTCTAGTTCCTGCAAGGTAATTAATCTCTCCTTGCTCTGTTCTTTCAGTTAGGGTCCAGGTCAGCTATAAGAAATTGTGGCTAACCATCTGAAGTTGATAAAATTCATAGGAACTCTGTTTGCATCCATCAACAAAATCCTCACCTCTGTAGGACTGATTAAACTCTCTTACATCACTCATACACAATATAAGAATAAATTTGACCATAATATTTCACAGAGGTCTGGTTTTACTGAAACACATGTCCATGTATGTGCATGACCACTTACTAAACTTTGCTTGTGGCAGCTGTAGTGCTGGCTACACACACTATTCCTCAGCTAAGTGCCATACAGACTGGCTAGTCACAGTTTCAGCCTAAGTCCCAAAATTCCCTTGATGGTTAGACCCCTAAATGTGAGGAAGGGAGTAACCTCTTCCCCTTTCCAGCAATGTCATTCATTACAGACACATCAGGAAAATGTTGGGGAGCACACCTCAACCATTTTCAGATGCAAGGCTCAGGGTTCCCTAATGACTTGAAGTGACCCTTTTTATGGTATAGAGAAGAGTCATCAGGTTTGCTTGTATAGCATTTTTCCTGTTCTCCAGAACTCAGTGCAGAGTCCGATGGACATTGTGTTGGTACCATACTGTATCAGCAAATATAGCAAAACTGAATTGTCCCCAGTGTGCCTGGAAGTGGTGAAGCTTTTGGAATTGTGCCAGCCACATAGGGTGAGCTCATTAGCTTGTCACCTTCCTGGAGTCAGCAGGAACACATGGGTGACCAACCATAAGTACTCACTGTGGGAATTCGTCTCAGACCTGATAGTCAGGCATTGTGGGGAACCTTGACCAAATTTCTGCTAACTGTGACATAGAATATTAAATGCAAGATCTTCTGTTCCGAGGGAGGTGCATAAGCTTCAAGTTCCTAACATGCATTTCTCCTTGAGTAGTCTCAAGGTTATGATAGACCCATATTGGCTGAGACCATTTTTGTCACACCTACTTCAGATGTCCAGCCAGCCTCCCATATACTTACCTTCCTTGCCTGGACGTAGTATCTCAGGACAGTTTTAAAACCTTTTCAAGACCATATGAAACATATCTCAGACACTTAGGAAAAGAGAGCACTAACAATGGGATTGGTCCATTGCTAAATGGAAATGTAGAATTATCAATAGTAATGGTGGAAAAGCAAAAGTGTTTGACTATTTCTGTTCTATATTTGAGAAAAAAGGTGATGTAGTTGCATCATGTGATGGTGATGTTCTTTCTGATCCACTAGCATCTGTGAAGGAAGTTGCAAGTTTTTAAATCAGTGGATTCCAGCAACTTGCATCCGTTAGTTTTAAAAGAGCTGGCTTAGGAACTTGCTGTGAAGCACTAACATTGATTTTTAGTAGGTCTTGGAACCTCATGCAAGTTCCAGAAGACTAGAAAAAAGCTAATGTTGTGTGGGTTTTTAAAAGAGGTAAGTGGGATGATCTGAGTAATGACAGGCTTTTTGTCCTGACGTGTTCTGGGCAAGATAACAGGGACTTCTTTAAGAAAGATTTAAGAGTGTAATATATTAATACTAATTAGAATGGATTTATGGAAAATAGATTGTCAAACTAACTTCATATTTTTTTTAGGTAGTTACAAATTAGGTTGATAGAGGTAGTATTGTACGTAAACCCTATTAAACTGTTGTAAGGCATTTGACTTGGTACATATGACATTGTGATTTAAAAAAAAAAAAGTGCTAGAAAAGTATATTCTTAGTAGATCTGATGTACCGTTAAGACTTCAGTTGTATTTCAGATCATTTTGGGCAGTTACTCCTCAGAGGCAAAAGTGTATGGTTGGAGGGAGATTGTGTTGTACATGGGAAAATTAATGTACATTCTTGAACTCTATGCACTGTTCATGTTGCAGCTCTTGGCACATAAGACATAGGTACTGCAGCATATAATGTCTGTGTTAGCATCTGCACTTACATTCACCCCACTGGGTTGTTCACCCGTTCTGATGTGCCAACATTAAATCATTAAAAAAATCCTTGAGAAATTAATATACCAAAAAAAAAAAAGTTCTGAAGCAGGCAAGGATCTGAATACATAATTGTAAATGACTTACAAAAGTAAGTTAATTAAAAGTTAAGACATCTAAATATCTTCTCTTTTCATCTGCACACTACCTGTTGTCACACCTGCATACTGCATTTTTTTATTCTGCCTCTCTGCCCCCGTGTGGGATACCATCCATCCACTGCCATCTTTATAATGCTAACACCCATCTCCCCCTACTTTCCAATGTACTGCTACATCAGACTGCTACAACTAACAGTTTTAGGGAAGCTAGTTAGGTAAGGAGTGAGTTAAACAGACCAGAATTGAGATTGCAGTGCATAATCTGTAGTGAATAGTGACTGTGGGAATGATACCATGTGCCATCCTTTATGTGGACTTGTCAGTAGACCAGGGTGATACTAGCACCTTGCCACAATGGATTTCACACCTTTTAGCAAGACAGTAAAAGAATGTTGAGATTCAGAAATAATGGTGTGTGTAGGGGGGTTCAATTCCAGTGTCTTTAGGATAGTGTGGTCTATCCCCCTTCAGTTCTTATGTACCTCACCTGCTACCATCTCAGCCTTTGGCTACCCCTCCTTTCATCTTCTGCCCCCTCTGCTCCTGACCATAGCATGCTTCCCCTCTGCCTCCCAGGTTCATTATCCCCCATACTCCAGCCTCACAACTGTTCTTTCAACCTCTGCATTTAAGTTGCATTGTGCCCTCCTCACCCATACAGCTTGAGTATCACAGGAGGAAGACTTCAAAGCATCTGACAAAGTGGGATTTTCTCCCAGGAAAGCTCATGCAATAAATAAATTTGTTAATCTTTAAGTGCCACAGGACTCCTTGTTTGTTTTAAGGGAAAGACTGAGCACCCAGGAGAGACTGCCATCTAGGTGTCTGGTGCTACAGGACACAGATGCCTTGGTTGCTGAAAAAATTCACCTAGGAAAGAGAACCAGCACTGAAAATTGCATCTCACTATGTTTAATCTTGGCAAGGGTAAAAACCAGCTGAAAATAGTGTTTTTAAATGGAATATGGTGAGTGTTGGGGAACCTTAACTATAGACAGTGCTACCTGTAAGTATAGAGGTGCTGGTCCCAACTTCCTAATTTAGGCTGTGTTAAGTTGTTTTCAGTCAAGTATTCAGCCTCTTTGTATAAAGAATGAAGTGAAAAATTATGACAAATAATCATAGAATGTTGTGATGATATGCAAGTAAATTTGTTAAATCGGAATTAAGATTAATTAAACACCCCCATTATTCAATTAGTCTTTTCGAGTCTCATTTTGGAACCCATTTTAAAACAAACCTGTTTAAAAAAAAAAAAAAAAAAAAAAGGTTTGGGCTGTTTTTAAGTCCACAGTCCCTATCCGTCCCATACACACCGAATTTTACACTCACCCACAGCCTTATGTGTTAGGTATAGGCCACTTTTTTGAATTTTAAAATATTTTTCTGAAGAGTTACTTCCCTGGTTTCTTCATAACTGAACTTTTATCAGCAGAAACTAATGAAAAGATTTTTTTCCCTTTTTCAAAATCGTTACCACTTCAAATAATATGGGAACCACTTTTTGATGGCCTAAAGGTGGAAGTGTAAGCTGTCCTTAGAGAATGTGGTTACTCCCTTCCTCTGTTGCCCGCTGGACTACAACCAGACTGTCCTCAGGTGGCCATTAATAGCAATAATATTTTGTTAAAATTTGCTTTCCACAAACTTGTGACAATAAACTGCAACCCTGGACTATCACGGAACATGAACATGAAAGGCTCATGAAAATGATCATAGATGAAGTGAATTCATTTATCCATAGATTTGTTTTTTTTTTTTTTTTTTTTTTTTTACATTTCTTCGTCCTGCTCTAGAGCTTTATTTGCTCTTAACAAAACCAATTATCTGTGACTAATGGTTTTGGGAGAGTGTAGTTAGGTAAAGGAGTCTGTGCAAAAGAGAAAGATGAGGAATAGTTTGGTGTAGTTGGCGATAAAGATTGGCTGAGTACTGACATACTTGTGGGGGCAGAGTTAAGGTTATGCTGTCTGGCTTTTGATATGTGATATTTATGGTAGTGATAAGTTGCTTGCCTTTGGAGGTGTGGAGGTCACATTAATTTCCTTGTATGTTTTTGTTTGTATGTTTTTTTTGTTTTGTTTTTTTGTCGTGTGTATTGTGCAATTTTGGGTGGGTGAGTGTGTAACTGAGGAGAAAAGGCATCCAAGAGGCAAAAAGAGGCCTGTCTTTTAATCAAAACCACCATTTTGGAGTCCAGTTTTCATTTGTTTAGAGCATTCATGGGTGCACCTATGCACAGGCTATTGATGTGCAGTTGCAGCTCCTTCAGATACCAAGTCACTTGAGAAGATTTTCATGTTGACATGTGTGTTAGTAATTAACATAACTTGTTGCTAACTAATTGGAAAGACCAGCCCTGGTTGGGGAAACTACAGATCTGAAGGAGTTTTAGTATTCTGAGATGAGAGCCTACATGCATTGCTTCCACTGAGTCTTGTAGGAGCTGCTGACACTGTTTTGTTACATTGTTCTGATTAGTGAGTAGTTTTTTCTTTACAATTTGAGTCCAGATTTGTATGCCTGATTTGTAGAAAACTCGATTTCTGTAGCTGTAGATTTCTGCAAGTTGCGTAAGATAATTTAGAGCACATCTTATCTGTATGCATTTCTTGCTACCAGATGTTCAATATACTATTAATCCCATAAAGTTCTATCATTTAAAATTATGTATAGTACTTTGATTCTTTACAGTAGATATTTAAAGATTTTTATGATCTGAGGACTACTCAGATGTGCTTCAGAATCTCCTCTATTATGGAGAAAATTTTTAGGATTATTGTTAGGTTTGCTACTTATCTGACCCCAAACGAAACATCACTCAGTCCAGAATGTTTTCTCTTCATGAATAGAAAAGTCATTTACAGGCAAAAAAGTTTTTTTCCCCCCCCCAACTGAAGTGTAAACTGCTGTGGCCTTGACACACAATTTTCAGGTTTATCTTTTCACTGAAATATATTCTTAGCTTTCCTTTTCATGACTACATCTTTCATTGCTGGTTCTTTTTACAGCTAATGCATTTGATATAATTATATTACGAGATTCCGTCTTTTCTTTTTGAAATATTTACATGTGTGTTCTCCTGCAGAGAAGCTATCAATGCTTTCTTTTAATGTTTTTTTTCCAACTAGGATACCTTACCTTTAGATTTTTGAAGGAACATAAACTCTCTTTTGTCGGATTTTCTTTATAAAGCACAATTAAAATAATTTCAGACTACTTCTATGCAAATGTTAATTCTCAAACACTTGAAACTTGGCACCACTGGTATAAACTATGTATTAATACAAATCTTATTTTTGATCTTTTTAAAGAAGGAAAGGAAATATTTTCTGCTGTCTAATTTGGAGATGATATTCTTAAAGCTGTACCCTGCTAATAGTGTGCATCTTTGTACCTATGTTATTTACATAATAGATTATTTAAAAAGCAATCGAAACATTTAATTTACTTTCGAACAGTTACATAGTAATGTCTGAGAATATTTTGTGCTTTGACAATATTTTCTTCAATCAAAACAGGTATTTTAGATGTATCCTTTTCCAAATATCCATGTGTTAATTCACTCTTTATTTTTTGCCTGTTACTCAGCTTGGACAATGAAAAGGAATTAATCAATTGCACTTCTGTTGTTTTGTAGTCACTTTCCTTGTCTGATTCTCATCCACTGGAAAAATATTGCAATTTTGACGCTAAAGGGTACATTTAAACCCAAAGAAACTGTTTACTTTTTAATATATGTGTGTGTATATATTTCTAAACATTTTTTTTAAATCTTTACGTTTAGGGACTAAACCATATGACTGTATTCCTTTTAACATGTACACATATCAGTGGCTCTCTGAGTATGTCTGTAGAATCATACCCATTTTTATTTATTAAAATAGTAACATCCCAGGACACTCAAAGGTTAATGAACTGTTGTTTAGCTTCCATTAAGGTTTTTTAAACTATTTTTTATTAAAAATATCTTTTCTGGGTAGTAAATGTTTGTCTTTGGCTCCCTCTATCAGCCCGTCTCTATTTGTGTTTTTGAATTACTGATTTTCCACGGTTCACACCCATCAAACACATTGGAATCACTTGATAAAGCATCTGGAGACATTCTGTAGCTGCTCTATAAAATAAATAAATAAATAGAATGTAATGTTACTAGTGCAAAACACTTAAAAAAAAAAAAAAAAGGTATTCAAGTTTTTTAAAAAATCCAAATAATATGTATTACAATGCCCTTCTGGATCATTTTTTATTGTTTTACCTCAATCAAAAGTCAGTTTATTATATCAAATGTTCTGAGGGCTTCCATCACAACAGTGTCTAAGTGCTGAAAATGTTGAATTAGAAGCATGGTTTTAGTTCCCGATTTTGAAGCAATGTATTTAATGTAGTTGCATGTTAGCTTTTATGTTTGATTTCTAGTTATTTCAATGTCCTATTGACATAGGGGGTAACTGGATTGTTCTATTAGTGGTTTCTGACAAATAGCTTAGCATATCAAATCATTTCTATTTCTGACAGAAGATATAAAGTTTTGACAAACATGCATGGCACAGCAAGTGTCCAATTCAAAAGAGCAAAATAAATGCAAACCACCATTATGGGGAACACAAACAGCCTGAAAGCAAGTTATCAGTAAGCAAATAATTGTTGAACTGTTATGAATGGAATAGGATGTTGAAATAGGGCATGATTGGCTGATGTTACATATGTCCTTGATTACCTTCCTTGTGCTTTTATCCTAATAAGTGACATTCTTTGTATTCCCTTGGATGGCTAGACAGTCTGACACTGAAGAAGAATAAATATTGCATGTGGTACACATTAAGCTGTCATCTAAGACAGCATTTATAAAAAGTAACTGGAGAAATTCATAAGAAATTCTGCAGTGGTACAGTTTCCTGGCTCCAGTCATAATTGTCAAAGTTCTTGACACATTCGGGTCTTTTGAAATGATTTAGGTTTACAGTTGCTTGGTGTATGAATAATTATTATGGATTCATTTTCTCAGATAATTCAGACTGTTAATGTTAGTTACCTAAATGTTGTATTTTATTTGGTACATGGCTTTTAGCGAAGGGATAACTAGTAGTAACATTAACATGTTTGGTGCTGTTGCGGTAGAGGAAACCAGCAAATGCCTGTACTCAGAAGACGAGTGTGTAATATTAGAAGCTCTCTCAAATGCCTTTATTTCATGTTTTATAGGAAGACCCCTTATAAGGGTGCAGTGTTAATATCAATATAATTTGTAAATGGACCTATTTTTGTTCTTAAAAAATCGTATTGATTGTTCTAGTTCTCTGCATCAAGAGCCTGTGAAAGCAGAAAAATAAGATTTCAGTTATTTCCAAAATTGTAATGGAAGAACACTGGATTGAGCTACCTAGATTGATGTTGTAACAGTTGAAACTGAAGTTTTTATTTTTGTTTTTAACATTGAGGAGGGGGCAATATATGTTGCATCATTCTAGCTATGATTCTTTGAATTTCTTTTGATGTACTAACTCCACTGACCTTAAGCAATGGAAGAAGGGTTCCCACAGGTTCTTTGGACAAAGGACCATGTCTCATGTGATGTAAAATCACATACAGATATAACTGGGAAATCAAGGTATTGCAGTACCACAAATATTTTAAAATATTGCGGTAGCCCTATCTTTAAGCTTGTCCATGTATATTGTATCCATGCAATAATCTGGCTTTGCTATAGCAATAGTTAAGGTTCCCAGCTTGTATCCATTTGTAGGCCTCTGCCCTCCATTGTTACCAAGATAGCTTAAATGAAATAATTATTTTTAATTATTTTATGATCCAGTTTAAGGATACCTTTAGATAAATAACATGCTGTATTATTTGATGTAATTGAAGATCAGCTTTGTTTTGTGGCAGGCATGTTGTGTTATAGAGTTGGCATTTAATGGAAATAGAGATATAGAGATATCTAAAACACCTATTTGGACTGAAGAAACTTTTTTCCAAGTGTAACACCACTCAAATGTTACCTATAACTGTTAACTCTCTAGACCACTACAGAGCACAGAATATTTGCCCAACTGGTAAATTGAACTGTAAGTCCCACTGTGGGAAATTGCTTTGCTGTGCTCCAAACAGCAGTTATCTTAGTAATTGTACCTGAATTCTCTTGTGTCTAATAGACTGTTGATGTCCTTTCTACTGTGGGAGAATTATTTTACCTTAATATTATTAATTGTGAGACTAAGATATGATGTATTATAGAGTAAAATATATTATCAGCATGGTTTTTAATTAGTGTCCTGAGCAAACAGTCTGTTTGTTCCTCTTTAGAGGTACATACCCAGCATTACACATTCTAAACTGGAGCTCACAACAAGGAGCTTATCAGAGCAAATTGTCTAGTCCATCCCCTTCCTCACTCAAAACCTAATGACCCTTTATCATCATGGTTTAGATTGCTGGACACAGATGTGAGAAAATACAAGTAATCTACAGGTAACTACAGTAGCTGCACGGATGTTCTCAGAGAACTGACTGCTGGGAAGATAAAAAGCTTCCCGCAGAGTCTGTGACTTTCCAGCAGCAAAGCACATCATGAGCTCATACATGAAGTTTTATTTGCTGAAGATTCACAATAAGATGCATTAGGACATTCAGCAGGGACCCTTTATAGATGAGCACAAGAATTCCGTGAGGTTATTAGCTGATGCACTAGTACATGGCATCACACTAGAATAAGAGGCCAACAATGCTGATGTTTCTTGTTAAGAATATCAAGACTATAATGTGACATTAATATTGGAATGGTTAATTTATTGATACTAAATGGTCAGATTTAGTTTTGGCATCTTCTCTTGTTGTAGAAGGTGTTTAAAGTATTGTACAAAAAGCAGTTGTGTCGGGCATTGGAATGTGCATGCTTAAAAATAATTCCCAAAAATGTTACTGTTGTATTTGGAAGGTCGTCTTCATGACCAGATAGTGCACTTGTCTTAGCATTTTATAGTGTGATAACCAATAAACACACACATCTATTTATATGCAATTAAATATTCACCACAGGGAAAAGAAATTGTCCTTGGATAAGATTCATGCACCTGTAGCTTAGCTAAAAGTTAATGGTTTACGTTACTATTTAAAAGATTATGATTTGTCAGGCTGGAGGGGCAGCTAAAATCCTGAAAATATTTACTTTTTTCACTTTTAACTCAATAAGCTGGAATTTTTTCTGTTACTACAGATGGAAATGTAGATTTTAAGCTAATTTAAGTGAAATCACAATTACTTGTGTAGTACCATGAGTTTGTAACTGAAAACCTTTCATATAATTTAGTATGTTTGGATCTTGATGTGGAGTGTGGGCTCTGCTTTTCTTGCCCCAAGGCATATGCATTGCAAGATTAAATATCTGTAGAAGTAATTGTTGAATAATATTTGTTGTTTAAGTGGTTGACGAGCATTTAATTACAATAGCGGTAGGCTTTATAGGAAATATTGATTTGATCAGAAAATTGATTCTAACAAGACAGACATAACTATTTTACTGATTAAATCCATTTCCCTGTACTAGGCTTCTGTGTGCCTTTGCAGCTTGTCTGGCTGCTCTGTCAAGACAAGAGTCACTGTTTATACAACTAGAGAGACCGGGGATTGGCTGAAAGGCTGTGGGGATCAAGCCAGACCAGTGACATCTGCCAACAGCAGCTTTTATTTTGTGCATTGCCATTGATTGACCACTACAGAAAATTACAAGATACTGAATGCCATACAGCTGCATACTATTTTTCAATTTAAACTCTATCACTCTCATGTACTAGTCCCCCATTTCTACCTTTTTTATCCCCTTTCCTACAGCTTGTGCTGACATAATTGGTAAAAACCATAATCTCATATTACAATGATCAATATAGCACAGTTGTACACTGAAGAAACAGTTTTAAAACATGATTACATAGAATCTATTTCTGGTTTTGATTTCCTAATATAGATCTGAAGCAGAAAGTTTTTTCCACTTAGTAGCAAAATGTTTAAATAAAAGCAACAAAAATGAAAATTCCAAATGATAGTCTTTCCTTATTTATTTGGAGGAGGGAGAGCAAGAAGCATACACAATATAAGACTTAGTTTTGCATTTTTGTTCTTGTCACCAGATTAAGTATAATGAAATCTATCAGCAAGTTGTAGAAAATAGTTAATAGAGCTTTTTGTTCTTTTTGTTTTTTAATGAAATCTATTAGTATATATTATATAGTGGTTTGAAATTCTCAACAACAGAAAATATACAGAATTAAAAAAAAAAAAAAGCCTTGTCTGTTGCAAAGTTTTGCTTGAGCTTTTTAAACTGAATGATTAGCAGAAATAATGACCCTGTCAGCCTTAATCACATTAAAATGTGGTTAACATCATTTAATTTTTTCCACTTAATATGCGAAAATTTCCAGTAGATTTGCAGTGAAGGCCATTGAAATTCCATTAGAACAAGAATAAAAATTTCAGGCATCATTTATTCAGAGAAGGAATAAAGGTCTCAACTGAAAACTGCTGAATCTTTCTATTAGAGAAACTATGAATCATTACATTGAATTGTACCTTCAGTTTCTGTAGTACTGAATTTAACTTGCTTTCAAATGGATGAGAAGTATTTTTAGTGTAATGCTTTGTGAAAATAAAATAAAATTTTAGCAAAAAATTTGTGAACACTTTACATGAAAGCTTAGTCCAAAGTATTTTTGTATTTGCTGAAGTCAGTAAAATTTTTAGTTTACATCTTTTACTAATAAGGAGTTTTTAAACTCATTTTTAAGAAAAATTAGAAATGCTGAATGTTTACAGATGAATGAAATATGCTGGTAATTGGTATAAAACTAAGAGCTTCATTCCTTTGTCGCAGTAACATTCTGGATCAAACTAATAAAACCAGAAATGTTCAGATAAGGACCAAACATCACTTTAAGTTGTCTTCTCTCCCTGCAGTTCTGCTCAGTTGTTTTTAGAATGCAAGATGCTGGAAGATATAGAAAACTAATGAAATACTGAGGGACAAAGTTTTTACTGTGCCTTTAATTCTTCTGCCTGCTTCGTTTGTTAATTTTAACATTTATTCGGTTGTAGTTAAGTTCTAGTAAGTAGGTTGAATGTTATTAGTGAAGGAACTTGAAAAGCAGATGCATTTTTACCTGTGCTTTTGTACATTATACTTCATTATATGGAATGCTCTTTAAACTAATTACTATATGTACCTCATAAGCAGGAATATTTTTCTAGAACCATTTTGGTGTCCTAAATAATTAAGTAAATTATATAGTGGACTGTTGTTGAGTTTATGTTTGTATTTTGCTTCTAAGCTACTTCAGACTATTAAGTAATGATTCTGTGGTCTGCATGGTAAAAATCCTGGTGGAAATTAAGAAAGAAAATATATTGTACATGTATGACATAATTTTTAAACTTCAGCATTTTGTTGACTTATATGTATGTTTTTGAAATACTGAGTGGGGGTGACTCCTCATAATGAAGTAGTCTCGGTAAATTAATTTTTGTATTTGTTTTTCTGAGAACTGGGACATGTCTATTTTATTCCTTTAGGTCCAAGTTAGCACATGCCTAACTTTAAGCCTGTGAATAATCACACTTAAGTCACTGGACTGAGAGTTGATTTATTGTACTACCTTATTTGGGGCCCCATTTTAACCCTCCCTCCAGTTGAGGATGTTTAAATGCAGCTTTATTAAGCTTTTTAATTCTGCTCTGTCCAGGGGAGAGATTTTCTGGCCATGCATGTAAAAGACAAAAGTATGGGACTTAAACCTCATTTCCTATGTAATAGTGCCATGCTTTATTGTTGTTTACGTGGCCAGTTAATTCTGCAAGAGGAAAAAGTCTGACACTATCAACATCATATTTCCATGCTAAAGTAACTGAAACACGATTTAAGTTGGAGTGTCAAGCTTGCACTTCATTAATGTTTCTGTACTATGATATGCATTACAGGGGTATAGAACAGCATGGCTGAGGAGGAGGATAGAAAATTTTTTTCAGCTGACTTTGTTTTGTAGTTGTTTGAACTTTTGCTGTGGGAAGGAGCTCTCTCAACTGTTTGTTTTTATGCAAATTGTTTTTTTGTTTTTTGAGCTATCCTCTCTTTGAAGGTAAATTGCAGGTATGATGGACCTTTAGGAGATGGGCCTGTTGTTTTTGAATGTTGACTTCATTCTTCAATTTTGGTGAAAGGAAGAATTGTTAATAGAACAAAAGTAGAGAAAATTTCCTTAATTAAGGGGAGGAAACACTGGCCCCAGTCATCAGTTGATTATGGGGGATACCAAATTAAATACCCCCCCCCAAACAAACAAAAACCAAGAATGGGATAAAGTCAGAGGTTTAAAAAAAAAAAAAATCAGCGATCCAGAAGGGAACTGAAAAATGAGTGGTGAATGAGGCAGGTGATTGCAGAAAGAGGAGGGAGTGGTGTTATGGTTAATGAATTTGAATGCTGTTAAAGAACTGGATTTTGTTGCTTCACTTGCTAATAAGTTCCTAGGTCATGCTAGTTCAGTCACCTAAAACCTAACTTTTCACAAATTTTCATTAATTGCATGCACCTTGTTTTCTGTATGCCTGGTTGTTAGGTTAGTCATGTCTAGAGAAGACTGCTAGGAATTTCAGACCCAGCTAACAAAATTAGGTCGGGTAACAAAATGGCAGATGAAATTTCATTGTTGCACATGCAAGGTAAGGTGCATTAGGAGTAATTTGAAATAGCCATAGTAATTGCTAGATTTTAAGGCAGTAGTCCAGCAAAGCATTTAAATGTGCATAATTTTAAGCATGTAAATTATAGTTTAATACATAATCTATTTTAATTACCAACTTAAGTTAGGCTGGGTTTCTACGCTTACTCATTAAGCAGCAGTTCTTAAAAAAAAAAAAAAAAGGGGGGGGGGCAAATTGTTGAGCTGTGTAAGGATTAGAATGGAATGGAAAATATTACTGAAAATATTATAAACCAAGTATATACACTGATACATGCTCAGCTGGAATGCTACTATGTATCACAAAAGATATCGTATATACAGAATGCATTGAGAAGCAGGCAAGGAGAATAATTTAAAGCTTTGATAGTGGGTCAGATATGAAGAGAGGAATGAACGATTAAGACTGTAAGAGAGCTGGTAGGAATTTTCCGAATTGTGAGTTTTCAACAACATTTTTAATTTAAAATTTGATTTGACAGAAGAAAAACTCCAGAACTTGTCATCAAAAGTTCTTAGGATTTTTTTTGCCAACTGCAGAGCTGGTTGAAATTTTTCTGACTTAAAAAAAACAAAACAAAACAAAACAAAAAAACCCCACAAAATTGTGACCATTTTGTCAACTAGTACTACAGTTTAGGTTATTGAGGAGATTTTTATGAAGGAATTTTGGATACCTCTGTCATATTACAAATTAGACAAGATCAATTGGATGATCTTATTTACCATCTTTCATAATTCATGAGCAAAAGAACATTCACTGAAAGTGAAAACAACTCATTTAAAACTGTTCCAGCACATAGTAAAGTACAATTTTTTTTAAAACAAAAACTAAATATTTTAGTTTACTAATATGTCTGCGAATTTTCTAAGATGGCTATTCCTTTAAAACATATTGTCATGTTTCTGGGCATAAGCCACACATTATTTAGCAGTGGCTAGGGAGAAAATTCCCCATGAATGGACTCTTCCATAATTAGCCACTAAGACTAATGTATATGTTGTACATCTCATGGAAGCTGCACTGTCCTCTGGTTGAAGAAAAGCCCCTGCACTTGATGAACCCATAGTGTGATAGCTGTATTGAAAGTTTATATTCACATGAACGTTCCTGAAAATAAGATAAGGTGGTATATTTATAGGTAATAATTTAATCAGCATTCTGGAAAGCTAATCACTGTCTTCCGTTAAATTTTTCTGTTGGTGGTGTTAGCTTTGTTGTTTTGTTGCAGTGTATATGCATTTGGGTTTTTGGCTATGTTGGTATGTTCACCCTTATTAACCAATATCTTTAAGGCTGTGGGAATTTTTATAGTCAGTGGTTTCGGTTTGAAGCTGCTTGTTTGGTGAAAAAAACTTTTCCTCTGTCAAGGGATTTCACACAAGCATTCCACTCCTGGAGTGCACAAACCCTGTGCACAGTCACTGGAAACTTTTCTCCTTTAGGTGGGAGCCGTAAAGAAGGTTCTTCAGAATTTAAGAGGGAAAGGTTTCTATTCCATTTTTTCATAATTCTGAAGGCCCAAACGAAGTCTCAAACCTATTTCAGACTTGCATCAGCTCAACAAGTAGCTCAAGAAAAGAAGATTAAAAAAAAAAAAGTTTTACATAGTCACTTTGGCATCCAGTATTTTGGAGACTGGTATGCTGCCTTCGATTTAAGAGACCCCTACTTTCATGGGTTGATGTTCCAAGGGCACAGAAAGTTCTTCAGATTTGTAGCGTAGCACTTGCATTACCAGTTCACTTGCATTATCACTTCCATTTGGCCTGTGTGCAGCTCCTTCATTGTTCACAAACATATGGTTGTGGTAGCACCATTCCTCATGCTGCTAAAAGTGCAGGTCTTACCTTCACCTGGAATGCTGGGTGGTTAGCTCCTGATCCAAAGCTCTGTTTATATCCAGAGTCCAACTCATTCTGTCAGCCTTCAAGGTCTTAGCCGTGCTGATTATTACAGAGAATTTATACTTTGCCCAGTGCCAAAGGTAGTGTTTATAGTAGCTGTTTTGCACTCTTTCCCGGGCAAGAGCATTGTTCTCACTGTTGAGATTCCAGTCTATTTAAACTCTTGTGACAGACCCCAAGATTCATCCTATCAAAACACCCTGCCTCTGTGTATGAGGCTCCTAGGACATATGGCCCCTTGCACATATGCAGTGCAACACACGTGGATGCATATTAGACCTCTGCAATTGTGCCTATCCTCAACATACTCCCCAACCAGTCTTCGTCTGGATACTGCACTTGTGGTACCTTCATTATTACTAATTCTGTTGAATTAGTGGTTTGTTCCTCTCAGTGCTTTGTACAGGATCCCCTTTCTTCAACCTCAGCGGTCAGTGACTTATCTCAGATGTGGTAGCTCTAAAGTGGGGAGCTTAGCTGGAGTCCCTTTGAACTCTGGAAATTGCTCTTAATACCAACATCAGGGAGCTGAGGGTGATTGATTGTTTATCAAGCTTACCAACCTGGCATTTGGGGAAAAAATTTGTTTGTTCTTACAGAAGACACCACAACGTTACACTTTGACAAGCAAGGAGGAGCTCATTCATCCCTCCTGTGTCAGGAAGCAGTTCACCTGTGGGAATTTCACATAGCCAATTCAGTCAACCTCCAGGTTTCTTATCTTCTTGGGGTGCAGAATAAGGTAACAGATTGTCTGAGAAGGCTTCCCCCCTCCAGTCAACATAGGTGCTCTCTTCAGCTGGATGTAGCCAAATGCATTTTCCAGTAGGGGACCACTCCCTAAATAGACATATGTGCAAATAAACGCAACAGACGTGCCATCAGTTCAACTCCATGCAAGGCCACAGTCTAGGCTCCATCATAGATACCTTCTTCTTACCCTGGACAGTAAAGTTATGTGTTTTGTTTTTTTTTTCCCTCCAGTCTCACTTACACAGAATGCTGCCAAAGATGATGCAGGACCATGCCTGGATTGTGGTAATAGCCTCAGTGTGGCCCTGCCTCTCCATTCTGTTGAACCTCAGAGGCAGCTCCAGTTTCATGCCCATTACTCCTAATTTGATCTTTCAGGACCACAGTGGACTGTTCCACCCAATCGTGCAGTCTCTTAACAGTCTGGAAGCTCCATGATTAAATCACAGAGATTTAAGTAAGTTCCCAAGGACTCGCATTAAGTTAGTTCCCATGGTCTCTCTCTGCAGTAAGTTCTCCATGTCTTACTGAGTAACACAAGGCTCTCTACTAGGGCCATCTACCTGTCAAAGTGGAAGCAGTTCTATGCCTGGGCTTGTCAGTTATTAGTCTTGCCAATCCATTCATCTGTCCAACAACCACTCAACTATCTGTTGCATTTGAAACAGCAAAACTTTTCAGTTTCCTCTATTAAGGTTCACCTGGCAACAATCTCAGCATTTCACTCTTGAAAGGATGGCTGTCCTCCCCCTAACACCCTCTCCCCCAAATGACATAATTAGATTCCTGAAAGGCCTGGAAAATTTGTTAAGGAAGCTGATTCTCCCTTGGGACTTGAACTTGGTTTTGTCTAAGCTTATGGACCACCATTTGAGCCTTTAGCAAAGTGCTCCTTACTACACCTTTCACAGAAAATATTTTTCCTAATTGCTGCTATTTCTGCCAGAAGGCTCTGAGTTTGCATGTCCTCATATCTAATCCATGGGAGTAATCTTTAAATATTGTGTACATATGCCCTCATCCAAGTATTCACTCATAAGGTAGGTTCAGATTTTCACAACAATTAATCAGTTTACTTGCATCTATTTTACTCAGAACCACTAAAACAGGGATGAGTAGCAGCTTCACACATTGGTTGTCAGAAAAGCACTGTCACTCTCCGTACACAGGACTAAGCACTTTTGGCTTTTCACCCAACTTTGTGCCTATAATGAACAGAATGAAAGGCCATCTGATCTCTTGTATCTGCACTTGTTATGATCTGCACGTGTTTCACCACAGGACAAGCGGATTGCTCAGTCCATAAGAGCACAAACATCTTCAACAGCATTCTTAATACAGATCCTGTCCTGGACATTTGTAAAGCAGCTACCCATCATCTGTGCATGCTTTATTGTCCCCATGTGCTATTATCCAGGACACAGGAAGTGACACTGAATATGGTCAAGCTGTCCTAATCTGTGTATGTGAATTCTGATCCCTCTGCCTAACTGCTTGAGGGTCACCAACAGTGGAATTCACATATGCAACCACTCAAAGGAAAAAAAACTACTAACCATTGGTAGCTGTTGTTCCTCAAGATGTGTTGCACATGAGTATTCCACAACCCAAGCCTTCTACACCTCTACATTGGAGTTTCTGAGAAGGCGGCAGTGAGGAAGTTTGGAGTCAACAGAACCTTTCACACTGGGTGCATACAGCAGCAAAGGATGCTTGAGCGGCCTTGACAGGTACCACTGAAGGAGAAATTACTGGGAGTTGTGCACAAGACACACTTATGCTGAGAGTAGAATAGATGTGTGCTGCATCTCAAACAGTTATGAAAGATTATCCACTTTTTTTCTCATTGAGTTTCAGAGTATGGATTATAATGATGAAGTGGGCTATTTCTGTTCCCCCCCCCCCAAAACAATATACAGTTCCCTCAGTTTGTATGTATAAACCTACAGTCTGAAAATAGTTTTGCAATATTTATAAATATGCAAAATCAAATTCCACAAATTAGATTATATTCTCAAATCCTGTAGAAAATATTTTTTCAATATAGAGAACACTTGTATTGCTCTCTCTCTAACATAACCTTCTGTGGTTTCCCCTCAACTTTCAGTGGTCTGATATTCCATATGTGAAGCATATTAATAGCTTTGTCCCTGGAGAAGACTGAGACCTTTCTACAGTCCAGATCTACACCAGCGGTTCCAAACCTTTTCCTTTGTGTAGACCACTACATCATTATCGAAAGCTTTTGCAGATCCCATTCTAACTATCAAATGAGCAAAAAAAGTATAGGTTCACACTGACATCATGCAACAGTGCCACTGTTTAAATTCAGAGAATGTTATATTACATATTGATGTTCATGAGGCAAATCACATTCTAAATAATACAACATTGAATATGGTACATAAGAGGTACACTGATTACGTTGTTGTTGTAATCCATGGATCACAGGTTGGGAACCATTGTTCTACAGTCTCTGTGAAACTCTGGCTCTGTTTTAAAGTTAACAAAAAATGTTACTGATTTTGTCTGAGAAGAGTTGAACCCGTTTGAAGAATAAATCAGAAAAACTACTTTGCAGACCAGAAAAAGGAAGAAAAAATATTGACATTGCTCATGCTACAGAAAGCTTAATGAAATGGGTAATAACATCTTGAGATCTAGTCCTAACAGTAGCCGCCTCACTTGGTGAAGCTCTGAAACAATAAATCTGTTGACATTTAAAAAGGAGGTAACAGAAAGGAAAATGCATTTCAAGAACGGGCTTAAAAACTCTGATAAATAATTTGCCTCTTAATTAATATTATGGGGCACTGACAAAGGTGAGATTGTGCTTTTAATTTAAAGCAGGTATTCATCTGCTTTGTTTTGTATAAATAATATAATGTATCTTCAAAATTACAGCACATAATCTGAGTTTAAAGGTTTGACACTTTTCAGCAATTGAATTTTTTTTACAGGTAAATTGGTTTGAAGCCCCATTAAGACTTTTTTTTCCTGGTAAATCCTCTAGCAAACATCCTAGTAAGAGCTAACCTTTTTAGCTATAAAGTCATTGTCCCCATAAACAGCAAACCTACACACAGTTGGGGAATTTCTTAGGTATAAGCTATTCAAATTTTTAAAATGAATTGAAAAAATTATTCCTCTTGTACAACTTAATTTTATTAAACATATCTCTGAAACAGACCTCTCCATTGGATGACTGAAAGATATCTAATATAAAGCTAGTATTTTAAAAGGGCTCTAAAGACAATCCTGGCAACTGTAGACTGCTGAACCTAAAATCAGGACTTGGCAAATTGGTAGACACTAAAGTAAGGAATGGGATTATCAGAAGCCTAGGTAAGATTTGTTGAGGGAAGAGCCTACGGTATTTTTTGCAGAAGGGAAGACGTACTTGGCCAGTGTACTACAGTTCTTTGAGACTGTCTTCGGGCATGTGGATAAGGCTGATCCAGTAGATACGATATACATGGATTTTTAGAAAGCTTCTGACAAAGGCCTTAAGGAAACTACGTAGTTGACAAATAAGAGGGAAGCTCTTCTCATCGAAAAGTAAACAAAGGATAAGAAGAAATGACTAGTTGTAATTCACAATTTAGAGTTAAACAATAGAGTTCCCCAAGGATTTATACTCAGACCTGTGATGTTCAACATATTTGCTATATCTGGAAAAGAGGATGAACAATGAAATGGCAAAGTTTGCTGATGCTACAAAATTATTCAAGTTATTTAAGTTCAGAACTGAGTGCAGAGAGTCATGGGGTGAGTCACACAGAACTAGATGACTGGACAAATAAAAGAGATGAAATTCAGCAACAGTATGTGCAGAGCAATACACATGGAAAGATGTAATTCAAACTACACATATATAATAATGATTTCTAAATTTGCTGTTACCACTCAAGAAACAGATTGTGAAGTCACTTTGGATAGTTTTCAGAAAACTTCCACTCAGTGCACAGCAGCAGTCAAACAGAATGTTAAGGATTATTAGGAAAGGGATAGAAGATAAGACAGAAAATATTATAATGCTGCTGTGTAAAACCACAATTTGAATACCATGTTTCAGTTGCCTCATCTCAAAAGGATATAGTGAAATTGGAAAAGGTTCAGAGAAGGGCTACAAATATAATTAGGGGCATGAAATGGCTTCCATATAAGGAAAGACTCAAAAAATTAGTACCATTCACATTAGGAAGGAGACAACTAAAGGCAGATATAATAGAGTTCTATAAAATCATTAATGCTGTGGAAAAAGTGAATAGAAAAGTGTTTGTTTTTTTTTTTACCACACTATAAAACCTAAGGATGAAATTAATAGGCAGCAGATTTAATATGAGGGGGAGTACTTTTTTACACAATGCACAGTTAACCTCTGGAACTCATTGCCATGGTATGTTATGATGGGGCTTGCACCAATTTAACTACATTTGGATTCTAAGTTTAAAATAATATAACTTTTCTGAATGCCTAAGCTCTTAATTAGTCTCTTTGTAGCCATAGTTGTGAAGAAAATATCTAAAATTTAAACTTGATTGTAGCTCTCACCCACATCACCATTACACAGTTGATTATCATATATTGCCACCAGAGACAAGACGAGCAGTTTGCGGCTATGTACTTTGTATCTGTGGGGAGTGAACAACTTTGTGGCAGAAGCATGGGAAGTAAGCAATGAGATGATGGTCCAAAATGGTGTTGAAAAGGCTTGTATGCAAAGGAGGAGTGGGTGTGAGGAATGCAGGTGGCTGTCCAGGATGCTTGAACTCAAGGTCAAGCCTAGGATCTCAACACTGAGACAGCAAAGCTTCATTGGCCTCTGGATACCAGTGCCTTGGCACTCACCATCACAGTTCGTATAAACTCCATACTCTCTCTATAACCATCGCATTAGCCCAGTGCTCCTTCCACATAATCCTTTTCTCACCCCATGTTCCCCCAACAAATTGTCCACAGTTTAAATTATCAAATAATGTGGTAGAGCTGTGGAGCAAGGCTACCTTTGAGTAGGCTCGAAGGGTGAGCTGTGTTGAATGGGGCCCTTGGGGCAGTATGCTGATAAGAGGAGAAAGGATCAAAGTGGCAGGGAAAGCACAAAGCTAATACTAGAGGCTGATGTAAGGCCATTATATGGTTGTAGAGAGGGTGGCAATACAGACATAAGGAGACATAGACTCCTCCTTTCCCTAAGCGTCTTTCACCCTGCTCCCTCCTACACTGATGCTTACTTCTGTCTTGCTGCCTACAGTCAATCTTGTTGACATGTATTTTAAGTAAAAAGTAAGAAAAAAGCATGTTTTCGTTTTCTGTATACTTGTCTGTCTGCGTGTCCATAGATTTGTGGGCTGCGCTGGTCAGGAACCATTCCTCCTTAACTGTGTGGAATGCACCTAGAAGATGATGATAGCTACTACTGGAAATAAATATTAGTATTGCTACACACTATATATCTAGTACAAAAACAAGGATATGAAAAATTAAACCACCTAAAATATGTACCCTCTACTCCTCCACTCTCATATATGCACCTTGCCTTTGCCACCACACCCTGCAATCTTAACTCTGCTGTCTTTAAACCAGTGTCTTTTACAGTAACATAACACACAGGGAGAGATCAATTAATGTAAATTTTGATAATTCTATTAACTTCATTTAAAATTATGGCAGCGTACACCAAATTAAAGTCAGGCCCATTGATGGCTTAATTTGTCAATGCAAGGTAAAAGTATAGTCAAATATTAAAATGGCGAAAAGATGACCCAGTATCTTGGCATATATGTGTAATAAGGTCTGTTTTAATGTATCTAATTCTTAAACTGGTTATAGGTTTGTAATATGCTGATTCTGAAGAACTTCTTATCAAAGAGGACATACAGATCCCTGATGAAGTTGACACAGATAATATGAATGGCACCAACAGAAATGCCAGTAAGGGGTATTCTTATGTTTCATAAGAATTCTAGGTGATTATTCAGAAATTTAAAGCATATATCACTTCATCTCATTCAATGGCACCTCCCACAATAGAAATGGAGGCACAAAATCTTTATTTCTGACTATACAGCAGCTCAGGCTGAAACCATGGAAAGAGGATATAATAGAAGGTTATCACTATATGGGCAGAGTCTAGGTTTTACATGGTTAGTGCTGTGTAGCTGGTTTTGGTAGTGATAAACTGTCTGTGTGGAGGAGAAAAGAGTAAGTGGTGTTAGTTGGCTTAACTTTTAACTTTCTTGTTTTTGTGTTATGTATTGGAACTGTAACTGTTCAACAACCAATATTTTATGTATGAATAAGATACAGTTCATTAAATGCTTTTGACTATAAACTTCCAATTCAATATGTACAAGACATTTTATCTAAAGAGGAAAGCTTTTTACATTATTATTGTTAGGAGGTACACAAACATGTTTTACATTCCCAGTGGTTTCATTTGAAGTTCAGCAGTCTGCAAATGCTGAATTTTTTGGCAAGAGATTTTCTGGTAACCATGGTAGTTTGTAGAATTCCACAGCAGTGTGGGTTACAGATAATCTGTAACTTCTGTCTAGCATGCTATTAATGTAAATTCACTCTTGTTTTGAGTGACTGATAAAATCAAATTTGAACTACCATTATAATATAACAGGTGGCAAACAGTCCTTGTCAGGATTAATCAAACTGTGTTCTCTTAATAAGTAGCCTTTGGCAGGGCCACAGGATCATATCTCAGTTCAGGAGAGCCCTAACCAGTGTAAAATTTGCATTTTCCCCTCTGACTATATTGTTGTACATCAACTTCCGTTCTTGCTCTGCTGTACTACTGACAAAGCACCCTTTAGCAGAGGAGGTCACAAAACCCATTTTTGTGTTTTTGCACTTTTGTAAAAATGTCAGAGAAATGTTTTTCATTCATATTCCCATATATCAAAGGAGAACATAAGTAATTTAATTCATTAACATTAATTTAATTAGGACACTTGTATGTAGTTAACTGACACATGCAGTTCATTGGGATACTTGTGAACCTGCTTTTTAATACTTAATGTTTTAAAAAATGAAAAGTACTACATAAATGCTCACTAATAGCTCATTCCACCACCCATTTCGCATGTGTAATTGCTTAAGTATTATCCCTACATAGCCAGGGAAACTTGAGCAGAAAAGGTAAATGAGTTTTCCAGCCCTCAGTCTGTGTCTATGCTGGAGCCTTTCACATTGTTAATACTGATGGACCTCCAGCACTGGTAACAACAGTGGAATCATTAGATATATGAGGCTCCATGGCACGACTTTGAACACTGCTTTGAGCAGGGTCGCTCAGTTCAGGTTTAAACAGCTGTAGGAGCCTCGCTCACACTGGTATTACTGGCCTTGGGGCTGCACTGGCATTAACAGTGGTGGTGAAATTGTGCTGCAGAGGCTTTTAGAAGATGACAGAGGCCTTCAGTCTTGTGCTCAGACCACCTGACTATCTCCTGTGTAAATGGTGACATTCAGCATGGCAGAAGAAATGTATATAAGCTGCTGTATGTATTTTGTCACATTAGATTTTCTGTGCATTTAAATATAGTAAGTTATTGTATAAACAGCCTTTATCATCAATATTACATGACT
Source organism: Podocnemis expansa (assembly GCA_007922195.1). NCBI lineage: Eukaryota > Metazoa > Chordata > Testudines > Podocnemididae > Podocnemis > Podocnemis expansa. Next base: position 42,253,748 of record ML681984.1, on the reverse strand, counting down.
GATTTATCTTGAAACAAGCCAACAGAAAACAAACATAGCTCTGTCGTGCTCCAGTGTAAATTCATAATCTTCACATTTGTAAACATAAATCCCATGTGCTACAGGTAAATAACTTTATCTTGTATAAATACAAGATTTTGATAAAACACCTAAACTGCCACAAACTATCTGATCCTCTCTGCATCACAACTGTTGCTTTCTTCCTAGTATAATCTAGCCACACATCTTTCTAAAGTTTTGGTCTGGGCTGTTGGGCCGATGTTTTCCAAGCCTGAGCCTCTAGTCAAAGATGAAATATTTTTAAAGTTAGAGCAGGACAAACATTTTGCTGCTTTTGAGTGACAAAATTAAAAATTATAGTAGTACTTTTCTCTTTAATTAGAAACTAAATTTGCAACCACAGTGTGAGTAGGCATTCTGATAATCTTTTCATTTCCACATTCAGTGTACAGGATATGCACAGGAAGGCAGAATTAAGTTTGCTTGAACAGTTATAAATTTGGCATGTCCTGACTTTTGAGTGCTTGACTTTGCAACCTAAATAATGCTCTTTTAGCTTTATAGTTTCATATTATGTTAAAAATTGTGCTATGTAGTCAGGGGCAGATTACCGCATGGGCCAATGGGGCCTGGGCCCAGGGGCCCACTACAAGGCGGGGGGAGGGGGGGGATCCTCTGTCCTGCCAACAGCCTGGCACTCAGAAGGGGAATGGAGTGGGCCAGCCTGAGGCTAGGCTCTGAGCTCCCGTCCTGCCCATGGACTTAGTCGATCCACCCTCAGGGGGTGGGGTCAGTCCACAAGCCAAGCTCTCCCTTTCTCACCCTGCCTCAGGGCTGGCTGCAGCCTGGCTGAACTGCCAGGAAGGTGGGGCAGGGAGGGAGCAAGGGTGACTGTTGCACGTGCAGTACAGGTTCGAGTGCAGCCCAAGCTGCACCACGTGCAGCAGTCAGCTGCGCCTCCCCCTGGGGCCGACTGGCCAGGCCACAGCCAGGCTTTGGCCCCAGCTGCTGACCCCCCCCCCAGTGGCGGTCCACTGGCGGGGGATGGGAGAGGGGTCCCACTGGTGGGGAGGCTCAGTGGTTCTGCGGCTCCTGATCCGCCACTGTATGTAGCAGAGTCTATTTTTGTTCCTTATGAACTTTAAAACAATTGGTATTAATTAGCTATATCTTATCTGCAGATTTGAGCTACTTCAAGAAAATGAAATGATGGGATGTTTTCTAAAGGGAAACATCAAAAACAATGTGTTTATATGATCTGAAATATTTGTAAGTTCAAGCTAGCAGTTGATAACAATATTATAATTAACTCTTTGAACAAGACTGATTTTGTTTTTAAATTCATGAATGTTCATTTATGTTGTCAACTGTCATGTATGCCTCCATACATGGAACCTTTCCTTTGTTAGTCAGTAGAGACACTGAAGATGAATTACTGTTTTTAGGCTTATGTTTTTAATTTTTTCTGTTTAAAAAAATAGTTTCAGGGGGCATGTCATACAGCTTATTGAAGGATCTTAAACTTTAGAATGATTTGAGATTCATGTATTTTTATATTTGGCTTCAACTTATCTTAAATTGTAAAAGAGACATCAGAGGAAGCATAGCCTAAAGAGTTGATTTATTTGAATTTTAATTGAATAGCCTTAGCTAGTAATGTAATGTTAAGGGGAATGTTTAATAGGGTCATTAATAAGACTTGTGATTTTTTTTTTTTTTTAATAAAAAAGGATTGTTTTATGGTAAGTCAAGCTTGTGTTTTGTATTCATAAAATGGATTTTTAAATAGTATGTACACATATGTATACATACACAAATCTAGGGATATTGACTTTTGATAGTGATAAAGGTTATGTCAACATTCGGGATCTGGAACACTTGATTTATGAGGGAAGATTGAAAGAGCTGGGTTTATGTAGTTTGGAAAAGAGGAGACTGAAGGGGGACATAAGTTTTCAAGTACCTAAGGTTGTTATGATGGGGAGGTAGAAAAATGGTTCTTAATTGCTGGTGGTAGGACATGAAGCAATGGGCTTAAATTATGGCAAGGGAGGTTTAGATTGGACATTAGGAAAAAAAATTCCTACCTGTCAGGGTGACTAACCACTGAAATAAGTTGCCTAGGCAGGTTGTAGAATCTGCGCATTGGAAGTTTTTAACAGCAGGTTAGATTAGCACGTCAGGGATGGTTTAATAGGATTCTTGATTCTGCCATGAGTTCAGGGGACTGGACTCAATGGCCTCTCATGGGCCCTTCCAGTTTCTATGATTCCTTGTTTAGCCATAAAAAGTTCTTTAAAGTATCATTACCGTCCTTGAAGTGAACAGTGCTTTCAAATCTAAATTGCCTTTTTAATCACACTGTTGCAAAAATACTGTTCACCATCCATCTACAACAGATACTTTTTTATTTAAATAGTTGGTTAAAATATTTTAAATATTTTCTTTCATCTAAGTAAAGGGGTAAATAGATTTTGCACCTAGACTGGTAAGTTTTCAAGACTCCTTTGCAAACTAATGAAGTGTGTTGTTTCATATGAGGCATACATTAAGTATTACATAAGATATAATACATGTTCATAAAAATATTTAAATGCGTATTTACATGTTGGGTTGGCCTGTTTTCTAATGAATTGCATAAATGTCACAAGCTACTATGCTAATGTAAGTGTCTCATTTACACTGCATAAACAGGTAAACTTGGATGGGTACCTAACTATTCAGGCCACATATATCCATAATTCACTTTACTTGAAGTCTTTGAAGCTCTTGTAACAATACATGTTGCTACATTTCATAAAGTTATACAGTATTTTGGTGAAGTGCAATGAATTATTGACAATGTCACCTCAATCTTGAGCATGTAGCTAGTTTTGGTATATGTAGGTTCATATATTGGTTTTATGGAGATCAAGTATTTTTAACCTGAAACATCCAGAGAATATAGTCTGTATGTGCATACTTTTTATATGAAGTAGGGTTTTTTAAGAACCAGATTACATCTTCCAGCTAAAAAGCTCACTCCATAGTGTTTCCAACTCCCAAAATTTTGTCAGGAGCCCTGTAATATTTGATATTTTTCTTAAAACCCTGGCCTCTGAGATCATGTGGCTTATTTATCTTTTTTTTCTTCAACCTCTCTTTAAACAAGAGTTTCTAGTCTATGTGGTTGTGGAGAAAAATTTGAAAATTATGACCCAGGTCAAAAGCAAAAGCTCAAACACCAGAAGATATATACAAAAGAACCACATTTAAATAAATTGTTAAAATATCATGATTTTCAATCAATCTTAAGGCTTTGGAAGGTCTGTTACGTATTCTTTAGTTATGGTCAATTAGTTAAAGTTGGTGGAACTGTCATCAATGGCTGGCAGGACTGTCATCAGTGACAGTGGGGAATATTAAAATGGTATTCCATGGTGTGTGTAGAGGACTCTGCACTTAAGATATTGTGTCTGGGACCAGATACAGGATGTTGCAAGACAGTCTTTCCAGTTGTGTGTAAGAAGGGTAGATTGTCTACTCAACAGTATGGAAAATCTGGACCATTTTTTGGATGTCACAAAATGGCATTTGAAATTCAGTGCTTATGAATGCACTGGAAAACATCATCACAACTATACATACAAAATGATGGGGTCTAATTAGCTGTTCAAACTCAAGTAACAGATCTTGAAGTCATTGTGGGCAGTTCTCTGAAAACATGCTCATTGTGCAGTAGCAGTCGAAAGAGCTAATAACGTTAGTAGCCATTAGAAAAGGGATAGATAAGTATAATGCCACTGTATAAATCTGTGATATACCCATAGCTGGCATATTGTGTGTGGTTCTGGTCACCTCATCTTCACAAAGATATATTAGAAATGGAAAAGATATAGGGAAGAATGACATAATTACAGGTATGGAACAACTATATGAGGACACATTAAAAGGACTGGGACTGTTCAGTTTGGAAAAAAGACAGCTAAGGGGGGATGTGATAGAGGTTGATTAATATCATGAATGGTTTGGAGAAAGGGATTAAGAAATTATTATTTACCCCTTCTCATAACACAGGAACCCAGGGTCACCCAATATATTTAATAAGCAGTAGGTTTAAAACTAACAAAAGGAGAAACTCCACACACTACACAGTCAAGCTTTGGAACTTGTTGCCAAGGGATGTTATGAAAGGTAAAAATATAACTGGGTTCCAAAAATTCATGGAGGATAGGTTCATCAACAGCTGTTGTTCGAGATGGCCAGGAGTACAATCCCATGCTGTCAGTGTCCCTAAGCCTCTGACTACTAGATGCTGGGAGTTCATTACAAAGAAAGGATCGTTCAGTGATATCACTCAGTGATTGCCCTGTCTTGTTCATTCCTTTCAAAGTATCTGATATTGGCTCCTGTCAGAAAACTGGATAGTGGGCATGATGGATCTATTGGTCTGACGCAGTATGGCCATTCTTACCAAATTAATCTACTATTCTAGGACAAAATACATCATATATTAGTCTGAATTTTTTTACTCATTGCAGGGTTATAATCAGTACTAATGGCAATATGTACATTGCTGCTCTTTAAAAGTAGTGTCTTGTTTCTGGAGTTGTTAGTACATATTTATTTTATCACTAAGAATTACACGTAGACCAGATAATGGGTTAGACGATATGAAATTATTTCTAGGTTGGTGTATGTGGGTAACGGGGTTGGGGGTGGGTGGGGGATTGGCTCTTGTGTGAACATAAAGTGATGATCCACTACCTGTGTTGCGTATTTCATGTGAATGAGAGAGTATTTTACTGGACCAATGTCTGTTGCTGAGTGAGACAGACTTTGAAGCTTTTACAGAGTTCTCCTTCCCATTTATTTTGGACAAACGTGACTTGTGTGTCCTCACTCCTCTGATTCCATCAGGAAAAAGGGAAGTCATGGCCAGGGCCCAGGAGCATTCAGAAGAGATTCAAGCAAGCCAATTTCAGAAGATTGGTGACTATTTTTAAAGAATTTGCTCCTTGTTATTTGCAGCTCCCAAATGGTCAGGGCAAATACAGTAGTTCTTAGATTTCACGCAGCTCAGTTCTTCCATCATCTGCAAACACTTCAAAATAATAAGTATTCCATTCATTGTATAGCTGCTCTCTAGCCAGGAGACTTCTTCAGCTTGATTATTTTTCAGAATGCCAACTTCAATGTGTCCACCACTCCCATCTCATCAAATTCTTACAATTTTCCATAGATTCTTGACATTTTTAGTAGTTCACTTCGGCTTAGCACCAACACTTGAAGTCTCTTTGCAGATCCTTTTTATTGGTATCTGCAGCTATTGGTCGCCAAAATTTCAAATTAATGTTTATCCAGATGACTGGCTCTTAAAAGCCCCAAATTATCTGTCAGCCTTATGAGCAATTTTCCTGCTTGCTAGGCTTCTAGGAACACATTTAGTCCAGTATTCTGTCTCCAACAATGGCCAACAGATTGCGATGAAGATTGGCAGATGTGGGGTAATATATCCCTACTTTAAATGTTACCTTAGTCTTGAATAGTTGGAGATTGGCTAAATCTAGAAGCATGAGGTTTGATGTCTCTTCCACAATATTTTTGTAATTAATATAACATCTCTGGATCTTCTTGCTCTGCAAATGAATGTCCAGTCCCCTGTAGAATTTTGTAAAATTTGTGACATCAGTGAGTTCCCCATATTAATTATATGTTATATGGAAAAGTATTTCTTTTTATTGGTGTTGGATTTTCCCTCTTATGATTTCATCCTATGGCCACTTATTCATGTGTTACAAGACAGGAAGACTGAGCATTTTGGTTCTGTCTTCTCTAGACCATTGATTATTTTATTTATTTTCATTATGTCCCTTTTTATTCATCTCTTTTCTAATGTAAAGAATCCCAGTCATCAATCTAAGAAAGAGTTTTCTCCTTGCCATAGAGCATTCCCATCACCCTGCTTTGAACCCTTTCTGTTCTGCAGTATTCTCTTTGAGATGAGGTAGCCAGTACTTCCCATAATATTCTGGATTCTACTTCATCATTGATTTATGAAAAGGCATTTCAATATTCTCTCTATTATTCACCACCCCTCTCCTTATCCATCCAACCCTTTTGCTTTTTTAATTGCAGCTGCAGATTTAGCAGAGGTCTTCACTGAGTTGTCTACATTGATACTCAAGTCTCTCTCTTGAGTTTATATTGTTAATTCAGAACCCCATAAGATGTATGAGTAGTCTTAATTTTTTTCTTGCACTGTGAGTTGCTTTGCATTTATTTACATTGAATTTCAAGAGTTATCACATTGCTCATCTACCTAACTTACTTAAGCCTTTTTGAAGTTAAATATATTTTGTCTTTGTGAAGTTTGCTTCATCTCTGGCCCCCTTCCAAATAATTAATAAATACACTAAACACTGGACCTAGACCAAAGCCTTGAGGTACCCCACAGTTAACTTTTTGGTACTATGAAAATTGACCCTTTAATTCTACTCTTTGCTTTTTGTTTCCAGGACAGGTTTTGTTGCGTGACAGTATGCTAACAATATAGATTTGCTGTTACAGTATGACCTGTTCCCTTGACTTACACTTCAAAGTGCCTGATGAAGTGGGATTTTCTCCCATGAAAGCTCATGCAATACATAAATTTGTTAGTCTTTAAATGCCACAGGACACCTGTTTGTTTTACTGGCAACACAGTAGACACTTATTAGTGGCAACATATCTGTGCCCTTTGTTAGGTTGCTCCTAAGTATTGGTTGCTGTTATGAGGATTGTCAACAATTCACAGTGTTCCCAGGAAGAATATTGCTTGTAAGCAGCAGTTGCTCTTAAAAGATGTTGCTGCAAACAGGAATCTAGGGCAGTGGTTCCCAGCCTTTTGTAAGCTGTGACACACTTGGTGGCACATTGTGACCTTATGGGACACACCAGCCCACTCCCCGTTGGCCAAATCCAGCCAACTCCCCAGTTCTCCATGACACACTTACCATTGTGTGATGACACAGTAATGTGTCCTGACACAGTGGTTGAGAACCTCTGGTCAAGGACATGGTCTATACTTACTGTGAAATTCAGCAGCAGTAAACAAGCAATAAGCAAGCTACATAGAGTAGCTTACATATCTTTCATCTTCCTAAATTCCAATTAGCACAGCATCCCCACTATAGTGTACAGACAGGATATGCCCTCCCATTGACACAGCATTGCTCTTTTTCTGGGGATGGAGTTATTCGGTTGTCTTCTGGGTCGATTAACCAAGGTCTCCACTTCTGCCTGCTTGATTCTAGAGAATCAGTCTGGTAGTGCTGAATTTGCTGCCAAGAGTGAGGACATATCTTAGTATTTTGCTTCTCACACCATGATAACTTAGCTTCTTTAGATGCTTGTATGGGACCTTGTCAAAGGCCATTTGGACATCTAAATAAATTGAAAGCTGATTTGATTTCTCCATGACTTTGACATGTTCAAAGAAATCTAAGATTAGTGAGATGTCACCATTTTCCTGTGCAAAGAAACCATGGTGGTTAGAACCTATTTTATCATGATCACCAGGTTATGTTTGTAGTTGTCACTTCCGTCAGTTTTTTTTTAGGTACAGAGGTAAGGGTTACAGGTTTCTGATTCTCCTGATCCCTTCCAGAGCTGTTTTTTTTAAAGATAAGGACAACATTTCATTTTTAATAATCTGGAACAGTATCTGATTTTAATGGCACTGCATATTTTTGTTAGCAGCTCAGCCATTTAAGCTCATTCAGAACTCATGGATGTATACCATATGGGTCTGATGACTTGTTGCTTTTTAAGTTCTGTTTGTTCCAGCAGTTTCGTTCTGCACCACAATATCTGAGAATACCTCATCTCAATCACTGAAAAAGGAGATCCAATATAGGTATCTCCCCAAAATTTCCTATGGTGAAGGCTGATGCAGAGACATCATTCAGCTTCTCAGAAATGCTACTTTTTCTTTTAAGCCTTTATCAACTGAGAAGTGTTTGTTTCAATCCACATTCATTGTAGTGTCATCCTTAACATCAGGGGAGAGTGGAAAAGCTCATGTTGCAAAGATGTTTAGGGAGATGCAGACCAAATGACCCCATCAAGCATTCCTAGTATTGGGAATCTTGTTCATCTTTGTAGAATTGCTGTCATGGACCAAGAAGACTCCTTGCCATCTAGTAAGAGGCTCCTGACTCACTGTAACCACTAGTGAGACTAGTTTAGGTGTCCATGTAATCTTAATATGGTAGTCAGCCAAATCACTTTTGTTGATTGGAACTGCCGGAGAATTTATTGAATGGTATGCCCTCTACTTATCAGAAATGTCTAGAGGATGCAATACAGACCAGATGTGAAGGCACACGGTAACTTTCTTGATCACAGAACAAGGAGAGTAATGTTATTTTCTAGTTCAGGGACATGATCACTTAGCTATTGGTTGAGTAGTCAGTCAGTCTGTTTGCGTGAATAGGCAGAGACCTGCAGTAGATGTTTGTTCTTCACAGAACCAAAAACTCTCAAAATTCTGCAGCAGATTTAGAGACTTTTTGCTTGGTCAACAGAAGCATTCTTAATCAGCAGTTTTGTATAGGATTCTTTTGGATGCTTTCTCCTTTTGTGCATTTCTGTCAAGGATCCTTAGAAAGGTAATCAACGGAAGAATGGTGATTCTAATGGCTTCCAAATGTCTCACAGGACTTCAGTTGGTGGTGTGAAAAGTGACGCTGAAACAATAAGGCGTGGCTTCTAACATGATAAATAATCTCTCAAGCACAAGAAAGTATACCTACTCTTGGGTCTACTAAAGATATCTAGGATACCTTTTCAGACTGATTACAAGACTGGGGTTTGGAAGTCCTTACTGCATTGTACTCCTCACTTAATATTTTTTAGATATTGTTAGGTAGTTGTTGCAGTATACTAGGAAAGGCAGGGTTCAGCAACATGAAAGGGGCTTAGTGTGGGTTCTTGCTTCTTAAAGCAGACTTTTCCAAGACAGCAGAACAGATTTGGTTTAAATGTCGATTGGTCCTCCATGGATTCTATAGGTGATGCTGACAGAATGTGTACTTCTCACTTGGAGTCTCTGGCATTGGTATCCTTGGTTTGGCTCTCAGTAAAATTGATCTTTCTTTCAGCCATTTGCAGAGAATGGCAGAGCTAGTGACCCTCTTCTGCTAAAACCTCTTTGTCCATAGTGATTATAAACTTTTGTACAGTTGTCAGTTTTACATAAATGGTCGAAGAATTCAGGGTCTCATACTTCCTATTGCTCCTATGTTTTGCCCTGGGAAGAGTGTTTTTATTCAGTTTCCAAAGGGATAGCCGTGTTAGTCTAGTCCAGCAAAAAAAGCAAGGAGTCATGTGGCACTTTAAGACTAACAGATTTATTTTTCTCATGAGCTTTTGTGGGAGAAAACTATGTTTTACACCCCCTTGCATTTATTTTCATTCCATTCTGTAAGTTAACCCATCTTCGAAGCATCTGATGAAGTGGGATGTTTTTATTCAGTCATTGCTAAATACAGTTAAATATGAGTTAAGGAGGCATCTATAACAAATTGCCTCTCTATATCCTAAGTTAGTGGTTTTTGAATTTTTTTCCTTGGGATCCAGTTGAAAAAAATCATTTATATGCGGGAACCAACAATTACATCTTTGAGCAATGCATTCCAGTCTTTTGGCTGTGGCAGCAGGGGGTGCCATGAGCGAGTGCCTGAGGGTTTGCGACCCAGTACTGGGTCTGGACCCTAGGTTTGAAAATCACTGTCCTAAGTGAAAGAGCTCATTGCTCTCAGAATGTGGCCATCTGCTGGGCATAGAGAATCTGCATCAGTGGAGAAAATCAGCTGAATGGCCTCTTAGTACTCAGTGCATATCTTCACAATGTTAATATGATATATAGGCAAAGCTTCCTCCCAAAGCAGCTTCTAGGTGAAGGGTCAATAATGGTATAGTCTCAGAGTATTTCAACAAGGTCATATCCAGTCTGGGTAGGCAAAACTTATTTTTTGATGGAGATCTCTGAGCACAGAGGGGAAATATGGCTTCTGCTAAAGAAGATATCAATAAATTAGTGAAAACAAGTTGCTGTCTGCTAGGGGGAAAATTGCAAATGACAGAAAATTTGGATTTGTGGATCTGAGTCTCTGATTAAGCAAAGGAGCAACCCAGCTTCCAATTTTTGGCAGAGTTCAAAGAAATGCAGTTTTTTAGTAATACTTATAATCTTTTTTCCCATTTTTTGGTGGAAAAAATTTAAGATTTTATCCCATAATATTCTTACAGCATACCTCTGTTACTCTGCTTATAATACACAAAAGGGGGAGGCAGGGGGCAGAAAGTATTTAGTTTATGCTAGGTTCTACCTACCATGTCTTTCTACCATTTCACCTCCTCTGTACCCCTCTCTAGGAGCATGGGAAATTTTCATATTTTTTAAAAAATATGCCACTTGGTCATTCCTGCAAAGCTGATGTATAACATAGTTTTTTGTTACTGTGTTTAGAAGGACACCAAGAACTTGAAAATACATTTTAAAAAATGAAGTAAATCTAGTTTCAGGCACTATGGCTGCCCTTAAATTCTTCTGCTAATGTTGGTTGGTTTACAATCACATTTTCCTAATTTGCAATATTATCATCTCCCCAGTTACTTATGATAGACCTACACAGAGAAACTGACTGACTCTACAGGGAAAGCCGCATAATTAATTTTACGTAGTGCTGGTAAATGCACAAAGTAAGCAGAGTTTGAGGAAATAGGTTTTTCTCATTTCTTTCATTTATGGCTATTTTAGGTGTTACAAGAGTAGGGTTTTTTGTTTTTTGTTTTTTGTTGTTTTTTTTTTTAATTTCAGAAGAGTGCAGTTTTTTCAGTTGATAACATTTCTGTAAGCTAAACTATGGAGGAAATTGTTCTTTCTGTCAAGTATAATATTAAGTGGTTGGAGAAATTCTCTAGGATTTGCTTACCTTAGCACATTTCCAAATAGGTGATTATAGACATTTCCAGTATGTTCCTGTAACAATAATGTTCTCAAAGAAATGAAGAAGTTGGAATTAAGTATCACAACAATTTTTGTTTTCTTTTGGTAACTTTCCTAATTAGCATAGGAAATGAGGTTGAATATTTTCATTCTTGCCTTGATTGATTGTTATCAGTCACCAAGAGATGGCTGAAAAAGCGTTCAGTGTTTTATGATTTTGGTACTTTTTATTTGGGTAGTCTCTTCTGGTCAGTGTTAGGGAAATTCCTCAGTGTTTCTTTTTAATATTTCCTGTGACATTGAAAGTCACACAAGTGAAGCACAGAGACAGAGAACCTAACTGTCTCAACAGAGTGTGATGCAGTTCCATATTCTTTAGTGAGGCTGTGGCAGGTCTGATGTCAGTCACTTGAGAGACCTTTAGACCTTAGTGCTCATTTATTGCTAAAACGTACCCGCTCTGCTTCTGCATTATGAAGATCATCTGTCAACACTTTGAGATATTCCCCTTTGTTATTAAGCTTGTGATGCTCTACAACTGTCAGGATTTTTGCCAATTATAGTTAAGGTACAATGGTGTATTCACTGGATCAAAGTCTCTCACTAGCGGTAGAGAAATGATTTGTAAGTCTTTATTCATCTGAATTGTACAATAGAATACCTGAGGAATGCAAATAATCCCTCTAAGGACGCAATAGAAAAAGCTGTTAAAATGACCGTGTAGAACTATTATTATTCTGAATTGGTGTTTTAGTCAAAGTAATTATTTCTTATCTTGTTGCTCCACAGCAGGTCTTAGTTTTTGAGTTACAATGACCATTATTTACCAAACAAAATTTGTATCTGATTTTAGACATTATTTTTACACAAATTTTACTTCCTTTTGTTTGTATGGTTCATGCTTCTTTCACTTTGTCACATGGCACATTATCTCCTTAGGAGAAGGGCCAGAATATTAATTGTTTACTTTTTAAACAAAATAAATGTATACCCTTTGAAGTACAGTTGTGATTTCTAAGTATTCCTTTGATTGAAAGGCCAATATTGATAAATTGTGGGTTTTGATGTATGAATAGTTTAATTTTGTTACCTAAAATTTCATTTTGAGAAGTGTTGCTGTTCTAGGGTTTAACATCCTATGAGACTTCAGAAATGTAAACTAGTGGGCACGATTTATTTATTTGTTTATTTTGGTTTAGATACTTAGGAAGCAGTGCTCTCCCAATATCAGTCGTTGCTTCCAGGCTGTTTTCACCGGATAACTGAAGGGAAAAAGATTTGTATAATGAGGATTGAAAACTACTGATAGAGTATTTACATAAGTAAATGATATAGGAGCAGCCTTATATAACAAACGTGTGAAAACTGTTGAGTGAACTTTTATATTCTTTGTCCCATCTAAAACCCTACTCAGTGGGCCATGCACTTAATCTCATAATAGCTCTGATCCCCTGCTATTTTCTCTGACAAATGTGTGTTGATGAACTTGTGGTTTAGTTCTTTTTTTTTCTGAAGTGACATTTGCATTGATTATTTAAAGGATTGCAGGCCACACTTTCAAAGCACTTTGCCATAATAGCTGTTAAAACCTTAGTCTAAATCTGGGAGATTAGGGGACTAAGAATAAGAACTCGGCAAACATAAAAACCTTGTTATGTGGGTACATTAGGTCTGAGACATCCGTGGCACCCATATTGCTAGCTTGAATTCTACACCTTAGATTTCAAGACTGTTTCCTAGGTATCATCTGATAGATTTCCTTTCTGACATGTTGAGTGTTAAGGGAAGGAATAATAGCAATGTCTAAAATATTGCCACATAACATTTCAAAGACATAATCCTTTTCAAGTAATTTGTGAATGTTTCATTGAATCTTAATATACCATATTTATAATCATAGATTTTTTAGTTTTGTTGAATTATTTTAATGCTCATGTGTTTTAAATGTATTAGTAATTTATGAACTTGTGCACTGGTTTTTACAAAAACAACTCTTTGGTGCTAGGATGGTGAACCATTAAGGGAGCTAGTTTTAGAAATCTGTGTATTTCTAATTTGGGAGTTCTACTTATCTGAAAACTGAATCGGGTACAATTACAAACAGGAGAGTATTATTGATATTGCTAGAGTTATGGATAATGAAGAGAAATGGTAGCAAATTGCTGTGACTCTTCATTCAAAAAATAAAACTATTCCAAGGTTTTATCCCACAGAAGCATTGGAGGGTGGGAGGAACCAGAAGAAACATGTGATCTTGCATTCACTAGCTGTGATCCTCTCCACAATCAATAGCAAACAAAACCAGAGTACTGCTTCTCATATGGGAGCCCAAAGAGTCTTGTATTCTTCCCATCTGCTGGTATCAGCTGCTGTAGCCACTAGGATGTGCTCTTAAAAAAAAAAAAAAAAAAAAAAAAAAAAAAAAGGCTGGAAGAAAATGGAAGGTCCTGTTTTTATCTCATTATACGATAGAAGTATCACTTTGGAAGTCTAAGGAAAATTGCGTCCATGGAACCTCGGAGTTGGACTGAAGTAGGCAGCTGTAACATACACATCGTTAATATCAGCTAAAGATTTAGTTATTTTCTAAAATCTATTCATGTTTCTTATAGAATGAGAATATGCTGAAATAAAACCAGATAACAGGAAAATATTAATGTAGTACACCTGAAGCAATTGCTGCCTGTTAATGCCTTGACCTTGGAAAGCAATACACAAAAAGATGGCATCATAAAACCGTGCAATTCTTATGAATATGTATGTGCTACTTGATAATAATGAATGTGGTACAGTCATGCATGCACTACAAGATAATGTTGTGCCCTTTTTTTGTCTACAGGTTGATAAAAATTGTAGAGTGGGTGGACAAGCATGACCCAGGTGCCTTGGTCATTCCTTTTAGTGGGGCCTTGGAACTCAAGTTGCAAGAAATGAGTACTGAGGAGAAACAGAAGTATCTGGAAGAGAACATGACACAAAGGTTAATTAGCATTCATTTTCCCTACACTTTATTATCAACTATTTCCTTGCAGTAATTTAATTGCTTGTGCTGATAGAATAATAAATGACAGAGTAATTACCATTATAAAGAGGGAATCTTCTCCTTTCTTTACCATGAGACAGAGTGAAAAGATTTATTTTAAATTAAGTTTTTAACTGTCATCTGTCATCTCTGTACAGTGTTTTAATTATAACATAGGTATTAGTTATGTATATTTTTGAGACGGAATGATCACCAAAACTCTTTCCGTCATCTATGAGGAATTGGGATGGTGGAGAAAAATTTGCCATAATTTTTCTGAATAATTGTAATAAATTGTTTGAATTTCAGTCAGACAATTGGGCTTTCATTACTTAAGGTCCTGGAAATGATTTGCATGAGACCAAAAGTATTGCGTGATAGGATGATTTCCCCGGTCTCTCTGTGTTTTGCAGAATAAACACATCAAAATACTGTCTTTGTGTTGGCGTAGTAAAAATTAATTCTCCTACGGAGATTTTTTTTTTTTTTTGAAAATTCCTATTCTGCTTACCAACATACTTAAAAGTAATAAGAAAGAAGATCCAGCGTCTTCCAAATGTGCAGTGCTTTTTCCAGCAGATTGAATATTTGAGGCATTTAGTTGCTTCTTGCATATATGTTGAATGAATTGGCTTTATTTTATTTCAGTGCTTTACCAAAGATCATTAAGGCTGGGTATGCAGCACTCCAACTAGAATACTTTTTCACTGCAGGCCCAGATGAAGTGCGTGCATGGACCATCAGGGTAAGATTCATACTTATTCATCAGCTACATCCAGTTCCACACTATTGAATTCAGATTGATATCGCTGACTTTGAAGTTTGTCATGGTGGCGGTTAGCTAGTCATTACAGATGAGGTTTTTGTCCAGGATAACTTTAATTATTTGTGAGCTGCTGAACAGTGAAAGTGGAGCTGCATTGATTGAGGCAGGTAACAATTGATTCTGCCTATTACATAGTCTGAATTTCTTCATCCTGTAGAATCTGTCTACCCTCCTCCTGTGGTCAGAGATAAGACGTACCAGTATTGTGCTTGCTTAATCTGTGTGACTGGGTTTGTCTGCAGTGAAATTGATGTTGCTTTTCATTTTGTATTCGCTAAGTTTGTTTGGGTTGCGGGTGGTTCTTTCCTCCTTTGCTTTGCTTGGATTACATTTTCAGCAATAAAAGCAATATAACATTATTATATTTCTCGTAGATACAGTTGGCCTCAAAAACCAAAATCAGTGTAATAATTAAGGTCTTTTACTGATTTGAATATTTAGAGTTAATTTTGATAGTTCCATACGTTCTGTCCAGTTACTTCTGTCTAAAAACTGTATTATGTGTTTAAATATCCTTGTAGACTGATTACAACCATAGAGATTGACTAATTTATTCCCTGAGGACAATAACATCTGAGCTATAATGGCTTTCTTTTGAATGTAAATGCATTATAATCTAAAGATTAAGACAGAAAAATATTTTAAATGCGTATAGTTAAGTGTTTCATATTATCAGTTATAAAAATATCAACTTTCAGAGGTAGTGAATGTGTCATTGAGTTTCAATCTGCTCCTTCGCTTTATTGTAGTGTTGTGATGAATTTCAGTGCTGCTTTGATTTCATTTCAAAGAAAATAATTTCTGTTTTCCTATAGCAACTGTAATTTTGTTCTGCTAATATTAAATCAAAATAAACATTTACTATAGCCATTTAGGCATTTCAGCTTAGGTGTTACATATGCACATTTTTATGGGAATTTAATTTTAAGTTTTTTCCACTCTGTCCTCCTCGAAGTGAAGACTCTTGGCCACGGTCCTTTATTTAAGTTCATGAAATAACATTAAAACATATGTATGCTGCTATTCTATATTATTTGGAAAAAAAAAAAAACCTTCTAAAACTTTAGCATTTCCAGTAGAAGAAATGTTTGCCCTTGCTAGAAAATTTGAAAGCTCGCTTATCTTAAGACTGATTGTAAGTATCCTTGATTTAATGTGCTAAGATATTTAGTCAGGTAAGCATCAGTGAGTAGCCATATTAACCCAATACATCTTTTATTGTAAAAACTGTGCTTTACAGTGTCAGACTCTTTAGCACTTTAACATGCTTTATTAAGCAGCCTTTAGGTCACCATTATTTCTCAAATTTCTTTCCGTGTCTATGTGTGCACAGAATGCTTCCCTTGTGATTCAAGACATGCAGCATTCATTCCCTTCTACATAAATTTAAATTCTCTTTTATGAAGGCTACATGAATATATGTAGTTATATATTATTTTCATGATTGTGTTTATTTTTAGCATATCATTGAATGGCAATTTTAAAAAAATCTCTTCTTTGTTCTGTATTTAAACCTACCAAAATAATTGTGGAATAAAATGTAATATATTATTTAGGTTTGAGATTCTTAAAAATACATTTATGGTTCCTAATATAGGGACTGAGTAGATTATGTAGTCTAATTGAAAGCCAGGGAACATTTATTTGGACTCAGCTGAAGTCTTTGATAATTCAGCTTTTAAAGTTACTTAAAAATCTTTATTTTCCTCACTTTCTCTGTGAAGACCTGGAGATCAAAGTGAATCTCACAACAAAACAGGACCAGGCTTCTGAAATCGATATTGCTGTTGATACCCATTAGACAAAAACAAAGCTTCAGTTCTTTAATATCCTTTGGTTTATCTGTGTTACAGGCATCTATCTGTATGTCCCAATATTGAGATTTTGTCAATTCTATACTTAATGTTTCAACTGATACGAAACAAAGTTTCAGTACAGCCTGAAAGCATGTTAGAAAGGAGAAACCTCTTCCCTGCAATCAATCTTCTTAAATGCAATTAATTTTCTTCTGGCCTTTCCTTTGACAGAAAGGGACGAAGGCTCCTCAAGCAGCAGGAAAGATTCACACAGATTTTGAAAAGGGATTCATTATGGCTGAAGTAATGAAATATGAAGACTTTAAAGAAGAAGGTTCGGAAACAGCTGTCAAGGTGAGCTCCCCAGCTTCCCCCCCCCCCCCAGTTTTCCCATTTCAAGACTCTTCTTTCTTTGGAAAGAAATCTCTGGTGGTAAGTGAATCTGACAGTTTCTCTAATAATAGACCACAGATATACTGTCGTTTTATACTTGGAAAAGAATTAAAATACAGTAGTGGAACTAACAAGTCTGGGACAATTTTAGAAATTGAAATATGACTGCTAACAGATCAGATATGAACAT
>ML681984.1:42014049-42231549 GCA_007922195.1 Podocnemis expansa | reverse complement strand
TTAAAATCATTCTGAAATGAGCATTTAATTCCTGTGTTGAAATTATAAAATCGTGGAGACTGGTCCAGTGTTGCCCAATTTAAAATCATGTCCTCTGATCAAGGTTTTTGGGCCAATGGAGGGTATGTTATACAGTCTTGAAGAAAGGGGTTATGCTGTTCTGTCAGACAGTTCCACTGACACAGGCTGGAACTGTAGCTATTTGCTGACCCCTTTAATGATGAACAAGAGCAGATTTCTCTCGGTATTGTGGAAGAATAAGTTAAAATGTGGAAGGAGGTGACGGGGGCGGGGAAAATTTTGGAAAGACTGTTCTTGTCATGCCTGTAATTACAGTCTTTGTTACACAGAGTGTGTTCCCATACAATCTGGGTGGTAGAAAAACTTCACACAAGCCAAACCAGGCACCTGTGATTACCCTCCTGCACAGTTGCTTCAAGACCTGTGTGTAACCATGCCACACAGACCCGTATAAATGCTTAGTAGTCCATACAGATCTGCACCATCGCTAGGGGAGGTGACCCACATGAACTGGTGACTGCAGTGGTTAGAATAAAAGAAGGTGGGGATGAAGTACCTCCTACGCTAGCCAGACAAAGAGCTGTTGAAAGGCCACTGTCCCCCGCCAAAACACAGGGAAGGCAAGGAAGGTTTACAGTTGGCAGAAGAGGTGCAACTGTGCTCTTTTACCTTTTACTTCACCTCCTAAGTGACTGCAAAGGTAATATCTTTTGATGGCAGAAGCACTGACAGTGTGAAAATTGCTACCTGTCTCTGGTAACTGAAAAATGGAGGAGAGGGGCTGGGATTTTTGCTACAGAGCTGAAAGAGGCTGGTATTGCCTTCTATGGACAGCACAATCTCTGAGCAATTGGCAGTCAGTAACATGACACTCTCTTTCGGAGGCACTCCAACATGGTGGGTTAGTTACCAGTAACCGTCCTCCTTTGAAATGGGCTGCTTGGATTCATTCAGAGCCCTTCCTCCATCCCCACTTTTGGAGTTGGCAACTCTTAGGAACTGGGGAGGAGTTGGGCAGCGGCCATATATCTAGGCATGGGGGGCAGTGGCCCCCTGGCCTCTTCTGGCAGGCTAGGGCAAAAAGTTCCAACCAATCCAGCGATCCGGCACAGACACACCTATTTCTGAATGTACCTGAGCAGCGCTCGAAGAAGAACCGATGTTTTAAAGCATGAACACGTCACTAAAACTTAAGACTTCTAACTACTGACTACATGGATTTATTAAAATCCGAAATCTAGAAGGCCAGATTACAGTATCTGGTGACCTTGATCTAGCACCTGGCTTTGTCAGGATAACAATTTGATCCTGATGCTGCTGGTAGCCCCACAGGAATGTTTCACCTGCTGGGGGTCACCAAACTGCAGTGCTTTGGCCATACTTCTCTTATGCTGTCTTGCTAGGAGTGAGAGACAATAGATGGTAAAGAGCAGACTAGGTTGTCTTTATGCCACCTGAGAGTTCCCGTAATTGTGGGAAATCTCCACTGGTTCTTTCAGATTAGGTTTCAAGTTCCCAAGACCAACACAAAAAGACAGTGTCTGGCCTATGGTAGCTAAATGTAAAGTGGCTGTTTCCACAGTATGTTAGTTTAGTTGAAACAGACACAGCTATTGAAAATATGAAACTAATAAATGACCCCAGGGCACACACCCCAAAAAAGTCAAATTCAGGTGCATCTGAGCTCTTCTAGAAAAGTCTCAATGCTTCCTTTGGAAAAGTAGCTGTATCAGCAGCTGGAGTGCAGATTACCCACTGTGCTGTACTTTTACCCATTCAGCATCCATATGGGCCCAGAATATTTTACTTGGAACGCAGGGATTCAGAGTTCTTGTAGTTGTAGAATGTAAATTTAGTATTCAGTGTCCTCAATCCTGCTATGTCAGGCGACCTACCAATTCACCTTTCCTCAAAGGTCACCCTGAACGCATCTGTAAAGTGCATGATATTTTTCTTCTTTGTGTTTAAATTTTTCTCTTATTTGCTTAATTACACCTTTGTTCTTTCATCGTCTTTTTTGTGTTCCAGTATTACATTTCCTCTGTTCTCTACATCTTATCTGGGGCCTGGTCTGCTACAATTTCCCATCCCCATTCCTCCTTTTACCAGTACACAGGCCAAGCTCTTCCTAGACAGTAGATCTAGTTAATCAATAAACTTGTAGATCAGGGAGTCTGGGATGAAAGTAGCCATTCAAAAGCCTTTCTTCCTTACCTCTTTCCTCTCATTTTACATAGAATTCTGTTGCTGGGATGGCTTAACAAAGCTCCTTTCTGAGCTGTATTAACAGTGCTCATGATGGCCCAACTGTGTCTGCTGTGGGCAAAAGCCTCACCTGCTGGGAGCTGAGAGCCTCCTGTAAAGTGCTGTCCAGCTCTGCTGGCTCAGGCCACAAAAGCCTCCAGTTTGGAATTCAACTTGGTGGGCTGTGTGGTAGCATGTGCTGCTTGCTTCTACACCACCACACCGACAAATGGCTTCATCTTCAAACGGTATTAGTGTTTCTTGGTGTAGCATGTTATGTTCTTAGGCCTGCTAACTTTCTTTTTATAAAATGTCTGCAAAATTTTATGGGGCCTGTAAGTAGAAGACAGCCATGATGATATATTGCCTCTGTATCAGATGTGGTTAAATAGTGAGTATTATTCAAACCACATGTGAACTAGGGTTATAAAATCCTGTTGTAAAACAAACAAGTAAATATCTACATACTTTTTGTAAAATTTAAAAACAACCATAGTCTCTCCTCTCCCCTCCTCTGGTGACCCCCCCCAACACACACACACATGCTAGATCAAGTGAAATCATCTTTTAGAATATTGGTAATTATTTAAAATGAAATTGTCCATTTTCATTTTGGCTCTGGAAAATACTAATTGCATATGTTTGATTATTGCTAATTCTGTCATTTCTCTTCAATTAAGCTAGAAAAACCACTGAATGCTTTGGGGATAAAAATCAAAAATAGTGGCAATTCAACACTGTATTACAAGGGATTGAAATAATGTTATTTTAGCTTTTAAAGTTTTAATGTAAATTCTTTGTTTCAAAGCTGTTTTATAAGCAGTTGTTACTGGGCTTCTATCTACAGCTAGGGTCCATTTCTGATCTTTGAGAGCAGGTAAATATTGCAGCGCATTGTAAAATTAATTAAACATCCACAGCTGCTCTCATAAAAGAGATGAGTCAATATGTCTCTCTCTATTAGAGTTCAGAAAAAGTCCCTACATTTACAGAATCCCATTGCCTTTTATTTTCAATATGCAAAATGTTTGATTTTGTGCTCAGTGTAAAAGCAGTTTATAAGCCACATAGTGAAATCTGCTGCTGGTATTGCACATGCTCATGAAGTAGCAAATTAGCCACAAAATAGATGTCTCCCTGTATGAGAATGCAATTGAGCCTAAAGATTTAGGATGGATGAATAGAAGGATATATAGTCCTGGCCCTTTAAAATGCCATCTATCCTGTTGAAAGGGAATGCCTTTATTACAGGAACTCTGTTATTCAGTGGAATTCCACCTGCAGGGCAGGAAATCAACACAACAAAAGGAATTTTAGCGAGCCAGGGCTGTATATAGCTGAGTATGTGCAATCAGGGCTATGTAGCATGGGGAGGATTGTTTCTGTGAGTAGTATTGATGCAAGGATCACAGTGCTGTTTTGACTAAATTTTGATGAATGAAGTGTTGGTAAAAAAAAAAAAAGGGCGGGGGGGGCGCTGTTAGCATAACTGGAACCAGGTGTAATGTGGATAGCTGCTAGGCGCTGCTCATTCCTGACTTGCAACAACTCCACTGTTCCAGTCCCCGGCGGAGACCAACAGTTACGGCAGACTGTGATCAAGTTCCAAAGGGAAAGGGGTAGCCATGTTAGTCTAGTTCAGTAGATTGTGCTGTGATTTTGGAACATTTCTCCATCCAAGTCTAATTTGCACCCAAGCTTGAATTGGGTGAGTTAAGTCACTTAACCTCTCAGCCCTGGCTGGCTCCCAGTTGGTGAAAACTTGAGGACCAACTTTAAAAGATGGGGTGAGGCCACTTAGGGGTCAGCTGCAGAGAAGGGAAGAGGGTCTGTAACAGCTGAAAAGGGAGAGTGGGTCAAATTTCTGCAGCCCACAAGGCAAGAGAAATGATGGATTACGACACTGGCTCCCAGAGATCGTAGTGAAACAGTCCTGAAAAGGGTTTAATTTACTGCAAATGTTTAATGAATGTTATTGATTTTAAATCAGTTTGGTTTTAGGATTCATACTGAGGGACTTCATCCCTTTAAGGAGATTCCTAAGAAGTATTAGGTGATGTAGCAGCCAATCAGCATCTAAAACAGTTCTAGATCAGAACTTTTATTCTGCTTGCACTACATACAATGTATTTGTAGCATGGGTGCCCTTCACCATGCTGGACAAATGTGTTGGCACCTGTGGTGTAATAAAAGTGCATGAAGGCACTAGGGGAATTGACTGCACTAATGAGATGGTGAAGGTGCAATCACAGGCACAATTTCAATTTTAAACTAAAGCTTCCTCTTATACTAACCCCAATTCCTTACCTTCCTGTTATTGCTTCTCGCTTTTCAGTAAAAGGAAAACCTCTTGCAACATGCAAAACTGGAAAGATAAGAGAGCTGTAAATGTGGTTAGCACATGCTTTGATGTTTTCTGTGTTCTGTTGCTGAAGGGACAAAGTGCCTAAAACAGGCAGCAAAGGAAACTGCATTTGCTCTCCTTTAAAAACTGCAGGAGAAAACTACTAGCTATGAGTTAAATTTCCCCTAACACAGTAATTATTTGCAATCTATCAGGCTTTGGTTATAAATTCTATTTAAGTTTCAAAGCACAATAGTATTGGAGGTAACAGTAGTAACATCAAATAGCCTTGATAAGATCAACAAATTACTAAATATAATGGTTTTTGCTGGGGTGTGTACAAGGAGATAAATAGCTCATAAATTAAACCCTAATGCCTGAGGGTGAGTCATTCATGGACTCTTAGCTGTCCTTACACTCTCAAGCAAAAATAATTTTCTCTTCAATAATTATACAATTTGCACTCTTAGAATGGCAGTCATAAGCATATAGGTCTGGAAAATTTAGGGGAAAGCACATTGGCTGGCTACAGTTGTCCAGCTTAAATTTTTTTTTTTTAAATCTCATTTGTGTCTTGTCTTCACAGGAATATTTTAACAAGAGGTACAATTTTTAAAACTGGATTTTAAATCATATAGAAGAGCAAAACCATGCATTCCAACTCAGATTCTGCTGGAAGCACAGTCTCCATGACAATTAAATCTTCATGTCTGACTTTTCTCATGAGTTCCAGGGAGCCTCTCTAAATAGGGATTTCCTAGGGACCAGGGCAATGCAATATTGCAATCCTCTCCTCATTTAAGATGTTCTTTTCTCCCCCACTGCAATGAGAGCATCTGAAATCACCATTTTGGTGTCCATGCATTTCCTAATCCTGTGCCAGTCATTTACAATTATTACCAAAACACCTGTTTAAGTGTTACTCTGCAATACTGGGTCAGAGATGATCATGTTAAGGGATGAAATTACCATTGTCGGACAAGTAATAGAAAGTGCATTTATTACCTGCCATTCCAGTGTAAGGCTGCAGATCTAGGGGGAAAACCTGATGCATTCCAGCATTCTTTCGGTGATTGCTGTTTCTGCTTGTTAGGACTGGAATAATATTCCAACACATTTCTAGATCTCTGGGTTGCTGGCAGAGAGAGAAATTTTTCCAAAGCAGGAAGGAAAACTTAACAGTTATAATTAAAAAGTAAAGGTGAACTGTCCACTGTGGAATATGTGGGGGGTGGGAATCAGTGCCATCCTTGTGGGGAGGGCAAGTAGGGTTGACCTGCAAATAGTGTAGTGGCTAACACTTCTGCTTAATATGCAGAAGGTCCTGGGTTTAAGCCTCAGGGGGTTGGACTTGATGATCTCATGAGG
The DNA here is from genome assembly GCA_007922195.1 of Podocnemis expansa. Lineage (NCBI taxonomy): Eukaryota > Metazoa > Chordata > Testudines > Podocnemididae > Podocnemis > Podocnemis expansa. The sequence goes on along the minus strand of ML681984.1, from coordinate 42,225,572 downwards.
TCCCTTCCAACCCTATGATTCTCTTCTATTCCAGGCTTGTGTTGCTGCTCTCCTACTGCCCCCCACCTCCTGCCTTCAGCAGCAAGCCGAAAACAAGAGGCAGGAGTGTGGAGCCTGAGCTGGTCTGCAGGGCCCCTGGGCTTCCTCACCAGTGTCCCCACACACACACACTGGAGGGCCACCCATGGACCAGTTGTGGTCAGGGGCCAGCTGCAGCCTGGTTGGTCTGCCCCAGGGGCAGGTGGGGCTGAGTGCTATGCATGGTGCAGCTTAGGCCACACTGTTGTGGATAATGCACATGCAGCAGACCTGCCCCCGCATCTCCCAGGAGCAGGGTGAGAATAGGAGAGCTCAGTCTGTGGGATGACTCACCCCCAGCCCTTGAGGCAGATCGGCTAGCCTAGGGGCAGGGTGGGAGCTCAGAGGCCACCCTGCCCACATTGTGGTGGACCCAGGTCCCGTTGTCCCATACAGTAATCCACCCCTGCCCGCCCCCACAAGCCAATTGACCCTGGGACAGCTCTTTCAGGAGTGAGGGAATTCCAATAGCTCTGCCTGTGGGTGCGCACACACCTAGAATAGAATGAATATGGCCAACACATCGTGAAGAACAAGTTACAAAAGCCCCGTAGCCATCTTTTTTCTAAATTCCAAATCCCTTTTTTCTGTGTCTAGAGAGACACTTTTAAACACTGGAAGTTCCTTCTCATTCCCATTTAGGGATGCCAACTGTCCACATTTTCCCAGGATCATCTCTTTTTGGAGATCGCTGTTCTGGGATGTCCAAAAGGGTGCTCAGTATAGATTGTCAGCTGTTTATCAACTCAGGGTCATCCCAGAAGTCCGATGTTTCTTGTACCTCACAGCTAGTAAACCTGTCACTGCCTTATGAGATACCAACAGATTTCCCTACCAACATCTTTATTGCTTCTGCCTGTGATTCACAAATTTCTTTACCAAACAAGGAGTCTTGTGGCACTTATGTGGCACACATCAGTTTATTTATTTAGCAACTGTAACACATTGCTGAGAACAGCCAGAGCTGTAAGCCTAAGCAAGAGTGAGCTTTGCTGGTTATTAGACTGCTTATCTTCCTGAAATACACCAGTCTGTCTTCCTCACCTGCATACTCTTTTAGGCTCTCCCAGTCCCCACTTTTCCTACTGAGTGTCAGTCAGTGAATCCTGGTCCTTGAGCAACTTAAAATGTTTCTCTGCAGTGCACTGGATCATGAATGTACATTCACAGAAAATATTGTTTGCTGCTTTTTAAAGAGTCAGCACATTATCCCAATTAATGTAATAAACTGTAAAAACACCTATGCCTTCAAACACAGCACTGTTTTGGCTTGTAACAAAAATAAAACAAGTTTATTAACCAAAGGTTAAGTCAGGGGTCTCAAACACACGGCCTGCAGGCTGCATGCAGCCCCTAAAGCTATTTCCTGCAGCCACAATGACACTATCATCACCGATATTTGCAATATTGTTGTATGAAAAGGTTTCAGTGGTGCGGCTCTCGGGCTAACGTACTAGTCCTCATGTGGCCCTGTATTAGTCCTCATGTGGCCCAGATGGTGATTTGAGTTTGAGACCTTGGGTTAAGTGAAGAAGTAAGATAGAAATGTTGGTCTTGGGATACAGACTAAGACCTAATTCAACAAGCTACAGCTTTAGTTCAAGGTACTTTCCTCACCAACCTTCCTTTCCCATCAATAGCAGGCTAGCTGTAAGGCGGCATCTATCCAGAGTCCAAGGCACTGGTAGTCCTTTTCTTCTCTGGTGAAGAATAAAACAAAATCCTTTTTCATGTCCTTATGTCTTAAAGTCTGCCTTTGTTTCAAAAGTCAAACTGATCTCCCTGGGATTCAGTTTTCTGGGTCCCCCCAGAAGAGCCAACTCCATCTTGAATAAGGTGTCCCCGTGTGATGCAATTTTACAATGTAAATGTTATTTTCCTGAAACTGCCAATATAAATTAATAGCTCACTGAATTTGGTCACACCTAGTTTGAGATGTTAGCTTCTTTCCTGTGCCTTTAGAAACCTGTTCATCAGCTCCCCTTGACATGCCCAGTTTGAATACCCTTCAGTCACAGACTTGAAAGCATAAAGTCAATGAGTATTTATAATTCTTCCTACTGTGAAAAGTATTTGACAATGCTGTGATATTGTTGACCATGTGTTATAAGTTTTCAAATGATACCTCTGAAGGTGTATTTATACACATATCATTGCAGAAGAGTGTCAAGTGTGAACACAGGAGTACCTAGAATCCTATCTCCTTCTATGGCTTCTTTCACCATATTTCTGAATATCTCACAAATATCATTCAATTACACTTATTAGTCACAACACCTTTCTGAGGTAAGGGAGTGTTATCCTCAATTTGCAGATGGGGGATCTAAGTAGTAAAGTGATTTGTGCAGGTTTAGCCAGAGAGCCTGTGATAGAGCCAGGATTTGGGCTCTGATCTCCCAAGTTTCAGGCCAGAATTTTAAGCACAACCTTCCTTCCTTACTTAACTGTGTGAGATGACACATTTAACATATTAATTCCAGGCTGATGCATCTAAGAGGCAGAAATATCACTGAGGGTTGTATTCTGTTTTTCAACCAACATATTCTAATTATAGTTTTATATCCTAATGCCTATCTTCTCTTCTTATCTCCTTGGCTTTGTCTACACTGCGGAGCATTTTCAAAAAAACTTCTTTGAAAAAATTGTTTTGAAATATATTTGGAATAATTATCTCAAAGTAACGTATTTCAAAAATGCTATTTTGGGAGAATGATCCAGGGATGGCTCCTTGTCCTGAAATAGCATGGCGTGTTTTTTTTTGTTTGTTTGTTTTGTTTTGTTTTTTGAAAGTGAAAATCTACACCAGCCTTTCTTTTTTGAAAAAAAGAAAGCCAATGGAAGAGAGAGGTAAGCTTTTTTGAAAAAAGTCTTTGCCTTGTCCAGCAATGGCTTTTTTTTTAAAAAAAAGATCTTGAAAAAGGCTTTTTCTTTTGAAAAAAACTGTTGGGTTTAGCTTTTTCGAAAAAGTACACTGGTATCTTGAAATGCCGAAGTGCTTTTTCACCAACACTAAACCTGGTTACCCTTTGGAAAAAAGCCTGCCTATTTCTTCCATTGGCTTTCTTTTTTTCAGAAAAGAAAGTCTGGTGTAGACTTTCACTTTCGGGGGGGGGAGGGGGGGAACCTGCTGTATTTCAGGACAAGGAGCCAGTCCCCTGACCATTCTCCCAAAATAACATTTTTGAAAAAAGTTATTTTGCAATAATTATTCCAAATATATTTCAAAATAATTTTTTCAAAAAAAGTTTTTTTTGAAAATGCTTTGCAATGTAGACATAGCCTTTGATTTTGAAGGCCTTAGGTCAGGATTTTCTTGCCAAGCCTAGCAGTTCTGTAGTCGTCCAGTCACTTTTGCTGGTGTACAAAGACATTACAAGGTAAAGACAATTCTGTTGTTAAATGTAGACTAATGCAAGTTATGTTTCTGGCAAATTCTCTGGCCTGAACAGGTTAAAGTCTAAAAATGGTTTATTGATTTGAGGTAGGTGTCTGACAAGCTATGGGTCAGTCATGGCTTCTCCAGCAGATGCCACTCTGGGAATAAGAAAAAAAATATTTAATTTATATTTATTGTTTAAAACAAAAAAGCTACAAGTATGTTCTTTTATTCCAAAACCAAAATGCTTTAACAACTAGAGTGTTTAGTACATTGGGGTTGTCATTGTTTTCAATGATGTGCCTGTCTGAAAGGAGAGCACTGATGCTTAGACTGAATGGAGATTGGTGCTGCTGGTATTTGTGCTTTTTAAAACATTTTCTATACTACTTTAAGAGAAAACTGTAAAATGGCAATAATGACATATTATTACAAGTAAATTACACTGTGGAATAGCTTTTAATACTGTAGCTGAAACCTAGAATTTGAAATAAGATGGAAATATTCATTTGCACATGGCTTTTGTTCTTATCAAAAACAATTTAGATTAAGAATAAGATTTTCTTATGCCTGCACATATAGTCAAGCTAATGTTCAGTCACCTGGTTCTAATATAATCTGTCAAGCTCATCTGTCATATGTTGCCACAATACCCATCAGGCGAGCCACAGCACACCACAAGAGTGGCATAAAATATTACTATTCTGCAGAGAATGGAGATATTAAAATAAAACAAAACCAATAAAAAAAAAAAGCCCATTACTAATAAAGATCTTGTGTTTAAAGAAACCCCTCATGTTCAGGCCTTGGAACACAGGCTGGTACAAATAGAGCAAACTAATAGCTCTTTCTTTTAAATTTCTTTGATGATAAAAATAGCTCAGTAACACAGCATGATACATGTGATCTCCTCTCCTATCTAATGAAGAAAAATAATATGTAGGAATTACATATTAATAAGCCCAAACCAGATGCAGGCTAACTAGTAGCAGTTCTTACAGGTAGGTAGAGTGGGCCTGGGACTTCCACTCTCTCACACAAAAGTTTCCCCTGCACGTTTAGCGGGCCTGTTCTTGAGCTTCTGTTTGCTAACAATTTTGCTTCCATTCTTATGGCAAAAATCAAAGACACTCTAAACAAAACAAACCAAACAAAAAAAAAAATTGCACGGCTTAAGGGTTGCTTCTTTCCACCTATAGAGTTCACAAGGGAAATCTCTCAGGGCTGACTGCCCATGACTGCATGTGGATCATCCTTTTTCGTGACCCAACTGTCAGCATCAAAGCATAGCAGAAGATGTAAATTTTCAGCCTATGGAATTTTCTTGGTTTACCATTTTCCCCAGGAATAAGATACTCCTGGTGCTGCCTGCTGCAAAATTTTGGACTGTGCAATGCATCCACTCTTAGAATGTTAAGTGTTCACTTAAGTTCTAATATAAACATTATTTTATCAACTAGGTACACATATGCAAGGCCCCAATGTACTTATGTTGTAACAAGCACTAAATTCTAAGGCACAACTCTTAAATTCTGTTTCACCTCCATGAAATACGCTTGATTCTCAGCAAGAAGATTGTGTGGCCATCCTACCAGTTAAAACATCCATCCAAGGCATGAAAGAAAAGGTAATTTGAACCCATGTTGTTAAAGCATAATTCCTAAGCCTCTGAGCCCTAGTCTGCACTCACCTCACCTTTCTGCAGAAATAGGCAGGAGAAAGCAAGATACCTAAAATAACTTATGTATCTCCCATCGCCTTACCAACTCCCACTTACCTCCCTGTACACATTGCCCTAAGGTGATGGAAATGCTTTCTACTTGACTTAGTGCTACTCAAGTTACAGGGCAGGAATCACAGCGTCGAGCTGTAGATTAATTGAACACGTCTTGACAGCCTGCTCAATCAAACCCAGAAGAGTGCACTGACAGCAGCGAATTTGCCACCATCAGTATAGACATGCCCTCAGTGTCCCATTGACCATCTTGGCATCATAACTCACTTGAAGGAAAACAGCTACCACCTGCTCAAATACCACCTCTAATTCAACAGCACCAAAGATCAGATGCCAAAAAAACTTGAGCATTCAGCCAGCTTCCATTGCAACATATCTCCTGTGCCCTCCAGAGTTTTTTTTTTTTTTTTAACTTTCAGAGGTCAGAAGACTGAAAGACTTAGATGACCCAATTTCTTGACTTTGGGGAAAGAAACAAGCCCACTAACAACTTAATATTCATGAGAATCAGACCATATATTAACCTAATGAGCTAACAGCTCAGTGGAATATGAGAGAGCTATGATAATGTCAGTTAAATCAACTTCATGGGATGCCACAACCTCACATATGGGTTAAGTTTAGAGGAGAGTGCAACAGAGATGCTGTTGTGGTAGATGTCTGCTATAGGTCACCAGACCAGAAGGAGGAGGTGACCAACTAGCAGAAATGGACAACTAGCAGAAATGTCTAGATCACGGGCTCTGGTTCTCATGGGGGGATTTCAGCTGCCCTGACATCTGATGGGAGGGCAATACAGCAGTGTACAAACAATCCAGGAAGTTTTTGGAGAGCATTGAGGACAACTTCCTGGTACAAGTGCTGGAGGAAACACTCCTAGTTGCACCTCTTGAGCTGGTACTCACAGAGAAGAATTGGTCAGGAAAGTAGAAGTGAATGGCAACCTAGGCAGCAGTGACCATGAGATGGTAGAGTTCAGGATCCTGATCAAAAGAAGAAAGGAAAGAAACAGAACACAGACCCTAGAAAAGCAGATTTTGGCTCCCTAAGGGAACTGATGGGCAGGATCCCTTGGATTCCTTTCCTCTTCAGATTAGCCTTTCAAGAGAGCTTGCTGTATTTTAAAGAAACCCTATTAAGGGCACAGGAAGATACCATTCTGATGTGCAGAAAACAGCCAATATGGAAGGGGCCCAGTGTGGCTCAGCAGAGAACTCTATGGTGAGCTGAAACACAATAGGCAAGCTTACAAGCAGTGGAAGCTTGGACAGACGACTAGGCAGGCATATAAAGATATTACTCAGGACTGTATGGATAAAATCAGAAAGGCCAAAGGGCAACTGGAGTTGCAGCTAGCAAAGTATGTAAAGGATAACAGGAAGGGCTTCATCAAGTATATCAGTAACTAACAAGAAAAGGATCAAGGATGGTGTAGGTCCCTTACTGAATGGAGCAAGTATCCTCATGGCAGATAATGTGGAAAAGGATGAAGTACTCAATGCTTTTTTTTTACCTCAGTCTTCACAGGCAGGGTCAGATCCCAGGCTACTACACTGGGTAACAAAGAATGGAGAGAAGGAGAGCAGCCCTCGGTGATGGAAAGTCAGATTAGGGACTACTTAAAGAAGAAGGATGTGCACAAGTCCATGGGACCGGATGAACTGCATCCGAGGGTGCTGAAGGAGTCGGCTGATGTGAGTGCAGAGCCACTAGCCATTATCTTTGAAAACTCATGGTGAACAGGGGAGGTCCTGGATGATTGCAAAAGGCAAATATAGTGCCTATCTTTGAAAAAGGAGGACACAGGGAACTATAGACCAATCAGCCTCACCTCAATCCCTGGAAAAATCATGGAGCTGGTCCTCAAAGAATCCATTCTGAAACACTTGGAGGAAAATAAAGTGATCAGGAACAGTCAGCATAGATTCACCAAGGGAAAATCATGCCTGACCAACCTGATTGCCTTCTATGATGATGACTGGATATGTGGATTCGGGAATAGCCATCAATGTGATATACCTCAACTTTAGCAAAGTTTTGATACGGTTTCTCATAGCATTCTTGTCAGCAAGTTAAGGAAGTATGGTTTGGATGAATAGACCATAAGGTGGACAGACAGCTGGCTAAATCATCAGGCTCAGTGGGTAGGGATCAATGGCTCAGTGTCTAGTTGGAAACCAGTAACTAGTGGAGTGCCCCAGGGATCAGTCTTAGGGCCAATTCTGTTCAACTGACATCTTCATTAATGATCTGGATGATGGGATAGATTCCACACTCAGTAAATTTCCAGACAACAACAAGCTGGAGGGAATAGTAAATACACTGGAGGGCAGGGATAAGATTCAGGGAGACCTAGACAAATTGTAAGAGCACTGTAGAAAAGGATCTCGGGTTTATGATGGATTGGAGGCTGGATATGTGTCAACAATGTGCTCTTGTTGCCAAAAAGGCCAATGGCATTTTGGGCTGCATCAGTAGGAGTGTTGCTTGCAGATCGAGGCATGTGATTATTCCCCTCTATTCAGTGATGGCGAGGCCACATCTGGAACACTGCGTCCCATTTTGGGCTCCACACTACAGAAAAGATGTTGACAAATTAGAAAGAGTCCAGCGGAGGGCAGCGAAAATTATTAGGGGGGTGGAGCACATGACTTATGAGGAGAGACAGAAGGAACTAGGCTACTCGGTCTGCAGAAGAAAAGATTGAGGGGGCATTTGATAGTAACCTTCAACAGCTTGAAGGGGTGCTCCAAAGATAAGGGACTGAGGCTGTTTTCAGTAGCAACAGAGGACAGAACAAGGAGCAATGGTTTCAAGGTGCAGCTGGGGTGGTCAAGGTTGGATATTAGGAAAACCTTTCTCACTAGGAGGATGATGAAGCTTTGGAATGGGTTACCTAGGGAGGTGGTGGAATCTCCATCTTTGGAAACATTTAAGCCCCAGTTAGACAAAACCCTGACTCAGATGTTTTAACGGGAGCAGTCCTGCTTTTAGCAGTGGGTTGGACTAGAGGACCCCATGACGTCCTTCCAGCCCCATGATTCTATGATACTTAGTGTTTGTTTACTGATATTGAAACCCCTTCAAAGGTTGGGTATGTATTATGCAATTTCAGCTTGAAACACTTATTCCAAAATTGTTAGCTCTGTTTTCAAAAAAGTAGAAAGATCTCATTGTAAAACTGTCACATATTCACTTTGCTTAATTTTAAAAGCATTTATACTGGCATTTTATCTATCATCCAGATCAGACTGTATATTTAAAAGACAATCAAACAGGTACCTAATTCTTTTATAGCTCCTCTTAATCTGAGAACTGATTTTAAACATAGTCTGAATTCATCCTCACAGCACCCCTATGAGGCAAGGGAACCATTGCAACCAGCATCCTCAAAATGCATCACTAGAGTTAAACACCTATATCTAAATTCGGGCCCCTTAAGAAGCAGCCTGATTTTTCACAGGTACTTGGTAAGCACTGCTTTCATGGAGGTCCAGTGAGAACTACAATTGCTGGCCATTGCTGAAAATCAAACAGCTTTTTAGGTGCCTAACTTTAAGCACCATGATTTGGAAAATGTTGCCCTACATTTGTATTTGTTGCACTATGTTAATATAACAAATAGAGATGACATGCTAATAGCAAACCATTCTCTCACACCATTAACTGCCATATGAACACAAACAGTGGCATCTGAAAAGCTATTCTGAGTCATGAGGTGCAAGTGTCCATATCCATTCATCATTAAAAGGAAAAAAAAGGTTATTATGCAGGTGTGTTTTGAAATGTCTCCCGTGAGACAAGGAAATATAAGTGCAGTTTGACAAAGTTGCATCATTTAAATATTGAGTAAATCTGCAAAGATGAGCACCAGTGATACTGAAAAACAAACGATAAGGTGGCATAAGTCTCCCTTGCTAATATAAGTGCATTAACTCATCAGGCCTTGATCCTACAAAATCTTCCTATGTACTAACCTTCTAGTCACCTGCTTAATCTCACTGTATGTGATGGGACTACTTGTGTGCTTGAAGTTAAGCATGTGCCTACATCTTTATAAAAGATAATAAAGCACTGACTTGTAATCAAATTAGAATGCAGTTCCCCATCTGACAAGGGATAATGGTAGACTTTTTGTTGGTATGAAATGAGAGTGATTTATATATCTTGCAAAAACAACAAAAGTCTTGTGGCACCTTAAAGACTTAAGCTTTCATGCGCTGCAATCCACTTTATCAGATGCATCTGACAAAATGGGCTGCAGCCTATGAAACCTTATGCCTGAAGAAATTTGTTAGTTTTTAAGGTGCCACAGGACTTTTGTTGTTTTTGCTCCATACAGACTAACATGGCTACCCCTCTGGAACTTATGTATCTTGGTTATGCAGTTATTTCTGAATGAACCTTGACATGCTATATACTGGTATTCAGTGTCTACAGATAAGAACAGTGGATATGCTACAAAGTAGTGAAAAATTAAAAGTTTTATTAAATTCTTAAAAGATTTTGCATATTGCCAGCAAGACATGATTATGTTTGTGGCTATTATTCACAGACCAAGTTTAGAACTCTTGAGCTCATCTTTTTTTTTTTTTGCGTCCGTGTCTGGATAAATTCGGGGACATGCTTCTGGAAAGATCTAACAGCAAATACCGATGAGTAAGACAGCAATGGTCTATTTTGAGCATACCCTCTTTTTCTGGGATCTATGGTTCACATCTCTGAAGTAGAGGCTTTTGCCCTCACACACTGGTTTGTACTTTTGGTCATACTATGCACAAAGCTGGGGAAATTCTTTTTCATAAAAAAGGAAATACACACACTCTGATGGCTTTATAAATACATGTTTGCTCTTATTTCTGAGGCAGGGAAGCTTACGCTTTAGCATCCCTACACTACTGTCTAGGTTTCTGTGCAATCTTGGTTTCTATAGAAGGCTTAATGGGAAACAGAAGTCATTTGGTCATGATGCTGGGGTACTTGCAACTTAAAAAAAAGGGCTGTATGTTGGTAAAAACAGTAAGTAACCTAGACTACTTCAGAACTGTTTCATCTTTAAGCTCATGCAAGTTTAGGGAGCTGTAAGTGACTAGAAGGATGAGTGGCTTAGGATTTGCTGAGTGGTACTGCAAATACAACTACTGAAATACCAGAGGATTAAAGGATATATAGACCTTTGCCCATTACATCAAGAAAATGAAAAAGTTGGAAGGGGGGGGGGGGGGATTCCTGTGTTATAGTTTTCACGTCCTACTCCAAAAGGGGTAACCAGCCTATTAGTATAGGTGCTAGGAAACTTTGCTTTTGTGACATTTTACCAAGAATACCCACATTTACTGGACCATAGAAAGATCAATCCTGTCTGAAAACCACCCATTACCTAAGACACCTAATTTATATTAAGCTCACTAAAAGGCACTGTCTGGCTCCCAACCTTCACTTCCAATGATAAAGAGGATGTTTTACACCATATGTGACACTTAATCAAAACCGATGTTCTTTAACAAACCCTTAACCTTTAGCACACAGGAGTCACATGAGGCCAAGGGACAAGACACTGATCCAGCTCAGGGTGGCATATCCTTTGATTAAGATGATACAGATTTCCCATTTTTACAAGGGTTATGAATTCTGGATATATCCCTTTTTGATTTGTCAGCATTAAATTTCTGTAGAGGTTCAAGCCAAAGAGAGACCCCAACTAGTTCTATCTTCACCTGTGTATTAAGAGATAATTTCTCAAAATCCTCTACAGTAATGATCCTCAGATCTTCTGATCTTTCTGTAAGCAAGTTTTTCTGGGAACCTGGATTTAAACGATGGCAAATGCCTTGCTTGCATCTGGGTCCTCTCTTAAGGAGAAGTATCTAAATACACTTATTCTACAAGCCCTGGAACAGACCCCCGCCCCTGCCCCCGCCAAGTCTTTTTCAAAGAGACAAATCTTCAAGTGAGTGCTTTTACCCTCCTTTGGATTTCTGGGGCAGGAGGTTTTACTTATGAAGTATATAGTACTTTAGACAAGTGTAGCAAACTTCTGGGGGGGGGGGGGGGAGTAGACAATTTTCACTGTCTGCAGTTTATTGGATTTCTCTTCAGTACAGTCCACTTTACTCCAGTGTGGTATTTTTTACATTTTTAGATAACTCATTTATTCCAGTTCTGAAGGGGTAGTCATGTTAATCTAGTTCAGCAAAACAACCAAGGAGTCCTGTGACACTTTTAAATACTAACAAATTTATTTATCACATGAGCTTTTGTGAGAGAAAATTCTACTTTGTCAGGTGCTTTGAAGCTTCTTTGTCTCTTGGAAGTTTCTTCAAAGCGTCTGACAAAGTGAGATTTTCCTCCCACAAAAGCTCATGAGATAAATAAATTTGTTAGTCTTTAAATGTGCCCCAGGACTCCTTGACCATTTATTCTAGGTTTTGTATATATCCAGTTTGGGGAGGTAATAGGCTCAGTCCATCAAATATATTAACTGTTAGATCAGCCTTAGTCATATTTGTAAAGCACTTTGAAATCCACAATTAGAAATGCCACATATGTACTAATTATTATCACTACTGTTGGAAGAAAAACTAAATTGAATTTTTTTTTGGTTGGTTGGTTTTTGTTTGTTTGTTTTTGTTTTGTTTTTTGTTTGTTTTGGGTTTTTCTTGAATCTTTGTGACGTATAAAGGTGTGGGTTTTGTTGTTTTGTTTTGGTCACATTTCACATGTTTTAAACACTAGAAATGTAGCTTTGTCTATCTTGTCAAACTCCACAGAGGACTGGAGAACTGGTAGAACATGACATCATAGATGCCAACGAACTGAACCTCATTAACTATGATTTTTGTTCAGAGTGCTTTATCTTAGTGTTTGCGAACACCTATATCACCAACACACTTAGGAAAAAAGCCCTTTTTGTTAAGAATTCACTCAGTTTCCCTTGTTTCCTTTGCATTAGGATCTCAGGAAGTTCCCAGTACACACCTGAATCTTCCAAGAAGTTCTGTAGCAAAATAGGAAAGACAAGATTTAATATGCCAACATATACTAAGAAGAAACAAGACAAGCAGGTAACAACATATTTAAAATATTTTGGGTTTTCTTTATATATATAATAAATAACAAAAAGGAAGAAACGCCATTTTTTTCCTCATGCAAGTTACTTTTGAGTGAAAGATTTTCAGTTGTAAACTGAGGCCTGTAATCATGTTAAATTATCTAGAAGGTAAATTTCTGTTTAGTAACCACAGAGCTGACAAGCAAAAATCTGGAGGGCTGGTTCTAGTTTATGAATGGAATACATTGTCCAGTTTTGGGCGTCACACTACAGAAAGGATGTTGACAAATTAGAAAGATTCCAGCAGAGGACAACAAAAATGATTAGGGGCATGACTTACAAGGAGAGACTGAAGGAACTAGTCTATTCAGTCTGCAGAAGAGAAGACTAAGGGGGGATTTGATAGCAGCCTTCAACTCAGGGGCGTTGCTGGCTGGGGGAGGGACCCGGGGCATGGATCCCTGGCCTGGGACGGGGCTGCCACAGCTGCCAGCAGCCAGGCCCTGGATCTCCGGGCTGATTGGGCCAGAGATCTGGGGCACTGGTGCTGGGGTTCGGGGCATGTGCCCCGGAGTGCCCAGCGCCAGCAACACCCCTGCTTCAACTACTTGAAGAAGAGCTTTAAAGAGGAGGCTGTTAGTAACAGAGGCTGTTAGTAACAGAGGACAGAATAAGGAGCAATGGTTTCATGCTGCAGCTGGAGTAGTCAAGGTTGGATATTAGGAAAAACTTTCTCACCAGGAGGGTGATGAAGCATTGGAATGGGTTATACCTAGGGAGGTGGTAGAATCTCCATCTTTGGAAACATTTAAGGCCTGGTTAGACAACACCCTGGCTGGGATGATTTAATGGGAGTGGTCCTGCTTTTGGCAGGGGGTTGGACTAGATGACCTCATGAGGTCCGTTCCAACCCTATCATTCTATGATATCACATAGATAAACAATCAATCTATTATTGTTCGTTCTCTTATTTTTTAAAACTTTAATACTCAGCAGAAACATATACAAGATGGACAAGATACCTGCAGTTTACCCCCAACTTACGACCTATCTAATATTCTTAATCAGAGAAATAATCAAACACTGATATCTTAAATTTAACAATAATCTCAAGATTTCATCAGCACATTCTGCTGGAAAAAAATCATTCACTTAACATTCTATAGAGATGAAGCTAAAGGAAACACATTTATTTTAACTAAATACATCCTCCACCCCTTTTCTCCAAATTGAATCTATATTGCATTTATTTTTCTGAGAGTTGAATTTGGTGTAGTGCCTAGTACTTAAACACACATACATTAATAGTTAATAAATCAAAGTAATCATCCCCTTTGTAATATGTGGAGGGACACCAGTACTGTGCAGGTTTTTACTAGTCTTGAAGCCACATTTGCTAACAGGTGCATGTTGATGTTTTACATGACATGAAGAAGAGGGACAGCATTCTCGCTTGTTGTCTAATAAATAACACATTGACTATTTTTTATTTTCTAACTAAGAGGTAATAATTGAAAAGAGCTCTAACCTCAGTCTTCCATTTCAAAGTGTTTAACAGCTTATTTTAAATGTAAATACTTTTATGAACACTTTTCTTTTAGCATTCTGTGAGAGAGAAGAATGCACATAATGAAGAGGTTAGCAGAGGAAGGAGAACTTAAGTGTGATGTAGTCCAGATTTCATCTGAAACACAGCTTAACATAGTTGTAAATGGGAAGTTTGTTGTAAACCACATGGCAAAGCCAAGTGCATCCAAGAAGGTCTGCACTCCACAGCATCAAAAAGCAGTATAGTACCTTATTATGGTTACAGAATGTTAACAAGGAGATTTGTGTGTCACAGAAGGGATTTATTCCCAGAGCATTGTAGAGAGCTAATTAAGATCAATGGGTTTTTTTTCCTGCTGGACTTGTTGGAACTATCTTTACTGATAAGAAATGTCTAGTGTGTGTGTGTGTGTGTGTGTGTGTGTGTGTGTGTGTGTGTGTGTGTAAAGAGACACATCTCTTATATCAGTATCTACTTCAATATTTTTTTAAAGTTCCTAGTAAACATTGTAAGCCCAGGAACAAATAATAGTTTATAATAGTTTTCTCTAGGATTCATTATTCCATATTATTTTGAAAGCTGAAAGTACCTCTCCTGAGCATCTAAAATACTAAACATTTCAATGGTACTTTTCCCAGGGATGGGAGAAAGAAACCCAGAATTCTGATCCAAACATGCCACAGACTGTGGGGAAGCTGAGAGCTGAGATCCAAACAGAACTTTGCAGCTCAATTAGTCTTTTTAAATTAAAAACTACTTTAAAAATTAAAAATCTCAGGAATGGGATACAAAGCCCATTTTGCCCCTAATTTATGCATTTGGTTTACTGTTCATTATATCCCAGTGAATAAACATATTTATTCTCAAACTACATGGGTGGGTATTTAATGTTCCAGATTTAAAGCCTTCTGTAGCAGAATTTTGGCTCCACAGTTCACAGGAAAAACATGCCTTTAGGGGGCTGAAAGGCTGGATTAAAGTATTTACAGCTCTTTCAGGTTGACTTTACATGTGGGGCCAGTTAAAAGCTGCTGAGTCCCATGGCAAAATGCCAGTTCTGTGTTTTACTGTAAACTGGAGGCTTTCAAGGGACTGGTCAATGGTTTTTAAGACCAAGATTTGACCCCCCCCCATCTTAAAATTGTTATAACGGGAAGACTTTGGGGATTTATTATATAAAAATAAACAAACATACCCCAAACCAACCACTCTGCAGCTTTGTGCTCCCTCTACTGACTCGGCTGCAGCAGCTCAGTAAAACTGTTCCCAGAGCTTTGTTAATTCGCCTATGTGGACCTTTAAGGAGAACAGACATTGTAGGAGTTGAAGTTATTTTGTTAAATATAAAACCACCAACGCAATTTCAGCTCCATTCAAACACACAAAAAAAGGAAGACTTATTCCCTTTCACCATTTTCGGCCAGTGCCCCCAAGCAATGGCAAATAAAAAGAAAGTTGATAACAATGTGTCTAGTCCTCTTTGGTGGCAAAGTCACTATAGACTGTACCTTCTTCAGTTGTGTTGATTTAACCTTCACTGAAAGAGAGAGCAGCTAAGGTTCCTCAGCCGTAAGTGAGAAAAGAATTATTTCATTCCCATGACTTCATGCTCCTGCAAGTTTATGGTGAACTGTTGCCTGTTCCCAAATAGAAAGTACCTACCACTGTTTGAGTTCTGTGACCAGCATAACAATCAATAGATGATCATATTGCCAGAAAGACTTCCGAATCTACAAGCCTTTCTTAATATAGCTTGGTACCTACTCCATGCTAGAGTCCTGTCTGCACTGGCAAACCCAGGAGCTCTAATTGATGTCTGTGCAATTTAACAGGAACTTCTAACATGAAGGATGATTTTCAGTGGTTATCATTGTGTTGGCCTAAGCACTTCTTTCAGCTCCACCAGTGCTCACCTGACATTTCTACCGCCATATACTTCAGACCAGCTCCAAGCAGACTAGTCTTAGATGTAGCTTTAAAAACATTTTTGTTTATATTTAGCCCAAATCAATACCCAGCAGCAAAACAGCTAAAAAGATAGAATCATTATTTGAATATGGGGCATCTATAGGAAAAGGCAACTGGAACTAGTGTCCACTTTTTCTGTGCTCACTCTTCATGTGAGGTGGAGCCTACGGCTTTTCCATTCTACTGAAGTACATTTCAAAGTTGCTTCTGCTTGCCCATAGCCTGCAGGAACACACAAAATCTTAACTATATTCACTGCTTTACAGACCTGAAAATAGAAAAATCACATTATCAGACTCTAGGGAATTAAAAAGCACATCTTTTAATCTGCTCTAGCCATTGGAATCAAATACAGAAGAAAGGCATCTATTATGGTGTAATATTGACATTTCCCGTGCTGAACTGTTGACAGATGTTAATAGCTAAAACTCAATTAAATATTAGCTTGGAAAGCAAACATAAGCTTAGAAGAGCTGCTTGCTTTTTGGAAACTTCTAAAATGGCTAGTATGACATGCTTATTAAAAACTGTAACAATGTACAGCTGGATTTCAGCTGCCTATTTTCTGAAAAATAAATTGAATAAATGACCAGTTATTGTAACTGCAATTAGATTCCAGTGTGGGCTGCTGACATCCTTGAGAAATTTCAGTGATAAAAATATTAAATGTCAGGAGTTGTCAGCGATTAACAGAAAAATAAAATATGAAACTGTATGTGCACTTTACATGTTCTTCATAGACCAATTTTAGTTTTACAAGCAAAAGTCAAAATCACTGTATGGACTGTCATTAGTTCTCTATACAAGTACAAAACAACTTTCCTTTCCTTCTCTGTCATGAGTGAAAAATGATTAAACAATGCATAACGGCTTACCGCTTATGGAGTTGAAGGGAGGTATATAGTGGGTTATCTGAGAAGTCAGATTTAAGATGAGTTTTATTTAATGCTATCATTAATGATTTGCAAGATTGAGTAAGGAGCACGTTAATTAAATTCACAAATAACACAAACTTATGAATACTAGTGAAAATAGAGAAATAAAGCAAAGGGACCAAGAGCTATTAGAAAGATGGGCAGACAATATCAATGACATTTAATCTGGGAAAATACAAGCGATGCCTGGAAAAAATAATCCAGCATGCAGTTAGCTAATAAGAGATTGAAACCCAAGCAGCATCAGTTCTGAAGAAGACCTAGAGATGATAGCAGACAACAAATTAGATGTTAAGTCTGTAAGTGTGACAGGACTTTAATACATCCCATTATGGAACAAGTATAGTTTTGTACAACTGTACATGGAACATTCCCTTCAGTTCAAGGTCCTCCATTAGTGGTGTGGTACCGACAAACTGAAGGAGTAAAGGGAAGAGCAAGAAAAATGATTAGGGGGTAAGAATGAGTTATGTACACAGAATGATGAACACAGCTAAATATGAATAGCTTGGCTAAGCAAGCATGGCACAGCTTTCTAAAATATTTAGCCATTGCCCAACTCAGCATTGCAAGACATATATGATTTAGATAGCTAAATTCCATTTTCAGAAGTGAGTGAGGTACTTTGTCACCTAAGTCCCATGTAACTTAGCTGTTTAGGATACATCTACATTTTGAACGAGATGTAAATCCTACTTTTAGGACACCAGCCTGCACTAGGTCTGATTGTGTCAGCACACTAAAAACAAAAATGTAACCAAGAGTCTTGGATGGGAACTTACTCAGGATGACCAGCCCCCTCATCATTCCCACCAGCACAGCTGCACTCTATTTTTAGTGTTTTAGCTTGATCAGAGCTTTTGCTGTCTGTCTCCTAGAGCTAGAATTTATACTTCCACCTCCATGTGTAAACATACCCTTTTGACTTGCAATGGTGAGCAGAGCAACACCAAGATATCCTTACAAATTTGGGTCATTGGCCTGCAACTGTTTGAAGGGTGTAAATACAAAGGAGGGAGATGATTCATGTATTATGAAATATGGATGAATTAAAAGAGTAGCAAGCTGAGATTAGAAAGAAAAACTTTTGACTGAATATCACAAAAACTTCAGGACCCATGAAATATATTCGGCTGCAGAATATCTTTCCCTAGACTAGAGGAGAAAGCTTCCTGGCTTGGACTTTTTAAATTCAAATAGCACAGAACTAGAAAATGTATAGAGGCAAATCAACTCGACATCTGCAGGAAGACAGAGTGAATGATCTAGAACATCTTTTCCATCTCTGATTTCTGTGTGCCTTATAGTAAACTGTAATATTTAACTTAGCCTATGTAATTTTGAAATGTTAAAGTATAATAAATAAAGTGCTAATAAATTAATGCAAATTATAGTTGAGTAAATATGTTTAAATATTGAGTTCCTTTCTATGTCTGCTGTAGACGATTTCTCTCTAAATTTTGTCAATATTTATACCATTAGTGCAGAAATATTTATACTGTTGATGAAGGAAGTCATGGTAAGTGTACTAGTATACACAAGGCTGTAGTGGGAACTGTCATTTTACCCATTTGTGTCATCTAACCTTATGCTAGGTAACAAATCTAACCATCAGTGCCTTGGCTAGGCTGGAGCTCCTGCTGGTATGAGGTTTAAAATTTAGACCTCAATTAGACATCGCCAAAGTGTAATTCTGTTTATTAGCTGTTTGGCCCAGATCATTCCCACCCAGAGGCAGTGCTGAGGTGGGAAAGCTCTGTGAGCATCCACAAGTGGACATCTTTCATTGTTCACTTGGTGAGGTGGGAATTGGTTACCCCCCTCTCACAGAAAAAGTCACTGGGCCTGTTCCTAACTCTGAAGGAGCCATAGAAGGCCAAAGCCTCTGGCCTCCAGCGTTTCCTGGTTACAGGGCTGGTTCAGGTGATGGGGGAAAGCTACATGGTTAACAAAAGACAGCCTGGGGCTATGTGTCCTAAAGAGACATCTGTGGGGCTGGATGATGTGTTTATCCTACAACTCTGCACACTCCCCAGCTAGATCAGTAGGGAGTCTCTGAGGGCTGTGGAAGAGATAGGAGACAATGCCTAGGAGAGGGGTGTGAGGAAGGACCTATGCAGATCTCAAAGGGACAATTCAGGGAACTGGACTCAAAGAACTGAATAAAACAATGTCTTTTATATGCGTACGAGCAGGAATACTACTTAAACACCTATGTTATCGAAAGGTAATGGATATTGTACAGTACCTGTGCAAATATTTGTGTTACAGTTAGCTAATGGCCCTTTACCAGCTTACAGAGATGGATATACAATATAGTTATTGAGACTGTAACTTTATACCAATGCAAAAACAACACTATTAAGCCAATCAGCATGCAAAGATTTGCATAATTGAGAAATAAGTGTATAGTTATGGATCAGTAATTGTATAACATCACTATGTGCTGATTGGCTGAGACAACACAATTTCATTATAATTTAGAATTATTAAATGAATTTAGAAAAGCATTAATAGTGGTTATTAAGCCATTGACTTATTTTGACATGGTTAGTGTATTAATCCACGTTTTTATTTGTAGCTGCAGTGAAGCTACTGTATATAAAAAGCTTTTCCAAACTCTGTGGTAAACAATATTAATTACCAAGCCATGTGAGCTTTATAACCAGTTACACCAAGAATGCTTAAGATGATTTTGTAATGCTTACTTTAAACTTAGACTGGATCAGTAAAAAATGAATTAGAATTAACCAAGGCCAGGGTCATTGTTACAGAACCATTATATGCAATTCCATCTGTGACTATTTTCAGTTTGGCTGAACTTCAAACAACCCTGCCTCACCTGAGCATGCTTCCCGCACCTATGCAGAAAGAAATGATGGACAGCAATTTTAAAAATGAGTTAAAATGAGTAACTTCAGGTCCAATATCTTCCATGTCCCTGTAACTACCGGTTCAGAAAGGATACAATCATATTTAAGCTACACCACAGAATACTCATACTGCATGCCTGGCAGAGCGTAGAGAAGCACTTGAGCAGGCATGGAGAAGAATGGAACTGAACTTTTCTGACTGATCACCCAGCTGATTTTAAGGTGATTTCCTTAGGATTCCTGAGGATTTTTTAAAAATTGGCCTTAAAGGTTTGTATATTTTTTCTGAAGCATGAAGAGGATGAAGAAGGCTATTTAAAGTTAGTTTCTTTTTCTCCTCAGGAGTATCAGCATCTGTGTTCTCTGCTTTTCTGTAGTGTTTGTGGATGAGCATTGCTAGAACTGAGGCTCAGCTGAGGGAGCAGCATTCTTGAATCTGTAACAAAGATGTCTCTTTTCTTCAGATTATCAGTTTAATACCAAATTTAAATAGATGTTAAGAAGAAACAGAGGGTTTTACAGTCAGACTAAATACCTTCCTTTCTCAACTGCTCAACTTTCACTTCCTGGGCCGTTAGCATATCATTTCACTCATCCAGCATCAAGAATCTGTGGGGTCTTGGTCCATGACTTGGGGTTCTAGGTGCTATCATAATACAAATAATAAACAGGAATAATATGAATCCTTCTATGCCAACCAGGACATGGATTTCAAATGTAAAATGCAGGAAATCCCCCACCTACTGCCACCATTTTTCAAAGAAAAATATCATGCCCCTCTTAAATATCTTAAAGAGGCAAAAATTATCACACGCTCAAGTCTATTTCCTTTGTAGGTCACCTTTAAGCAGTGCAATGCAACAGACTACTAGACTGTCCCCTGCCATGCACATCGCTGCCTGTCCTGCAAGACAACTGCCAAGCAGCTTGAATGCCCCTCTGCTCTTAATGGCCTGTTTTCATTCCTCATCAGGTGTCAAGATCACTGCTTTTGAAAGAGATCTTTCACCGTCAATGACTTGCTCCACTGATAGTGTTCAGTTGCATGGCAAACTAAAAACAAACTACTAATACAGAAACAGGGTGATAGAACTGACTTGAAGGTTTGCTGGGGTTAATTGCACACCTTTGGGTGCCTCCTTGTTCCTGGCCTGGATAAAACTTGCACTAGTGTAAAAGCTACCTGTTCATGGCTCTCCTGGGGAAAGGAATCCTGCAACAAGGTAGGTTGCCTAGTGTGCTCCTTTGCATGTTAATGTTAACCAGGATGCCCTTCCAGCTATTTCACAGACCAAATCAAAAGCCTCTTTCTTGTTTGTGTGTTCTCACGCTTTTTTTTGTGTGTGCATTAACTAATAATATAGAATTGAATTGCAGTAGAGACAGCACCAGCCACTTAGAAATCTAACTTAGATGTAATCAATCACATCTCAATACATCCTAATTACTCAGGTGAATGCCTTGCCCCACTGATTGCACTTTCACAAAAATAGCAATATTATGCCAGCATTCCAGCACTGACTAGGTGTTTGCATGGCTCAGATATTTCTGGTTTCTGTTATTTCTCACATTCTACCAGAGCAGGTTCCTGTGATGCTTCGAGTAATCTCAGAAGGTCTTAAAGTGTCTTCCCGCTTGCTACAGGTGCCTGGTTCTTGGTGGGATGGGTCTCTGTCACAGCGTGAGTTGCTTGCACTAACTTGATCCCTTGTCAGGAGGGCTCTTACTCAGTAGGCTTGCTCACTTCCCTCTTCACAAATGGATTCTTTAAGCTTTTATAAGCACAGTCTGTGAAAGTCTTTTTCTGTGTAGCAATTACTCACACAGTTGAGATGATCCCACTAATGCACTGAGTGGAACAGTGTCTCCCTCCTTTTTGCCTTGGCTTTGATTCTGGTAATTTGTGCAGCTTCAAGATACTATCCAAACTCTTTATGGGTTTCTACAGAGGCATTTTTATTATAAAAACCCTTATGCCTATATACATCTATGGAAATCAGCAAGATGCATGTATGCCAGTAGCTGACCCACTACACTAGCCAGCTCTCTGTAAATTGGGAAAAAAGGTCTGTTGATTTTATGCTGTGCAATGAAAGAATGCACTCTCTTAAGTGGGGTCCTATGGCTTGCTGTACTGAGTTAGTACATAGGTAAGATGTTGAGGGCAAGAGGTGATTTACTGGGAAGAAAATTTATTACTTAGTATTTTCTTAGTTATCTGGGAAGCTTTTCCCTCCTTCACATTTTTATTGATGGTAATCAGTGTTTCCACATGCAGAAAGTAGAATTTCTTTTAATCTCAACTTGCTCTATAACTGGTTTATCAACTTCACAGCACAAAGATGTGTTTTCCCATTAGGATCCCCTGATAAAAGGGTAAAAGGGTCTCAGCCTGTGACAATGAGTTCCCTTTTGCACATATGTAACTAGTAAACAGTAGAAAGGCCAATGGGATAATTGTCTAAAATGAAAACAGAAGCACAAGTACATCATTTAATGCTTAGGAATGAAATACATTTCAGAAGAATGCAGTTTGATTTATATTTACCTCCAGACATCCTGTGCTCTCATTGATAACGGCAGAAAGAGAGAGCTAGAGAAAGCCACAGCCATGTCTAAACAGGGTGGATCCTGAGCCAAGAAATGGGGACCATGTAGGGAATGAAGGGAGAAGTTTAAAGTTCCACAGGAGTGGGTTAGTGAGGAAGGAAGCAGTGTTGGGAAATGGAGACTCGGAAACAGGCATCGAGCCTGTCATAAATAAAATAATGGTGCATGCAATGCCACCATCCACAGTGGCCAATGTTGAACAAAAGCAGCACCTGGCAGCAATTACTACAGAGTGATCTCCAAGTGTAAATCTACGTGGCAAATACAAAACAAAACCAAAGAAACCCATCAACCCTCTGGCAACAAGTCTCAGAGCCATGGTCAACTGACTCCGGTTTGTGGAGCTTCAAGTAACTGAAGTGTGGATGTTTGGGCACGGACTGAAGCTTGGGCTCTGAAATCTGGAGTCTGGGCTCCAGTCTGAGCATCTATAGTGCTGTTTTTAGCCCTGCGCACCCAGGCTCTGAGACTCACTCCTGCAGAGCGTTATTTTTTCTGTGTAGATGTACCCTAAGTTACTGCAGCATTCTGGACCCACCACCACAGTATCTGTGCACCTCATAGTCTTTACCATTCATATCACCTCTGTGAGCAAGGGTAGAGCTGTTATGTTGTTTTGACAGATAGAGGTGTGAGATATTGAAAAATTAACTTGCCCCAGGTCACAGAGGAAGTTTGTAGCAAATTACAGAATTGAAATCAGGTCTCCTGAATCTGACACTATCATGCTAACCACTGGCCACACTTCCTCTATATTTAGAACAGGAAATAACATCACTAATGCATGCACCACTATGTGAAAATCTTTGGGAATTTTTTAAAATGGTGACCAATATATTTAGAGTCTTGTGCAGATATAAAGGTGCAGCTGAATCTAAAAAATTGGCCTGTGCATATCTGCAGGGCTCTAATGATACGGGTACACAATTTCCAAGCAATTTCCACATTTTCTGTGATTCTGAAGACTCGCTAAGGCTCTAAGCCTGCAGTTAGATCTGTGAAAGCCACATGGATCCAACTGCTGAATCAAAGACCAAATATCTTGAAACAGCTGTTGAGGTTCAGTCCCATTAAAACTGACCAGTACAGCCATTTGCCTGCTTAGAGTGGACACTGTGGATCTGGAACAGATGCAAATGAACAGGAGATTGCATTAGTGACATTAAAGGAGCCAAATGTATTTAGTAATAATTATATCAATATAAATGTATAATCATATTTATGCACCTATTTCTCATTTTAAATGATGAAGACTATAAATACAATATCGCTCACAAGGCAAAACATATGTGAACAGTATGATGTCCTATTATTTCCCCAGTAAAGAGAATTTTCATAACTCATTCATAGTCCATTGAATAAATGCTAAGACTCACTGCTGGCTGTTAATTATCCTCTACAAAGATCTGGTTATTGTGTTCAGTCTTAGTAAAGGAACAGTTGTTATTGTAGTGTACATAGAAAGAATGGTACCTGAGGGAGAAGAGAGGAAACATGCCTGTGCAGAATTTTAACAAGGAGAGCTTTGTTGCAGAGAAGGGATTCTTAGGTTAGGATTTTGACATACCATGCTTCAGAAAATTAAGGTTTTTTTTTAAAAAAATTGTCTGTCTAGCCATATATTTATAGCTGGCAAATTTCTGATTGTGGTGTCTCTCTATATTATAGAGACATTGTTGACAAAAATCACTCACTGTTGTTAAAAGGAACACCTAAAATTACTATAACTAAACAAAATTAGAGAAAAGAAACCCATTCCTTTGTCTTTTCAGTTTGTTTCTCTGTAAGCAGTTGACAGCTCTTTTGTTTTCCTTGTACATTTAGGGAGGCCCTTGTCCTACATTTGGATTAAGGCAGGTGTACACTCAAATCCACATGACCCAATCATCTCACTGGGGCTCTGAACAGGTGTTGGCTCTGTTGATTTGACTGCAGGCTGTGGTTCTTTGGCTGCCCCCATGTGGTTCTGCCTCTGCCCTTCTATCCCCCCACGATCGAAGGACCCTGCAGGTGGCCTGCTCCTGGATCTGCCCCGCGTCCTCCAGGACCTTGAGGCAGGCACCATGGCTCAACTGCCCCATGCCCCAGAGGTTACATTCATTGTAGCTCTCAAAACACTTGATTATTGAAGTAATTTGAATTTTTAAAAATGGTGCTTCTTATCCTTTGGGTTGCCGAACCCTGAAATAGTTCTACTCCCAGTAAGGAAAGTTAAACATATATGTCTTTGCTGGACTGGAGTTCTAATCAATGGAACTTTTAACACCAAATTCACTTGGTGTGGAGCTGACCCTTATGCCTCCATTTAGGAAAAAAATCCTTACTCTGTACAACATCCTGCTTATCTTCAAGCAAATACACATTTTTTTTAAGCAGGACCTTAAGTTTCATCGAAGTCAAATTCCAAAGGGGTAGCTACGTTAGGCTAGTTCCTCAAAACAACAAGGAGTCTGTTGGCACTTTTAAAGACTAGCAGGTTTATTTATCACATGAGAGCATCTTGGGAGAATATCCCACTATATAATAATGAAGTGGGATTTTCTCCCATGAAAGCTCGTGAGATAAATCAACCTATTGATGTCAAAGGGACTTAAGTTTATATACATGCTTAAGCATTTATTATATGTTTTTTTGAATTGAGGCCTTAGTTTTTCAAACAGCAAGAGAGTAAAGAAAACCTTTTGAAAACCAGGAAACTGCAATTATAAGGGAGAAAAAACTAGCAGGGAATTTATTATGTCTACTATATGCAAAGAAATCGCATTTCACTTTTCCATTTGACTAGTACAAAATCATTTTTATGTTAAAATGTTTAAAAGAACTTGATTCAAGTAGTTTAATACAAACAGATACAAAAAAAAAATGCAAATATTATGTGCTCCAGTTTAGTGATATACTTGTACAGGGAAATCACAGAATTTTGTCATTTTCCTGAAGTAGCTTTTCCCATTTCTGAACTAAAGTCAAACCAAATATTTAGAGAGAAAAATTTTTTTGATTGAAATGAGCTTTATTTATTTTTGAGATCACAAAATTGGACCAGTTTTAATATATTTTTCAACAATATTTTACATTAACATTTTTTTTTGCCGTTAGAATGGCTGCAAAAAATGTACCCCATTCACATTGATTTGTCTAATTTAAGCTGGGTTGCTTACAACTGGTCTCAGGTCACATTGTATTAACTTTGGTTCCCTTACTGGCTGGGTTTACCTCTGTGTTCAGGATTAATAGAAGTCATTATTTTTAAAGCTGAACTCTATTTTAGTAGGGAGAAGGGTGAGGGCTCTCCAACTGCGATCCTACAAAACAAAACCAGAAACTTACATAGGAAAGCCTATGTATCCTTTCTGGCTATTGACCCAATCCAGGCAGCCTATATATAAAATGTACTTCACTGTCATTTCCTATTGCAGTGGTTCCCAACCTTTTCTCTGCTGTGGCACACCTTGATACCTTCAAATTTTTCGAGGCACACCACTATTAAAAAACTCATTAATATTCAAATTAACTTAAATTACTTATGAATATTCATGAACAGTGGCACAGTGTTTCAGAAATGCTATGTGGGGTAGTAGGGGTAGCAGAGCGGGGGTGGCAAAACACGGGAGGTCAGGAGTCATATGCAGTGGCAGGAGTGAGTGTGGGGAGCAGAGAAGGGCAAGAGTGTCAAAAGAGGACAAGGGCAGCCATGTGGGGAACAGCACAAGGGTGGCAAGAGAGGAGGCGAAGAGAGAACAGGAGTGGCTTTGTGGGTGGACGGGGGAACGTGGGGAGTGGGAAGGTAGGGCAGGGGAGCACGGTGTAGCGCCCACTTCCCCCAGCTCCACAGTGGCTTCTGGCCACCCAGGGCAAATCCTCACCCCACTGCTGCTCCCTCCCACCCCAGTGGGTCCTGTTCCCCTCTCCCCCAGCCCTCTACTGCCTGTGATGGACCTTCCCATCACTGCAGGGGCTAGAACTATCCCTGCAGCCCCCAGCTCACCCCCCCCAACCAAACAGCCACCCCACAACCCCAGCTACACACCCTCTGCAACACATCCACTCCCACCCGCCTGTGCTACACCCCCCCCCCCACACCTGCCGCACACAACTCCCATCAACCCTCCCCCCCCAAAGCCCTTACCTGGGTTGTTTGCAGGCTGCCTGGCACAAGCTGCTCCATCCTGCAGGGGAAGACTCACACACTCCCAGTCTCCTGCCCCTCTCTGCTGGCTGGGCCTAAGGTGGAGCCACCGGACCTCTGCATTCAGGCTGCTCCTGCTATTTTTAGGGGGACCCCTGGAACTCCATGTTCTGGTGCCTTCCTCCAATTTTAGGGGGGCCAGAACACTGCCCGCCTAAAAATACAGGGTCCCTGGAACTGTGTTCTACTACCTTCCCCCTTACTTTAACCCCTGCCTTTTCCCAGCCCTGCACAGCCCACGTGGCTGAGCTGAGCAAGGGGGGAACTTTAATCCCAGCTCTCAGGGATGCTCGTGGCACACTGGTTGGGAACCTCTGTCCTATTGTATCACTATCTGCAGTTCACTTTTTCCTTGCACTGTTGTAAATTGTGGCAGACTTGTTTCGTATTAATATAACCATGGAAAATGTGCCAGACACTTACCCTTTTCAGACTCCTTGGACTTGTATACCAGGCTTAGCCACCTGACAAATTAATAACATGTTATTTTTAGGGATTATTTATTCTCGTTTAGGGGAAGAACTACATTTTTTTTCTGATTGCAGCACCCTTAGGATTCAGTGAGATTAGGATCCCATTGTGCTGGTGCTGTTCTGACCAAGTTTAAGAGACAGTCTTATTACCTGAAGAACTTAAGTGAATGGTTTCTTCATCCCACTTGAGCAACTGAGGAGGAGAAGGTGAAATCTGACTTAGTTCAGGGAGGGAGTCCTTTCAGGGCCAGGTTTTCCAATGCAGTTCAACTACCTCCCATTTCACCAGGCCCATGGATGATCATGCCCGTGTAAGAGTGATACTCTGGTGAGGCAGAAGCCTTTATGTCATTCCCCCCTCACTGCTATTTGCATATCAGGGGAAAAGGTGTGACTAGAGGAGAGAGGGTATGAGCCCACGTGATCCTTGACTTGTGGTTTTGGTCTGTTTGTAGCTAAAATAAAACAGTGCTCATGTTTCTCTAGGTCCATGTTGAGGGACACGCCCATTGGAGAAGCAGAGCCAAGACAGTGACACATGCAAGGGTGAGATTTAAGTATGCACATGGCTGCACACACCTCCCCCCCACCCCTCAACGTGTGTTTTACATGAAGAAACCTCGCTCTAGAATCTGGTCTGGTACATCTTGATCTTCCCCTGCTTTGTGATGTACTATATGCCACTCAATCTCACCACTCAAGTGCTGTCCCAGACTTTCAGATAAAAAAGCAATGATCAGAAATATTAACATTAACAAAATCAGTACCCCGAAATCACTTAAAAATCAACTCCCCTCCCAATTTCCCTTTGTCTTGCCAACTTCTGTCCTGCAGCTTCCTTCTCCTTTGTCTGTGCTAGCTTTCAGGGACATCTTCCCTACAAGCCCACACAAGCATTGTCTTTTCCTGCCTACCTCAGTATTATATGAAAATGAAAGAAAAGGCTTTTCAGTGGAAACACTGTTGAGTGACAGCAACAAAAAACAGAATAAAGGAAGTTAGACAAAGGAGAAGTAAAACTTCTGTAAATATTAGCAATAGCTGGAGCAAGGAAAAAATACAGAACGGGAATACAATGCAAGAACTTTGGAAAAGAATTTGATAAGTACAAAGTTTAAAAAAAAAAAAAGAACCACATTTTGTTCTAGCAGCTTTGTAATCTACTGAGATGGTTGTCTGATAAATCTCTGATATTAGTCACCCCACTCAGATCCAAATAAACATAACTCTCTCATTTATGGGACTGTGCTCTTTTTATTTAAACACAAGCTACTTTCTCTTGCATACCGTAGTTAGTAATGTAGCACAGCAGATAAGAAAAAATGCGCCAAACAGTATTAATTTCTATGGAACTTTACATGATTTGTTTAACAAGTATTTAGATCCAGTACTCAGACTGGGAGGGAGATCTCTACTGAAGCTCCACCAACAACCCCAACCCCTGCCCAGTTCCAGGTTCAGTGTTTCTGCCAAAAATTGGCTAGTGAAATTGTTAATTGGGTTGATGAATAAAATGTTGGCAGGTCTTAGAGTTAATATCCCCCTCAGTGAAGAGAGGGGCATTTGATATCCTCAGGGAATGTCTACCTTTGAACTGGGAGGTCTGATTCCCTGCTGGCATACATATACTATGTCAGCTCTGCCAGAGCTAGTGTGTTAAAAATAGTAGAGTATCCAGGGTAGTATGGGCAGTGGCTGGGCTACCTGTTTGAGTATGTACCCAGGGGATGAGTGCAGACCCCTAACCTCAGAGAGAGTTTTTTGTTTATATCTGGGTAGACTCTGGAAAACAATGGTGCAGCAATTTAAATTCAGAATCCCTCCATCACAGTTGCAAGGGCTAGAAACTTGTCCGTGGATGAAAGCCTAAATGTTCTGATGGAACAAACAGGGAAGTGCCAGCAAGGCATACCACTAAACACAGGATAAGTGCATCCTGGGCTTTTGCTCTCAACACTTTATGGTTGCAACTGTGTTGGCAACCTCACAGTTTAAGATGCACAATGCTATGTGCCTCCAGCACTCGTGCAGGGTGAGGGGCATTCTCTATCAAGCCTGTTCTAAAAGCATTGTAGAAACATGCTATAGATTACTAGGGGTAGGGGAAATGCATGGCACAGTTTGTTAGCCTGTTTCCCAGGCAGCAAAAAAAGCCTTATGTACCCTGGCCAGGGAAGTCTGGTTTGTGTTCAGAGAAAGACCAGCCATGATATTAATTTCCTATATTCTGGCTGTGCTAAGGTCTTTTCAGATAGAGAGGAAGATACATTCTTTGCCTGCTGAACATACAATCTGTGGAACTGGACCTTAAATGTGTTCCAGCCTGGTATAGTGTAGCTCCTGCCCAGGTGATACCATGCATTGTAGTCTAAGCCAGCCATGTGACCTGCACAGACAGCTGATCGACAGGTACTGCAGTGGTTTCTTCTAGGCTCCCTGATAATTAGGTGGAGCTATAATTTATGACAGCTCCACCCATCCCAATGAACACCTGTTTGGAGGAGGAAGTAGGAATGAAGCAACTGAGCAGCTGTTGGACACAGATCAAGGCCATCAGGAGTCTGGTGCACCTGCTTTGGTAATGGGATTGGGAAAGAACTAAGAGGCTACAGTGACAGTGCAGGAGGGTAAGCATTGGACATTTGCAGACCATGAATATGTTATAGCAAAAGCAATGCAAACTCTTTACGCAGTTCAGTATGTTCCCCACTGAGCTGAAACAGGCTCTCACCCCGGTCAGCATCCTCCAGGAATAGACCTGGAAAATTAACATGATTCACTCATTTCTAGTCATATATGGGGGAGGAGCTGGTCGCTTTCACCTCCCCTGGGGCAGCATAGAGAGAGTGGTAAAGTAAAGAGAAGGCCAAGGGAGTAACTCTGGGGAGGGAATTTGAGATTTATAGGGTGACCAGGTGTCCCAATTCTATGGGTACAGTCCTGATATTTGGGGCTTTTTCTTATAGCTGCCTATTACCTTCCCACTCCTGCCCCAGTTTTTTCCACTTGTCTGGTTACCCCACTGAGAAAGTAGAGCAAGTGAAGGAACATGAGCTGAGAGGGAAGAGGAAATGAAGGTGATTGTGAGGGAAAGAATTTTGATAATTTATTATTTTAAAGAAAAGAGCCAGCCAAGCACATAACCATGGAACAATGTGAAGGAAAGGAACAAAAAAGAAGGGAAACTTTGTCCTCAGCTGCGCCTGACAGGCACAGGGTGCAGCTGAAGGGGCAGGGCTTGCAAGCTCTAGCTCTTAGCTCAAGGGCCCTGGGTGCCTGAAAGGGCAGAGTGAAAGCTGGTCACTCTCCCTCCTCTCCCAACACAGACTGTTCAGGCAGGGGATGGTGGATACTCCACACACCGATTCTCCTCTGTCATGGGTTCTTACTCTGGGGGGTGGGTTGCAAAAAGGACCAGGGAGAGGGAGTGTCTTTGCCTTCCATCATCACTTTCTTTACACCTAGATAGGGGTCTTGAAACTGTTTTCCGTTGTAATAAGAGAGTCATAGAATGAAGAAAAACCCCCACTGTTTTATGCAAAGAGAATTCCCAGCTGGAAAGATCTGTCAACTTTCTATCACCTTTGTGGCACAAGAGTGGAGTCTAAGATTGACCTATAGTGTTTAAAGTAGGTATGTAACTGCTGCTATTCAATTTACATGTTACACAAGAAGGTGTATATAAACCAGCACAAGCATCCAAATGCATTTCTGTGACTGTGAGCCTGTTTGAAATGGGAGTGAAGATTAAAGGCCATTCTGAAATGGGTAGAAGAGATTTTTTGTCTTGCTACCTGGGTAAAAGGGAAGATTGCAAAGATTTTCATGGGTTTTTATTGGTGTTGGTGCAAACTATGTACTCTTTTCTAATAGCTACTTATAAAGATGTCCTTGTTCTATTTTTGGAGTGATTTATAATGAGTAAAATATCACATCTATATAACTGTTAATACATGTAATTAAGCCACTTTGAAGATTTTTATTCCATTTCGACTTTCACAAGTCAAAGTACCTTTGAGTCCCTTTTTCTTTCACTACTGTTTTGACCTGCTATTGTTGTCTAGTTGTAACAAATTTGCACTGTTCCACTAGGCATCTTAAGCAGAGAACTAGTTACTAGCGGAAGAAATAATTCATGGCCAAGTTTTGTGAGATGCTGCTTTCTTCAGTGAGTAATATTAGTGGGTCAAAGATGTAAAATAAAGATAGGTTGGATTTTTGGTTCATGCAGGGGCATGATGCTCACCTTAGCTAGACTCAGTGGCTTTACTTCTAGATATAATAGTATCAGTGTTAAATTTGAAAGTTGTTGAATTAAAATTAATATGATCAGAGTTTCAGCAGAATAGAATAAATGTATGCAAAGTGCTGTTTTAGAGAAGTTTACTGATAGTTTGGCATTTGAATGCATCTTGTATCTCTGCCTGTAAAAAGTGTGGTAGTTTGCTTGTCTTCCTGTCCTTCCCTTTTTTTTTCTTTATTTGGCCAAACAGCATAATCACCTCTCCCAGAAGATCTTTTGTGCTGTCCTGAAAAACACACATGCAGCCGAAAACATCAACAGCTATTGGTGGTGTTGGATGTAAGATAAACCAACAGGTTGTCCCAGAGGCAGATTGGGTTGAACGTTACTCTTTATTGCCTGCTTGTTTCTCTTGACGTCTCAAGGAAGCATGGAGGGGCTGCCTTAACACTTCTTTTATTTAAAACAGTATGGAAACGCATACATGACTGAAAATGTTTCATGGACCTTTATATGGTTACATTAATACCTGTACAATGAATATGGATGATTACATGGTGTGTGTAACTATCCCCACCTGTTTACTGTTTACAGGTTTTGCATATATTACGCAGGCGCTTTGCTTTCAAACTCATTATTTTCCCCAGGATAATGACTTTACATTCCTTGACAGCACAAGGTACCAAGAAAGGACGGGCAGGAAAGGAACTAACACCACCTTTCCAATTAAGGATCTAAGATGGGACAACCCTAACTACATTCTTTACACAGGTGGTCAGGATGAGAGGCAGGGAAGGGGAAATAACACACTTATCTCTAAACCTACATTACTTGTAAGATATATAGCTTGCCCCTGGAGTGACCCAATTACCATAGTTACCTGTGACTCAGGCCTGGACAGTTCTCTAGTACTAATTTCATTTCCCTACAGGTGGTGTATACATTTTGCTGTGTGATTGTTACAGCAACTCCTTTCCTATATCTTTACCTTTGTATTTCAAAGAAGCCGATGTGTCTCTAGGGATAGGCACCCATTGTGTTAAACAATTCATACAGTATGGCAAGGGCGTTGCTGGTGCCAGGCTTACGGGGCTTGAGCCCTGAGTCCCAACGCCTGACCCCCAGTTCTGCCGCTGGGCCATCTACGGTGACGGCTGCAGCGGCAGTGCACGAGCCCCGAGTCCCAGTGCTCTGAGCCCCAGGTCTTTTCCCAGGCCAGTGGCACTCCTGCAGTATGTTTACTCATACTGTGGAGTAAATGTGGTTCTTCTAGATGAGTGTCCCTATCATTGCCCCACTTTAGGTGTCTTTGTGTTCCTGAAACCAAGATGAGAGGATTTGTGCCCATTTGGGCTGCACATGTGCTCTCTGTCTCATGCTGTGTTCTGCTGCTATATAGTGCTGTGCAGCTGAACTGCCCTCAGTTCCTTCGTGGTTGTCCTTGGTCTGAAATGGCACCTTAGAGATTTCACCAATAATTTCTTGTGTTGATGATAGAGCTTCAATTAGCATTAATGGACTCTTTCTTCTTGTTTGATTAAAATGTATTTATTTATTTTTTCTTTTTCCCTTGTAGAATAGTTTAGATTAGATGTCCTAGTTCTTTTTCCTTTAGGGAACTACCATTCATATGTTACATAGGAGATGCATGCTATGTTGGTACTTGGGGCATTTGTGGACCAGGAGTCAACTTGTTAGATTCCCTCAGAAGCTTCTTGTGATAGCTCTGTGTCAGCTCCTTGATGCTGTCATTTCTTCAGCCACTTATGCCCTTTCCTATAGATCAGTGGTTTTCAAACCTTTTTCTTGAGACCCAGCTGAAAAAAATTATTTATGTCCATGACCCAACAATTACATATTTGAGCAATGATTCCAGTCTTTTGGTAGCAGCAGCAGGGGTGTCGTGACCCAGTAGTGCAGTGGTTGTCAGTCTTAGGGTTGGGACCCAGTAGTGGGTCGCAGACCTGCAGGCACTGGGTCGCAGTGCCCCCTGCTGCCAACAGAGACTTCCCTAGGGGTGCGAGGCCCAGGGCAAATCGCCCTCTGCGGGGCCCTTCATTGCCCCTCGCACTGGGGGCAGGGCCTGCTGGCCAAGGGGAGGGGCAGACCCCTGCACTGCCCCCCCCCATACCAGGGACCAGGCGAGCGGACAAAAGGGCTGTCCGCCACCACAGCACTGCCAGTCCGCCCCCCCTCCCCACGCGCTGCTCTGGGCTCCCTGACAGAGCAGCAGGGTCGAGGTAAGGGGGGCAGCGATACCGGCTTCGTGCTGCCTCCCGCTCCCTCCCTGCTGCTTCGGCACAGAGCCCAGAGCAGTGCACATGGCGGGGGGGTGGCGGACCAGCAGCGGTGCTGAGGTAGTGGACTGGCCATTTGCCTGCTCACCTGGTCCCCAGCATGGGGGAGACGGTGGGGCAGCCACGCGGGGCCTCCAACAAGCATGGAGCCTAGGGCAGCTGCCCCTTCTGTCCCCCCTTAAGGACGGCCCTGGCTGCCACCACCAAAAGAATGGAATGCATTGGTCAAAGCTGGAGCATGAGTGATTTTTTTCAACTGGATCCTGAGGAAAGAAGTTTGAAAACCACTGCAGTAGTGGGTCCTGATCCTAAGTTTGAAAAATACTGCTGTAGACTCCATCATCTTGACTTTACCTTGGATACTAACCTGAGTCTCTTGACTCATTCCCCTATGATACCTAGTTTCTGACACTGGCTACTCTCAGAAATCCCCAATCCTCTGCAACCAGAGATGCAACGTATCCCAGCTCACCAGTTTTAAATGTATGCCACCTGTCCTGTGAAGCCCTCAGCGCTTATGGTAAATCAAAAGCAGATTATTTAAAAAAGAATAAAGGTTTAACTAGAAATGAGAGAAACTGATGATAGCAAATTGTTACAACTCAGAAAGAAAATCATATGTTGGTAAGTGTAGATGCAAGTTGGCATTTTATCTTTCTTCTCTAATAAATCAAGTGTTCTTCCCAAAGTTCAATCTGTCACAGAGATGGCTGATTTCATAACTAGGATCCAAATGTCTGTAAAAGCCCCATTTTCCTCAAGGGGTTTCCTCAGTGAATGGATCCAGAGTGCCTTGCCTTACACTCTGTTATACTGAAATAGTCTTTTTCCTTTATTCTTAGTCAGGGAGCACTCCTGCCTGTTTGGTGTAGCGAGTTTGTCAGAGCGGAGGTGAAAGTAGTTTGCAAAGAACAAGGGATCCTTTGTCAGAGTCACAGTGTTCAATTATATAGCTTTTGCTTATACATTTTTTGTTTTGTTATCTACTTTAGTTTAGTTTGAGCCTGAATGCCTCATCATAAAATGTTAATTTTTTTATATGACGAAAAACACAATTGTGAATATTGTTCTGTGTGTATGTGAGAAATATTGAGATGGACTGATTGAATCTCTTAGCAACTGGTTTTTAATTTGTAAGTGAACAAGGATAAAATACTACACATAGGTGTATGTAAGCATGCATTTTGTACATTATGGCAAACTGTGTGTTTTTTAAAAGATCTTTGTTTCCTATAGAACAGACCACATACTGGAAGCAGCAAGGTGAAGCTGACTGGAATGGTGGATTCTGAAGCACTGTCAAGCCTGAGCACCAATATCAAAATTCTAAGAAGTTTTGCTTTGCTGATCTCCTGCCCACGCACAGAAACACTTGAGAAGAAAAATAATAGGTGAAGACTGTACAAGAATAGGTGGAAGAGTGGGGAGAAAAGGAAACCACAAAGAATGGAGGGAGAGAGCAGAGAAAATACAAGGGAAGAAAAATCTGACAATGGGAAAGCAGAGAACACACGACTGTGGTTGTGGGTGCTGTCATAGATGTACTCATAGTTCCTAACGGTGCACAGTTGGAACGCCATCACTGATGTGAACATGAATCCCTGTGACTATTACATCAAATGGATGGGGGCAGAAGGGGAATTTACTGTTTGTTCCTAATTTAAAGGGATTCTGTGAGAAAGTTATAAAGAGAAGCAGTGAGACTGACCTGGAAGAATCAAGAGAAAATGACTTTCTTAAACTTTCTGCTCACTTGCCTCTTTCAGTGCGAGTCCGTGGGCCTCCAGCATTCTAAACTGACTACCTAGTGTAAGAACTAAATTTAGAACTGTTGATTTCTTTTTATAATAGAAAATAATATTAAAGTGTCTTTTGGGGGCACAAACACCTGCTAAAAAGGCAACCTGGTTTCTCTGGCACAGAAGGAGGGGGAAAGGATCTTAACAGTTCAGGGAATCTTATAAGAGTAAGAATTGCATATTTCCCCTACTCTTCTTACCCTTTTCCTAGGAAATGTTTTTCATGGTGGAAGGATACATTGCATGAAGACCAAAATATTGTTTGCTTCATCTTAAATTTAAAATTAACATGCCATTCTCTTAGGCTATATCTACTTCTAACTGCTTAGTTCAGACTTGCTTAGTCTGCACTAAGCAGTTTGAAGTTAGTTCGAACTAACTGGGTTTTTTTTTTTTTTTAGCTTCAACTAACTTTTTAGTTTGAACTAGCCCCGCTTTTTTTAGTTCAAATTAGCTTTTTAGTTCAAACTAAAAAAGGGTGGCTATTTGAAACTAAAAGTTAGTTCAAGCTAAAAAAAAAAAAAGTGGTTGGTTTGAGCTAACTGCTAGTTCAAACTTATTTAGTTAGAACTAGCATGACTACATTGGGCTAGTTTGAATTAAAGTTTGAAATAAGTCTGAACTAAGTATAAATTTTTTTGGTTTGAATGAGCAAAGCCTAGTGTACATTAGTCTGGATTAAGCCTCTTTAATCTGGACTAATTTGCTAGTGTAGACATAACCTAAAAGTACTAGGGTATGGTGGTTAGGTGGGTGAAATACTGTGATTCTGTTTCCCTATAGTAGAGAAAAAATATTGGGACAAGGTTTCCTGACAGCTAGCTGGGTATGGCAGTTGCATGAGTAGTTCAATGGAGGACCACATAACACCCTAAGTGATGGGGATTTTTGAATCTTTCTTTGTTACTAATTACACTTCATGTTTTCACAGATTTTGTTTAGAGTACTTCCACTACATTTTGTATTGATTTTATACCATCTAGTTGGGTACCATATTTGACAGTGTATCTTATGTATTTTTTTTCACAGAGGATTAACAACTTGGATGGGCGGGTGGGCTAAAACTGAAAATCATAAGGATATGATTGAAAGCATGATCCCAATAGGAAACAATTACTAATAATGCAAAGATGGGGTTTAAGCAATTTTTAAGAAGTATTGTACAACCCCCTAAAAGAAAAACAAGATCAAAATCTGTGGCCACTACCAGGGCAACACCACTAATTATCAAAACAGTCTCAAAAGACTACTGTTTAAAACATGTGTATCATAGCATCTAGCCACTAAAGTGATAAGCAGTTTATAAATACAGTAGGTAATGACATTAAACCAAAAATAAGAATAAAAAAATAGGGTACACTGACAGAGAGGTTTATTGTGGACTTGAAAAACTTAATCAGCCCAGGACCACTGATGTTCATTCCATGTAGGATCTCCAAACTAGTCTGATTATTGGTGGGCATGGGCTTCTCAGTCAATCTTTTCTTACAGCTCTTTTGCTGAGTAACCCAGAATGCAAATACATGAAATGGCTCTTTAATTAGTTCAGATTCTGTTAATGCTAATATCGGGAATCCTGTCACCGACCTGGCCCTCTTCATTTTTAAATCTGTAGAGTATGCAAAATGCATTTTATATTGCCCTCACATTGTCACACTCCCTTGCATTTATTTTCCTGCCATTTCGTAAGTTCTCCCATTTTTACGAAGTGGGATTTTCTACCACGAAAGCTCATGTGATAAATAAATTTGTTAGTTTTAAGTGCCACAGGATTCCTTGCTTGTTTGGCTGAACTAGATTAACACGGCTACCCCTTTGGAATGTTAAGTGTATTTGTGATGTATTTTATTAAACATAAATAACTAAATAACAATGGGAGCAGAACTCCTCTACTAACTTGTTTGATCTAATTTGTTTCTATATAGTGTAGGAAGGATACTTTAGTGAATAGGTGCTGAGGTGGACCTTGGTAGACTTGGGTTCAATTCCTGGCTCCCTCACAAAACTTTTGTGATCTTGGAAGAGTCCCTAAATTGTCCCTGTGCCTTAATTTCCCTTTGGTAAAGTAGGAATAATACCCTACCTACCCCATATGAGTGTTTTGAGGATAAAATTCACTAGGGTATGAGGTGCTCAGATCCTAATATGGTAGTAAGGATATATATGCAACTAAATAGATTACACCGCTGTATTACCAAAGTTGCAAAGCAATGACTGAAAATTTCAAACACTTCTAGAGCTCTAAAGTGTTGGTCTTCTTGCTTATGTATCATGAAAGATGACAATATTTCATCTTGCAAACTGTTAACAAGAAAACAATTTGTCTTCACATAGGTTTAGTTGCAACAGTGAAGAGGCCTATGTGTTTTTCAGCAGTTGGAAGTCCTCAGCTTTGTATCTCCATGCAATGCATCTGAAACAATTTTATATAAAATTGTAATAGGAGATGTGAGACGCTCTACATATTTCCTAACCTTTCCCTAAGGAACACTGACCTAAGCTCAGCACTGAATGTTTACTAAAACACTTCTGTGTTTCTTGATTATTTATACAGATGACCAAACTAAATTTGGAGAAATGGGCATTGAATTAATGAGAAAATGGAAGAAATGAATATAACTTATTTCATTATCATGCTGGCTTCTAATTTTTTTGATGCATGATTGGCTGGTGTTAAACAAATTGCTAAAGTCAGTTCCATCTGCCTGCTTGTGGGAAATAATCAATTAACATGTTTAATTATTGATTTCTATTTGCATAGAGCAATATTTGGCTGAGGTGATTATTTTTAGAAGTTGAATAGTATCATTAACTTTTTGAAAATGTTACTTTCCCCAAAATCCACAAAGAGGCAGTTGACAAGATTTTGTGGAACATTTAGAAATCCAAGAAATTGTTTTTCATCTGACTTCTTGAAAGCCATGTCTGAGTGCTGCTGCTTCATTTTCTAGCAAATAACTGATTGATCTCTTGACTTGTATGAAGTGATCTAGCATTCCTGGTCCACTATTTCACTATTGACAGCATTATAGCAGACTAGAGAATCAGAAGCATTTAGACCCTAATTCATGAGAGCACTTGAGCATGTGTTTAACTTTTAAGTGCAGATTCCACTGATCTGGGGCCTTAGTTCCTTGGAAGAATGCAGCACTTCAGGAAATACATTATCCCCTCCTGCATAAAATTAACTTGCAGATTTAACTGACTTATTTCATTACGTATGTTTGTCTTTCTAGCAATAATACTAGAATGATTCATTTATCTGAGATAATGGGTCTAGTGACTAACCTTTGTCACTAAAAATGTAATGTTGCTAAATATCTAAGGTTTTATGATAGTATTGAACCTAAAATGGGATAAAATGAAAGTATATTTTTGATTAGGTAGGTATGTTACTTAAAAAGAGTGTTGACTGTAATTTCTTATATCCTTAACTGTTGAATGAGAGTGGAAAAAGAGACTTACTCTTCTAATGTTTTTTAGACCTGTTTTTAAACAACAGGGAATGACAGCTGCAATATTCTGAAAAGGATGGATATTTATTTTCCCATAAAAGTAGGAAATTTAGCTGTTTCAGAGGATGGCAACTTAATGTCATTGCTTAGACACATGGAGATTCCTATTCATGCCAGATCGTTGTTATTCTCTCAGCAACAAAAGATTAAAGGAAAATGATCAAAAATGCATAAAAAGCATCTCAGACTCACATCATGCATGCATAACAGCAAGAGTAGCAAAAATGCCACACAGCCCCTAACCTCTATTGCACTGTCAAATATGGACACTCCTCTTTTTCTTATAATTAATCTGCTTCGGAAGACAGGGGAAATAGTGGGATTTGACTGCCAAATTCTTTCATTCCTTTTTTCTTTTGTGCAGGGTAGGGAGGACTGTGAATCAGAACAGGGGTAGATATGGTACTAGCATCCAAGGGGTAGATATGCGTAGATTTCCTGAGCACCTAAGAGCAAGAGTGCTGATCTCGAGAGCCAACTTCCCTTGCTACACAACATTAAAAATAAAAAGTTCATGGATGATATTTTTAGAGAGGTGAGCATGCCAAGCAAAGCACAGCCTGAAGTGTACAGTGTAGAAAGGCCATGTAGAAGAAAAGTTACTTTGGGTAGGAAAGGGAAAAGAAAGGCAGAGTCATCCAAAAGCTGTGAATACTGAAGTGCGATACGTAAGAAAATTGCTCAGTCCTGTAAACGACCACAGGCAAAGTAAGCCTGCTGAAATTAACCAAAGCAAACTGCAGGGATAAAATCAGAAAGGCCAAAGGACAAATGGTGTTGCGGCTAGCGAGGGATGTAAAGGATAACAAGAAGGGGTTCTACAAGTATGTTAATAACAAGAAGAGGATCAGGGATGGTGTAGGCCCCTTGCTGAATAGGGCAGGCATCCTTGTGACAGAGGATGAGGAAAAAGCTGAAGTGCTCAATGCATTTTTTGCTTCAGTTTTCACAGGCAGGGTCAGCTTCCAGCCCACTACCATGGGTATGGCAGATGGGAGAGAAGAAGACAGGCCCTTGGTGACGGAAGGTCAGGTTAGGGACTGCTTAAAGAAGCTGGATGTGCACAAGTCCATGGGGCCGGACAAACTGCATCCAAGGGTGCTAAGGGAATTGGCCGATGAGATAGCAGCACCGCCAGCTGTTATCTTTCAAAACTCATGGAGAACGGGGGAGGTGCCAGAGGATTGGAAAAAAGCAAATGTAGTGCCTATTTTCAAGAAAGGGAAAAAGGAGGATCTGGGGAATTACAGACCAGTCAGCATCACCTCAATCCCTGGAAAAATTATGGAGCAGATTCTCAAAGACTCCATCCTCAAACACTTAGAGGAAAATAAAGTGATCAGGAACAGTCAGCATGGATTTACCAAGGGCAAATCATGCCTGACCAATCTCATTTCCTTCTATGATCAGATGACTGGTTTTCTGGATACAGGAAGCACCGTTGATGTGATATACCTTGATTTTAGCAAGGCTTTTGATACAGTTTCCCACAGCATTCTCATTGGCAAATTAAGGAAGTATGGGTTGGATAGGTGGACTATAAGGTGGATAGAAAACTGGCTAGATCAACGGTTTCAGCGTGTAGGAATCAATGGTTCCATGTCTAGCTGGCAGCCAGTCACGAGTGGTGTGCCCCAGGGGTCAGTCCTGGGGCCGGTTCTGTTCAACATTTTCATCAATGATCTGGATGATGGAACAGACTGCATTCTCAGTAAGTTCGCGGATGACACCAAGCTGGGGGGACCAGTAGACACATTGGAGAGCAAGGACAGGATTCAGGGAGACCTAGATAAATTGGAACAGTGGGCCAATAGAAATCTTATGAGGTTCAATAAGGACAAGTGTAAAATCCTGCATGTGGGACAAAAAAATCCCATGCACTGCTACAGGCTGGGAAACATTCAGCTAAGTAGCAGCAGTGTAGAAAAGGACCTGGGGGTCGTGGTGGATGGGAAGCTGGATATGAGTCAGCAGTGTGCTCTTGCGGCCAAAAAGGCCAATGGCATACTGGGCTGCATCAAAAGAAGTATTACCAGCAGATCAAGGGATGTGATCATTCCCCTCTATTCTGTACTGGTGAGGCCACATCTAGAATACTGTGTTCAGTTTTGGGCTCCCCACTCCAAAAAAGACAGGGACATGCTAGAGAGAGTTCAGAGGAGGGCAACCAAAATGATTAAAGGGCTGGAGCACAAGCCCTATGAGGAAAGACTGGAAGCATTAGGCTTATTTAGTCTGCAGAAGAGAAGATTGAGGGGGGATTTGATAGCAACCTTCAACTACTTGAAGGGATGCTCTAAGGAAGATGGAGCTCAACTGTTCTCAGTAATAACAGAGGACAGAACGAGGAGCAATGGTCTCAAGTTGCGGTTAGGGAGGTCGAGGCTGGATATTAGAAAAAACTTTTTTACTAGGAGAGTGACGAAGCCTTGGAATGAGCTGCTGAGGGAGGTGGTGGAGTCTCCATCTTTGGAGGTGTTTAAGGCCCGGCTGGACAAAACCCTGACTGGGATGGTTTAAGTGGGAGTGGTCCTGCCTCTGGCAGGGGGTTGGACTAGATGACCTATGAGGTCCCTTCCAACTCTATGATTCTGATTCTATGATAATAGAGTCTGGTGGCACTTTTAAAGACTAAGGAATGTATTTATCTCATGAGCTTTGTGGGAGAGAATTCCATTTCATCAGATGCTTGAAGATAAGCTCATGTGATAAATGCATTTGTTAGCCTTTATAAGTGCCACCAGATGCCTTTTATGTTTTGCTGGACTAGATTAACATGGCTACCCCTTCGGAACTAAACAAAACCAGTCCCCTCATCAAACACGCCCCAGCTCAAGAACAGGAAAAACCTGGTATAATAAAAAGAAAGTATTAAAGTAAGTATTGGGGGACTGTATACTTGGAAATCTAACCTGTACAGCATGAAATTCGTGATTGTGCATTTCTCAGTTTCCCTTCTGGAATCAGGTAGAACAGAAATCATCACAGAGGGGACTGGACCTCACTGGAGCTGAAAACCTGATGTTAGTTTTGGTCTGTGTTGGAATCTGATGACAAAGAAGGCGGCTAGTGCCTTTTATTTAGATTTATACAAGCTGTAATGAAAACAGCAGCCATGCAGTGTTCTGGGAACCCTTGTCAACTTTCAGAAAATGCACTAAAATAAACAGTCTTGGCAGTTTGCAGAGAGAAACTCAAATACACAGTGATGTTCTACAACTGAAGTTAATCAGATGTTCCCATCCTTAAAGCCCCACCTCTCACTCCTAATGCCTATCTCTAGAGCCCTGCAAATATGCGGATATCCACATTATATCCGCATCTGTGGATATAACATGGATATCTGTGGACCATTTCTTGCAGATGCAGATTGGATATGGATCCACATATTTGTATCCGTGCAGGGCTCTACCTGTCTCCTCAAAGGGAGGCCATCCCTTGGTAGCACAGGTACCAACTCTCACACTTTTGGTACTGTCATCCTAGCCAGTAGACTCCATCAGTTTCTGGTTGCAAAAGTGGATGGTTGCCAGATCTCTCAGGGAGGGTTGTTGATTCTGATAACGCAGCAGAGCACTGGTGCCAAGGGGCACATGATGTCTGCTGAAGGTAGGGATGGCCTCTAAATTCTGGAACTTGGACATATGATAGGGGCCAGAGAAGCAGCCAAAGAGCACCCTACAAGAGTACAGGTTCAGCATGGTGATATTTTGGGTGGTTTGTCCTTGCCCATACCTTGCTGTATCATTTCTAGGAGTTTAAGTTGCTCTTCTGTCTTTTCCTAGGGCTGGGAGGGGAGGTCACTGAGTGTATAATGACCTTATGGGAGACTACCTGCTGGAGTCTGGGAGGTTGGTCTAACTAACCCCTCCACTTCAATGAAACTGCTGAACTACAAGGGTCAAAACCTTCCCAGGGAGATTGACCTGTTCCTCTTCTACATTTTCCATGTGGGCAGACCACACTCTACAAGCAGGGGTTGCAAACTTGCAGCCCCTAAAGTTATTTCTTGTGGCCCACAAAGACACTATCACTAGCAATATTTGTAATATCATTGTATGAAAAGGTTTCAGCAGTGTGGCCCTTGGGCTACTGTACTAGTCCTCATGTGACCCTTGTGGTGATTTGAGTTTGAGATCCCTGCTCTATATGGAAAAAAAAATCACAGGAAACTAAGAGTCTTGTGTAGGTCTCTTTCCTGTGGGGAATAATGGGGGTGCTTGGACATGAGTAGTATGGCAGATTACAAATGGGATGAGATGTTTAACTACAATGATTCTTGTTAAAATTGGCAATTAGTTTAATATTGCTTGACTTGAGAGCAAGAATGACTTGCATGCACTTCCTGGGGTGCAGGGACTGTGGAAGCTCCCCATCTTTATCTAGAAATCATCAGTTAGGATATGGTTAAAATATCCCAAACCTCTAATTTCCTGCAACTGGATGTTTTATCCATCCTGTTGTCTTGAATTACAGTTCATCAGGTATGAGAAAAAAGGAATTATTTAAGAGCAGGACCTCATAAGTCTATCCAGACTGCACCCATTCCTAGCATATTGTAGAAGGCCAACTTTGGAAAATTTCCAAAGGGATAGCCATGTTAGTCTAGTCCAGCCAAAAAAAAAAAAAAACCCAAAAAACCCCCAACCCCTCCCCCCCAAAAAAAACAACAAGGAGCCGTGTGGCACTTTGAGACTAACAGATTTATTTTTCGCATGAGCTTTCGTGGGAGAAAATCCCACTTCCTCAGATGCTTCGAAGATGGGTGAACT
Organism: Podocnemis expansa; assembly: GCA_007922195.1. Classification (NCBI taxonomy): domain Eukaryota; kingdom Metazoa; phylum Chordata; order Testudines; family Podocnemididae; genus Podocnemis; species Podocnemis expansa. The sequence continues at coordinate 42,182,112 of ML681984.1, read as the reverse complement.
TGCAATTTTGGAAAAGTTGCTTATTTCAAGGGTAATTTTTTTTTCTCCCCTCCCTTAAAAACAAAATCCTGCCATATTCTGAATCAGACAGCTATAGACTAGAAATCTGACAAACATGAATTTGTAGTGTTTGCACAAAAAACAGAGCATGAACTTTATTGGGTGGGTGTTTGGGGGGGAGGGCAGATTAATAGATGTAGTTTGATTTCTGTATTTAGGAAGGCAGCTCCAGTCAGGCCAATGGTGCTCTGCATGGGGGAGCATGCCTGAGGCTTGCAGTTTGGGGAGAGGGAGCAATTTCTGCCCCGCACTGGATTGTTCAACTTAAGTGTAGCAGTATACAGGTGTTCAACAAAAAAGACCCAAGTTTTCTTACAGTACCTATTGCATATAAAGTTCTATTACAAAGTATTTACAATACCTAGAAACTTGCATTTTAATCTTCTCTCCCTAGAGATGTTAGGCTTGCTTTACTTTCAGATTCCACCCCTCTCTCCTACCTGTTGGTGAATTCTCCTTCTGTACTTCCTTTACCATGTGGGACCATTTCACTATTCTCTAGCAGAGAAAGGCCTCATCTGCTTTTATAACTGAAAGGATTTAAATTCTTTTCATGGAATCAATATCACTTTGAATTAAAAAACAATTCTAATTAGAAGGTGAAGAAATGGAGAGGAAACCAGAGGTTTGCGAGATGCTACGTAAAAAAAAACAAAAATAGAGAGAGGCATTTTTCCAGTGGCTAAGTTTCTACTACTTGTTTATTCCTATGCTGTTCTTGTGCAGAGGGGAGAAGGATTCTCTGATGAGCATTGTTGACAATGGGAGACACAGTTATGGATCTTTTCCAGCTAACACTTCACTGGGTGTATGTTGAGTTGCAGCAGTACACCTTGTGCCTGGTAGTTTGTAGGACTGGGTCCAATTCAGAATACAATCCATTGGTAACTTTGGAGTCTAAAAAGTAAAAAGCTACAGTGCAAGCAACATGGATAATAAGAGGCTCAGTGGTAAATAACTTCCAGGAAGTTAATTATTTTTATTAAACTGGAAATCATAATGAAAAAATTAATGGGTTGTGTAATAACCTGACTCCTGTGATCCAGGACCAGCACTAGACCAAAATGGTGGCTCATAGGAGAAGTGTCTTCAGCGCCCCCTTCCCCCTGCCTCTGTTGAATTTCTGAAGATCTTATTTTTTATTTTATTTGTAGCCCATTTCGTGGCTTCAATGCATAATTTATCCCTATCATATGAGACGATACACTTGCAAGGTAGGGTCTATAAATCCGTATTTATTCATGCTATAAATAAACAAATAAAAAATTAATTTCCTCTAAGCATATAGATATTTTTAAATTTTAAAGACCGAAATGTATTAACAGCAGGAAATTAAACTGTGCATCAACATAGGGTGGACCAGTATTCAGTGTTCCAGTATGTGACAGCCTTAGAATGTTAACTGAAGCAATATTACAGAGATCCAAAGACTGGCCAATGGCACTTTCAGGTGATGAAATAGCAAGTCATATTGGTCTCTTGTATGCTGTTGTTGATTGAAGGTATGTTTTAATGAGCATGATCTTTGAAAAGTTGTGCACTCCCCTGCCCCCAACTTGCAACTGTGACTGGCAGAGTGAGCAGAATCCTCCAAGCCATCCACACATTAGGGGAAGTGTCCTTCAGCTCTCCAACACGAATGAACTGGAGAAAATGGAGTATAGGGTGCCTCCTGTGTGGCAGAATGTGGTGATGATGTCCAATTCAACACCAAGGTCTTTATCACTGATGTCCAAATATTTCCCATGAATCAGAATTCGGTGAAGGTTTGTACAATTGTAAAAGAGTGTTTTCCTGTCTGTTGGCAGTCTACTAAAGTTATCCAAAAACCCACCCAGCTCCCTCCACACTGCTTCATTTGGCCAGACCTTTCTTTGATTAAACACTCAAACAGTGTCAACAAGTGAGCTAAAAAACTTCCTGTTCAATTTTACTTCCAAGCTTCCCAATGAATTGAGTTCATGGTACGCAATGCCTTTGACTTCTTAGGGGAAAGTCATTCTGTAAATTATTATGCTGCATATCTCACTGTCACTTCCGGGATGGTTCTATGTAAATTTGTTTAAGAATTAACTAGAGACCTTGTTCTTCTGTGATCCTGAATTTCTAGTTTCTTTTTCTTCCGTTGAAATTTGCTCCTGATGTGACCAGAAACTACTTTAGAATTTTAATAGTTTATTATCAACAGGGTTTTTTTTGCCCTTGCAATTGTTTTCCTTTCAGACCTTTTTTAGAGGCAGTTGATGTTTCTTGACAAATCTCATTTTTCAGCTTATTCTTTTAACATTCATATATATCCTTTAATATTTCTAATCCCGTTAACCAGATTTTTTTTGTTTTTTTTAAATATACCACTGCAGTGCTCCAGTAGTTTTACTTGCTCTACTGCAAAAAACTACTTCCACTCCTTAAATGGTCAGAAGAGAGGCTGAGGGAGCTCAACCTTGGGACTACATATTGATTGGTAAGGGGTTACTTCAATTAGAGTTTGGATAGTTGATAGTCTGGCATTTGGGTTGAAGTCATGAGTGGATGAAGACTGATAGAGTGAGAAAACAAAATAATTTGAAAGAGCAAAAGGAAAGCAAGACTTTAATAAAAGAAGCAGGAAAACAAGCACTTGAGTAATGGGGGAAAGTCTAGAAAAGTAGTTTTAGGTTAGGTGATGTAAAAAGTAGCTTACAGATAAGTTTGATTTGTACCAAGTCAGCAGTTGAACAGATAAATTGCATGAGTGTGCAATTTTCATAACGAGCAAGAGCAGTAATTTGGCTAGAATCCACAGCCCCATCATCAAAATGGCAGCAACGAGCCTGCCATCAGTAACACTTTTACTGGACTAGAACGTAATTTGCTGACTTTAGTAAAAAAACAAACAAACTAGGCCTAATGCTGTTTTCTGTGGCAAGACCCTAGCCTCTTCTGTGCTGATCTTTCATTTGTGCAACATTTATTACAATGAGGCCTCAATCAAGATTGGGGCCTCTGGGTATTATGACGTTATGTATGTTAATTTTCAGTCTAACCACTTTCTGACCAATGTTATGAAGTCAGATTTTATTTAAGGGAGTCCAATCCAGATTCCATTGGATAAACATATATGATATAGTATTGGATTGAATAGCTTTGTTGAGGTCCAAGCAAATAGTGTACCCCGTATCATTCACTTGTTGTAATTCCTGCCTCCAAGGAAGTTGGACTTCTGTGTTAGGGAAGTTACTTGAAATGTTATTTGGAAATGGACTCGAGGAACAATTTGGTTAGCTAAAGAAAGGTGATGTGGATTCAAAAGATAGTGATCACTCTTATACTTCAAGTACAAAAGAATTTCTTGACCAAGCAACACAGCTGATTTTCAGATGATATGGTCATAATTGAGCTTGGACCTCAGGAAATATTTTGATATGAACAACTAATTTACAGCAGCACAAACTCCTATAGTTAACCAGATGCTAACTTTGGCTCCTGATCATGCAATTGGATCTATGTGGTGGACTGGGACAGAACCGTAGGTATCAAAACTAGAAGGGAACACACATTGGGATGGAAGGATTTGACCATCTGCACTGGGATTGTGACTGAAAGAGCATGCGATAAACTGAAAATACATACCTGGAGGCAGAAACAGTCAACATAAATAACTTGAGTAAACTAGTAATATAAGCAGATGATAATTCAATATCAAGAAATATTAAAAAAAAAAAAAAAAAGAAAAATCAAGAAAGATATACGCTAAGGACAGGTAAAAAGAAACAATATTCTAAACAGCCAAAATTATGTAACAAGTCATAATTAGAACATAGTGCAAATTCAAGGTGACCTGTAAAGTAAAAGTTGGTCTTGTTACCTTCTTTTTGCTGCCTTATGATGCATAGACTAGCTAAATGGGTATGGCACTTCCGCCCTCCCTTGGCTTGTCTTAAAACAGAAATGCAGGTCTTGTCTATGCTAAGAGTGTACTGTCCACTCTACAAAAATTTGCACACTCCACAGGGGATATCAGCAACACATGATGCCAAACTACAGCTGAACGCTGTCCATAAGTCTAGACATATACATCTCAACTCTGTGAGAATTTAGTTATCTATGTCACTATTAGTGTGAGTTTTCCTCCCAGTTTCAACTCTCATTTCTAAGAATATTGTGTTCATAAGTTACAAAAACTGTACGCTCCAAATCACACTAAACAGCTAACTCTATCTTGGATGTATTCTTTAACTTCCCAGTAACAGATTCAAGGATGAAATCCCAGAAGAAAAAGCAAAACAAAAACAGAGATTGCAAAATGGAAAAGTGGTGTTTTTTTCTGCATAAGAGACAAATGAATTGTGAAAAATGGTTTGGAGAGTTTAACTGCTTATTGGTAAACACTTAGGATAAAACTATGGAAGGCACTCCCAGCAGAATAACTGAGGACACTTAAGATTGGACATGTGTCTGGAAACATACAATAGAAGAGAAAACAATCTGCCACTGGCTGGGCAGATGGAGATGGGAGAAAAATGAGGCTATTAAACGGAAGTTTGTCTTGCTAGTTTCTCCTCTCAAAACATGGGAAACTTATCACAGAGATTGGGCAGGTCTACGCTAGAAGTGCTACATTAACACAGCTGCAGTGATTCAGCTGCGACATTGTAGCATCGCTAAAGATGCTGTATATGGACAGGAGAGCACTGTACTGTTTGTGTAATTATTCCATCTGTGCGAGTTATGTTTGCAGATGAGCATCTCCTGCTGATGAAGTGCTGTTGTGGACAGCTCTTAGGTCACTGTAACTTGTGTCACTCAGGGGGTGTCTTTTTCATATCCCTGAGAGATGCAGGTTAGCCCGCCTTAAGACTCCTTAGAGGAAAATTGGCTAAGACCCTCAAATAAATTATCCTGTGCCCATTTAAAAAAGACACGGACTATTTCTAGATTGCAGTAAAACACCAAAGGTTGATCCACGTCATTTGGCTCAGGCTGCAGGTCTATAAAATCGTGGTGCGAGTATCCGGGCTCAGGCTGGACTTCAATCACTGAGACTGCAGAATTAAAAAGCAAGCTGACACAAGCCAGCCATGGGTGTTTATTGCAATGTAGATAGATCTCAGATCTGACCAGGTTTTTGGACTTGCTCTTAGTCTCAATTTTTTGAGCGGTTCTCTCTGCATGACCCAGGACCTTTATAAGCTAAATGCAGATTCTAAAAGAAGTCACTGCAGTGTGCACACTATATCTCCAGGGTAATTTTCCAGTTTACATTAGTTCAAAGCCTAGAATCAGAAAACAGTGGTGGGCCTCCAAGTATACCAGTGTTATGTCAGCCTTCTAGTCTGGTGTGTTCCTTACAGGAAGTATTTGTATGTGGTGGAGAGCTGATTATTGAGGTAGCCACCTTTCATCTCAAATGCCTACAACTTCTGATGTGTAATCAAGAGCTAAGAATTACTAAGAATGCGTATGATGCCGGTGTGTGCTTTACAGAGCAAAAAGACATTCTGAATTAAGTTTTTTTAAATGAGTCAGTCTTATGTTGCGTTGCAGACGACGTTATCAGGAACATGAAACGTGAGTTCCTCTTATGTAAGTAATGTTGACCAAATAGGCTCGACTGAGCAGAACATAACCCAGTGCTTCTAAATCTATTTTGTCTGAAATAATAGCCTGCAAAGACTAAACGTTTAACATTTTATTTAATCATGATTAACATTAGCTTCCCCCACAGGTATTAAATCTTACTCAGAAGACATTGTTTTGAATGGGGTGTGTATTGTACAGAGGCAAAATCCCAGCTAGACTCAGATGGACCTTTCCGGTTTTAGATGTGATGTGTCAACCAAGGGCTGGGCCGTCAAAACAAAACAGGCACCAGCTGTAGTAGGACTGCAGGAATGAAGGCAGGCCTAGTGCTGTGTTCTCCTCAGGACGTGAGATCAGATGGCTGGAGGGGGCGCTCACTAAACTGCTGTAACACTGAGGAGAGGGGTTGGGAATTCCGGGGGAGTGTAGGAAAATCCCTGGCCTAATGGGTGACTAACCCTGGTGCAAAAATCTCTCCTGACCTTGAGTTCAAATACAAAACTGACTGGCTGGGGAGAGCTCAAGGCCGGAAATAGCCACGTGGGAGCGGCTGGCTGAGGGGGGATGAGCAAGCGAAGCCGTTCTGACACCAGGCCTGGCCCCACAAAGAGGAACTGCACGCACGGGGCCCGGCCGTTGGCAAAGGCCTGCGCCAGCGCCCGCCGCCCCTGGGGAGCCGCAGTCGCCGGCGGGGAGCGGAAACGTTTGCGGCCCCGGGGGAGAGCCGCGGGCGGGCGCCGGGGCCGGGGGCTCGCAGGCGGGCGTGGGCCCGGCCCGTCCGCGCGCGGCCCGCTCATTGTTTCTCACACAAACCCGGGCAAACAGGAAGCCGCCTCGGCGCGGGCCCCCCCTCGGCGGGTGAGCGACAGGCCGGGCGGCCAGTGAGCGCGCCGTCGCCGTGGCGGCGCAGCCAATGGGCGCCCGCGAGCGGCAGGAGGCGGGAGTTCCGGCCTGGCAGGCGGGCGGGCGGCGGTGGTGTCGGCCGGGCCCCCTCTCCCGCTGCAAGCCCCACCTTTCGGCTTTCCCGCACCGTCAATCAAAATAGGAAAAAAAACCCGGAGCGGGCTCGGGCCGCCGCCGCCGCTTCAGCCCGTGAGCACAATAAGCATGTCCCCGGCGGCGGCCGCCTAGCCCCAGCCAGCCGGCCGGCCTGCCAACCGCTCGCGCTCGCGCTCGCGCTCCCACCATGACCGGTACGTACGCGCCGAGCCAGCCGGGCTCCCCGCCGCTCCTGCTCCGGCCCTGGCGCGTCTGCGTGCGAGCGAGGCGAGGGCGGCAGTGAGAGCAGCAGGAGGAGCAGGGGGAGGAGGGAGAAGAGGGGCAGGGGCAGCAGCGCGGGGAGGAGGAGGAGGAGGAGGAGGAGGGCTCCGTGCGGGAGGGCGGGGGGAGCGCTGGGGTTAGGGAGGGGAGCTCTCGCCCGCCCGCCCGCCCGCCGCTGACTCTCCCCTCCCCCTCCCCGCAGCCCCCGAGCAGCCCGTCAAACAAGAGGAAATGGCTGCCTTAGACGTGGACAGCGGCAGCCACAGCGACTATCTCCAGCAGGGCAACGGCGCCGCCGCGGCCGCCGCCGCCCCGCAGGTAAGGCCCCCCCGGGGAGAGCGCGGGAGCCGCCGCTTCCTGCGCGCCGGGCCGCGCTAAGCTAACCGCCGCCCCCTTTCTCTCTCTCTCTCGGCGCCCGCCCCCGCGGTAGGACACTCAGCCCTCGCCGCTCGCGCTGCTGGCGGCCACCTGCAGCAAGATCGGCCCGCCGTCGCCGGAGGAGGATGAGGCCGCTGCCGCCGCCGCCGCCGCCGCTCACTCTGCCGGAGCGGTGAGTGCCCGCCCCGCCGCGCTCGCACGGCCTGCCGGGGGGAGAGACCGCCGAGCCCGCCCGCCCGGGGGGAGGGACGGGACACACGGCACTGCCCGCCCGCCCGGGGGAGGGACGATGGCAAGGCCGACCTGCCAAGCGAGGGGTCGCCCGGCTCCCCTGCCTCTCTCCGGGAGGAGCCAGGCGGGCGGGCGGACACCCCGCCTCGTCTCCCAAACGGCGCGGTTTTTGGCTTTCCGCGCCGAGCGGGGGAGGCGGGAAAGGTAACCCCCGCCCCTGAGAGCGGCGCCAGCCCGCCCTCTCCTCCCCACCACACGCAGCATCGCCCCTGCACCTGGGCCCGCGCAGCCCCCCGCCCGAGCTGTCACAAAATGAAGGCCGGCTGAAGGGAGGATGCAGTTTAAGGCTAAAATGGCTGGGTAGGAACGAGCAGAGCCTTGCAGAGGGGCTGCCCGCGTGAGTGAAGGCTGCTCCTCGGTGCAGCTCTGAATTACAGACCAGCTTTCTGCTCTTGTCTCTCTCATGTGCTGGCGGGTCTGAAAGAGCCTTGAGGACCTCGGAGCCCCTAATCAGGACCTGGATCAGGTTGTAGAGCAAAAGAGATCCCTGCACGCTTTCTGCGGTTTAACCATCTAGAAAGCAAGATGTTTGTGGCGACCGTACTTCTTTTTTTTTTAATATAACTCAAATCGCATTAGTGAACTGGGTGTCTTTCGATTGCTGTTCTGTTCTCTCATTCTTTGTTTATGATAAGAAATGTCTGTTCCAGAAGATGTAATCTTATGTTCACACATGACATCTATTGCTATATTTAAGGAAGGTTACTCAGAACTGGCTTGTCTAGCAGTATCAATCAAACATAAATATTACTTTGTTGAGAGAGGTTTTCCCAGCCTTCCAGATGCAGAGTAAATGACTTTTAAAAACCTTTGCTATCAGTCCATTAATACTATCAAAATTTTATTCTTTAAACATTAAAGAGTTAATTTTTAGTACCTCGCTGTTTTCACGTATACATTTTAGTAGCTAGTAAACATCACCACTTCACGCAAAGAAAAACTGAGTCACAGCAGTTGCCCAAGGCCACACGGTCAGTGAATGGCAGAACTAGGAACTGATCAATTTCTCTTAGCCCTGGTGGCCTTTCTGCTACTGCACATTTGTCTCCATTTTAACAGCATATTTTAGCTATAGGTTATTTTTGCATACAATATACAGGACTTGATATTTTTAAAAGGGTTTTGGGCCATGACAGCCTTAAAATCCAATTAATATAATCACATGTACAGAGTATGTTGCAACAAAGCAAATGCCATGAAGATACATACTTGAAATGTGATGGTGCTAATACAGCTTTTCTCCATGCGTGCGCTTTAGAAAGCCAGTCACTGCTGTGCCTCTTTGGAACCGGCACTTTTTGGGGGGTGGCGTTTGTACAGTGCTTAGTGCAAACTGGGACTTGATTCCTGATTCAGGCCTTATGTGTACAACCACGGTACAGGTAACACCTGATTATGAATATGCATTTTTGTTGCTTTATTTGTTCTTCATTTTTGTTTTTCTAATAGTTAGCTTTCCTGGGCAAGAGCCTCCACCGTAAAAGGGCCTTAAGCATTGATCTGAAAAAAAATCTGAATGTACGCACTTGCAGTATTTTCCAAGTTTGCAGGTAGACCATTCCCGTGTATCTGTTTTTAGACAAGCGGTAGCAGAAGGAGAACTACCAGAATCTTGTCAGATTTTTCTCCAGTGATTCAGAATATTGTGGACAGCAGTGAAACTGATAAGAACCAGGACAAGTTTGTGCTGGTGCTGCTGTTTGGGAAAGATATTTTCAATAGCAGAAGCAAACAGAGGAGTTAATTAAGGTGACCTTTTAAAAACAAACCAACCATGCATACTGAAGGATGAATGGATGAAATACCAGAAACATGCTCCTTGCAAAATGATGGGAGATGTCTAGTGTCGAGGAGGTCTCACATTGGCCAATGTTAGAATGCCAAGACCATCCCCTTTCCCAGAAGCGCTGTGGGTATAAAGAATGAAAGGCAGAGGGCTTGGCTTCTCACTTGGTTATTACGTAAAAAAGTGTTGGTGGTAGCATCTACCATATTGGATTGTAGCTATGATTGGTGGGCATGTGGTGAAATTTCTAAACCATGTGAGTAGGTGGCAGAAAGCAGTATTTGGCAATTATGCCAGAGAGACAGTGTACCCATAATTTGTTAACCAAAGTTCTCAATTTAGGCGTGTTGGGGAAATGGGCCTGATTCGACTTCTGCTTCCTTTTAGATGGCCATATAACGGCAGTGGGCATAGTTATTACTCTCTTTGATGTTCATCGGGCCAGAAAGTTGTTCTTTCAATGTAAGCCTCGTTATGGTCATTTACGTTGCCTCCACCTATAGGCTGGATTTCTGCAATGAGTCCTGCATGGGGCTAATGCATAAACCCTTTCAAAAGCTGAAGCAAATGGAGAATGAGTCAATTCACTTGTTTAGTGAAGTAGTTGACACCAGTGCTTTGTGATCACTCTCTGTTTCTGGATTGGGTTTATAGTGTTTGGTTTTGACATAAGAAAGCCAGGAATGGTTTGTGACTTGGTGACCTGAGAATCTTTCTCCCCATGGAATTCAGCTATAACTGTGATCAGGTGAGGCGCTTCAATTGTAACCCCTGCCATATAATAGCTCCCTGAAGGGTCTGTGAGGGCCTTCAGATTTTGCAATGAAATGCACCTCTACCTAGTCCAAAATAGCCCAGATTGTGTGGGGCTTTTTTTATTTTTTAAACCTTCTCAGCACACTTCCCTTTCTTGAGAATATGAAGTGGGGATACTTGTCGTAGTAGTCCCTGACACTATTTGGGTGCTTAAAGTTGACAGTGTGCTTAAATGTCTGCAGGGGCACTACCTTAATTTAACATTTTTTTTTTTGAACAGTAGATTTATATTTTAATGGTCTTTGTTTGGCCCCCCCCCCCCCCCATGGTTTTGATTTTTTTTACGTGATGGCGAGAGTGCATAGAGCACTAGACAGACTTTTTAGCTTTGCTTGTTTGGATTTAGATAACCATCTGCAGAGAGATTTGGGGCAAACAGAAAATGAGAGGAACGAAGAAACAAAGTTGGGGAGGAGAGAGACGGGAAATGGGGAAACTGACAGTTGAACTTGGGAAGAGATGCAGTAAGTCCTTTTCTCAACTAGAAGAGTTGCACCAGTGCGACCAAGTCAGTTTTATGCAGGGGTTACACTGGTTTGTGTGTCTGCATTAGGGGGTTTGCACTGGTCTAGTTAGATAGATTTAAAATAGACTTAGCTGCAGTGTTGCTGCTTCTATAACATGGGTAGTGAACATAAGAATGGGCATACTGGGTCAGACCAATAGACTGTCTAGCCCAATATCCTATCTTTCCAATAGTGGCCAATGCCAGGTGCCTCAGCGGGCCTAAACAGAACAGGTAATCATTAAGCGATTCATCTCTTGTTATCCGTTCTCGGCTTCTGGCAAAAATAGAAGCTATGGACGCTTGAAGCATGGTGGTGCATCCCTGCCCATCCTGGCTTATAGTGTTGATAGATCTATCCTTCATGAACTTAGTGAGCTCTGTTTTTAACCTTGTTACAGTTTGCCCTTTGCAACATCCCCAACAAAGAGTGCTTCAGGTTGACTGTGCGTTAGACCATAGTGGAAGAGAAGAGAGCCAGGAAAATAAGGAGAATTGGTCAAATGGTATTTGGCCAATAAATTGAATCTATTAGATTCCCCTTCCACTATTCCTCTGTCTCTGTAGCTGGGCCAGTATTGATAAACTATATAAACTTAGCAAATGTTGGTCAGTTGTTTATATGATCATTCAGTCCCAGTACTAAGGTACAGTTCAAAAAAGTTATCAGTAGAGAGCTGACAATGGAAAAACAATATAAACTGTATTGAATGTGTTCTGTTACATTTCAGGGAAACATGCCTCTAGTGGGGCTTAGTAGCATCCTAGTCTGTTGAGTTCTTGGACTAGTAGCTTTTGGGCAAACTTTTCAATTTCTCATTATTTTTAGACATTTCCATTTTTCATCAAACATATCACTGTGCCTTAAATTAACTCTCCTTGCCCCAGTTAGTAGAGGAGGATTAACATTCCCATTCTGCAGATAGGAAACCTGAGGCATAGGAGGTGATTATTTTTTTTTCTTTGGCTTTGCCTGAACTAGGGAAATCAATTAGTGGCATGCTTTTCTGCATGAAGTGAGTGCATCTGCATTCCTGACTATGATTTTTATAAGGTTTGTCCCTGTGCTTGCATTAGAATTGTGTCGCATTGATTTCCAGTGGGTGTCATTTTTGTGCACCTAAGATGGCAATCAGCTTTGCCAATTTAAAATCCCCCTGTGCCTCTTTGCCATATTCTTCCCTCCCAGCTGCTGTTACATGTAAAATGTACTGTTGGCCCCTTGCCCATCAGTACCTCCTGAGCATGTCTGGAGGGGAATTTTTTGAAATGCGTGGTTAATATGAGAATTAAGGCAATATGTTGGGGGTGGAGAGGGAAGTCGGCTGGTGGAAGTAAGAAAGCTAGCTGAATGAGAGATTTCAGTTCTGAGAGTGGTCAAAGAGTGGGAGCTGACAGCCCCACTTGCGGTTGTGAGTTGCATCTACTGCATTGATTAAAGTTTTTATATATGTGTACAGCCACTAGTTTGTTCTTGTACAAACTTGAAGTAAGTTACAGCTAGTGTTTCTCAACCAGGGTTACATGTACCCTTGGGGTATGCAGCACTCTTCAGAGAATATACCAACTCATTTAGCTATTCGCTTAGTTTTACAACAGGCCACATAAAAAGCACTAACAAAGTGAATATGAACTAAAATTTCATGCACACATTGACTTGTTTATACTGCTGTGTCCTGAAATGTTAAGTACAATATTTGTATTACAATAGTGTAGTTTATAATTATATGGTAAAATATTTTTTTGTCTAATCTTATAAGCAAGTTATTTTTTAAGTGAGGGGAAAGTAGGGGTTTGAAAGACAATTCAGACTCCTGAAAAGGGTACAATATCTGGAAGGGTTGAGAAACGCTGAGTTACACTGATTGTTGCTCTCCAGCAGTGTTTTTCAGTGTGGTGAAGTGCGGGAACAACGATACGACTTCTGTAGTGTAGAACAAGGCCTTTGTTTTACGTTCCTCTGAAAAGTGGGGTGACTAAGTTAAGGTTACTGTGGTATAGGTTGATCCATAGAGCTGAACATCAGTGTTTTATGCCATTTGAAAGCCTAGAAGTCTAGCATATGAATGCCATGAACAGCTAACTTCTAACTGTGAGATGACATTTTAAAGATCATGTTGCAATTGAATTTGAGATGTTGCATTGGTGGGGGAGAACATCAAGGTAGTAATTTAAATGAGAGGATTTTAAGGCCCCCCATTTTGCATCCTAACCAAAAAAAAAAAAGTGTTTTATAACATGTTAAAAGTGAAAGTTTTTCTTTTACTATGCTATAAATAATCTGTTTCTCTTCCACATGGTGTACAAGAAATCAAACTTAAAATGTTAATTGGTTCTTTGTTCTAATAATGTTTTCCTGAAGCTTGCTCAGAACTAAGTCTAGAAGTCCTGTAGCTTCAATTGGTCTGTCTTTCATTCCATTTCTTTTAAAGAGGACCTGTTAAAGATTGTCTTGTTGCTTCTTTTGGTTTTTAAGATTATTGGGTTTTAAAAGGTTTTCTGTTTGCATTTTTTTAAATGCATAAATGCCAAGACCATAACAACAGGTTTTCTCATATAGTACTGAAGCATTAACAAAGGATTCAAAGGCTAATGCAAAAGAATAATTCCGCCATCCTAGCAGTGTCTGTGGTGGAGGTTAGGTTGACTTAACTGTGTTAAATAGGAGGTAGACCTAGGTGGAGACTGGGCCTTAGCTTAAATGGATCTGAATATCCAGAGTTCTTAAAAAAGAGTTACAAAAGCTCATGGCCTGCTCTCAAAGAAGCAAATAAGGGTATACATCTGTCTTTTTTGTCTCTACAGGTGACCTTTAAAGGAGACTGTCTTCTTGAATTACGTGGTCCTAAGCATAGTCTATAAAATTGGGATTTCCTCCTTAAGAAAATAAATTTCAGACATTCAAGATGGCGTTTTTCCTCTTAAAATCTTAAACTTGATCGATTGCTCACTTGTTTCACTGCACTTTATGAGGGAAAATGAGAATTAGGATGAGTTAAATGACTTGTCTTCGTCATTTATATATGATTTTAAACATTTATGGGATCTTGATTGATTTCCTCTCCCTCATCTTCCTGCCCAGACAGACAATTACATAACTACAAGGGGAAGAACCGGTTAGGAAAAAAGTGACTGGTGGAAGAGGTTGCAGCAGAATACTGGTCTCATTGGGGTAGAGTAGGGAGCAGAGGAAAGATCCTCTACCCCAGGAGAGACGCCACAGCTTTAGTGAAGAGTGCTCCTCTGGCAGCCCACACAAGATAATAGTAGGAATGGTTGGGACATAACCCACCAAGAAACTCAGACCATTTAAGGGGATAAGGGTGAACCATGTCAATCTTTCCGCACACAGAACTCTTCAGAGTTGGGTGAGTGTGGGAGGAGCATACATCTTCACCCCATCTTTGCTGCAGCTTCCAGCAGAGGAGGGACCTTGGAAATAGGGGAGACAATGTTGCCTGCTGGCCCTGAGCGCTCAGCTTCTGCTGACACCTCCTAGGTGAGATATATTAGTAGCCCCATTGTGCTAAGCCTCGCCCACTGATAATATTAGAGAAGTGGGTCTCAATCTTTGTCCTAGTCAGTACACAGCTGCTGCCTATGGGACATCCTCAGGGCTGTACAGGTAGCATTGGATGTAGCCCACAGTAGTAAATAAGTTTAGAACTACTGGTGCAGGGGGACTGCTTGTGGACAGAGCTACCAGTGGCATGCTCAGGGCCATACTTCCAACCAGGTTCAACTGTGTATCCTGGGATCCATTCATGTCTATTTTTGTAGCTTTCATCTGAGGGAGAGGATGTTACTTCATCAACCCTCCTCCCCAAATGTTTTGTGTCCCCTCTTGGGGATGGAAGGTTCTCCAACAAACTCTCTGTACCCTCTGCCACCATTTGGTTTAGGTTTGCTGCAGCCGCTTAAAAAAAAAAAAAAAAAAAAAAAAAAAGTCATTTATGCACCCTCATTCTTATGAGAAGGGATGTCAGTAATGAGAACCTCACCTCAGTGGTGAGTGCCTTTCTGTAACAAGCTTGTTACAATTTCCAGGATATAAAATATGTAATCAAATGACAGAGCAGGCAGCAGCCATAGCATGTCTCCCAGCGAGGAAACCCTGATCACACCCAGAGACAGTTACCTTTTCAGATTGGTTTCCCATTTGTTTCTCCCTCCTCAACCACTTTGTTGCTGCTGCTTTTGCTCTGTCTCATTTCTGTGCTTGATTTAATTTCTTGATGCTCAGCTTAGAGCAGTGGTCCCCAAACTTCTTTGATGTGGCCCCCACCCCAGGCACCATAGCACAGGTTGGGCTGGAGGCCAGGAATGGAGTTAGGAGTGGAGCTGGGAGCTGAGCAGGGCTGGGTGCTGCTTCGTCCCTGCCCCACAGGGGGGCTAGTCTGGGCCTTGCCACATCCCTCTGCATATTCTTCTGTGCCTCCTGCATCACAGTTTGGGCACCATTGACTTTCACCACTTTCCTAATAACTTCCCTCATGTCCTGTTCCCTCTTTCAGGGAGGTGGGTCCTGCTGCAAACGGTAATTCCTGCAGACCCTTGTCCCTCCTTCTCTTTCAACAGATGTGGAACCTTTGGATGCCGACTAACGTTTCTGCTCCTTCCCTCCTTGAAAGAGCAGCACCAAAGCTTTCTGCTTGCTGTCTGAATAGCAGTTGATCAAGGACAATCACTCTTTAAATCCTGTTAAATACAGCTCTTATGTCATTAAGACCTGAAGGCGAACAGCGAGTTATTTAGGATTGAACTTTTGAAATCAGTAGTGGTCTTAATTTAAATTAGAATTGTTTCTTTTAAGTTATTGGTAGGATTTATAATTATTAGCATAACTTTGACCCTGCACTGCTTGGGAGCACAATAAGAACTGTGTGCCTTCAGAAGAGATGGCATGGTAGAGTTCCGAAACTACCTTACCAACTTTGTGATCTATAAGAGAAAGGCAAAACAGTAAAGTTTATTGTGACAGGAATAGCAGAGGACCGGTAGAGAGCAGGTAGAACTGTCAAATATCTGTCTCCATCATGGAAGATCAGTCTTATATTAGCAAATTGGGATAGCAGCCAGAAGCTCCTTCAAAACTTCACCTTTTTTTATTCCTCCTTCCTGTTCATGTGGTAGTCTGTGGTAAAGCTAGTTGCAGGAGCAACACACTTGGCTAGCAGATGTTTCCTGCTAGCTTAGTGGTTCTTGACCAAGAGTACACCAGCCCGTTTAGAGATTTGCCTAGTTTTACAACACACTATATAAAAAAGCACTGTCTGAAGTCAGTACAAACTGAAATTTCATATGGACAACGATTTGTTTATGGTGTTCTATATGTGATATTGGAATGCAAGTGCAATATTTATATTCCAATGGATTTTTTGTATAATTGTAGGTTAAAATCAAGAGAGTAATCAATTTTTCAGTAATAGTGCATTGTGATACTTTTGTATTTTTATACCTGATTTTATAAGAAGGTAGTTTTTAAATGAGGTAAAATTTGGAATTAAGACAAGACAGTTATGGCTCCCGAAAGGGATGCAGTAGTGCTAGCCAATCACACATCATATATGGCAGGGCTGCTTCAAACCCATCCGCCTGGGAGCCTCATTTGCTCCATGGCCCAATCAGTAGACCTCATAAGTGGAGGGGGAAACACCAAGAGCCAAAAGACTTGGAGAGGGAAGTGGGGAAGAATTCCCAGGGACTGCAGAAACATGGGGAACTTCTTGTGGAAGGGGGATGTGCGTTCCTGGCAAAAGGAGAAGGATAAAAACCACTGGACATGGTGGTGGTGGAGAAGAAGATGTTTGAGGCATGGCACTGCTATATTGCATTGGCAGGAGATCTGGTTTGAGTTACTGCTGGAGAGGATGTTTTCATGTATATGTACCCTACTGCTTACTAAGCTAAGCCCAGTTCATAGCCTTTGTAAGGAGTGCTATTATATATACAACTTTCTTGTTGATTAATTTAGACTGCTAACTTTAGGTTTTGCTGCATTGTCAGTCATTTTTTTGTTTGTTGCCTCTCCCTTCCAACAAATAATAAACTTGAATAAAGAGTGATTATTTTATAATTAATACAGAATGGGAGAAAACTGTGCCTTTTTTGTTAGTGATATTTACTCAAACTGTTTTTAGTTCTTCTCTTGTTTAATGAATCTTTGCCTGGAATTAGATCCCTTATCTATACCTTGACAGTCCTGTCTGCTTTAGAGTAATCAGCTATATATTTTTCACAGCATATCAGCAAACCAGGGTTTGATTATTATGATAATACAAATTATGGGCCTAAGGAAGCTAAAGGATTGTAGCAAATGCAGTGTAAACAGTAAAAGGTTAAACCTGGGTGGGGTAGTCTGAGTACTGGATCTGCCTTTTTATTCCTCCCTGCTCCCTAAAGGTCTTAAAAATTGTAACGAGTGTTTGCGTCTGGGAATAGCAGATATGCTTTTTCTTGGAAACTTTAAGTAGCTCCTCGTTTTTCTACTACAAGCAAAAAGACAAGTTCAATTTTTATATATAATTTTTTCTCTAAAATTGATATTGCAAGACAGTTGAGGTTTTAAAAAGAAAGTAGCTTCTGTTATTGGGAAGAAGGCTTACAATAAATGGAATAAACCTATTTTTATTTAAAAATAAATTTAAATGAAAGGATTAATATTGCACTGTGGTGCTTGGATCCAAAGAGTCCGACATTACTGCTGGTTTGCGATTCAAAGTGAAATTTACTAATGGAGATCCGGATAGTTTCATAATTCAAGCTGCGTAAACTGCAAAACATCAGCAGCATAAATAGTGAAAAGTAAACTAGCATTTAAGTAATTACGTTAATCTACTGTAGTGGCAGTAGTAAAGGTAAGGAATTTAGGTACATAATTCTAAACTAAGATACATTTTAATGCAGGAGTTTAAATGAATACACAGATATGTAAGCATTATTAATGTTAACCTGAATTCTTAATACTGTGTGTTGAAAAAACTCTATTAATTCATTTCTAACGAAAGAGTAATTTATGTAGTTTTTTCCTCTGTGGGGCTTCATTTTGATATTGTGGTGTATTTAGGCACTACCTGCCTTATAGAAGGTTCATGTTTTGTACTTTTGATTTAGCTGTTGCTGTTCATATGGGTTACATTATATGTATGTCAGTAGCATACCAGCACCTGGTATAATACAGTATTAAATGTAATGAATGCTTGGCCTAGCGTGTATGATCTGTATACTATATTTTAAATGTTTTTCCTTTTTTGTTTTTGTTCAGACAGGGGATTTGGCTTCTGTACAATTAGCAGGAACGCCAAATAGATGGGAGGTTCTGTCTGCAGCTCCTACCACTATAAAGGATGAAGCTGGTAATATAGTACAGATTCCAGGTGCTGCCACAGTAACTTCAAGTGGACAGTATGTCCTTCCTATTCAGAGTTTGCAAAATCAACAAATATTTTCTGTTGCATCAGGATCAGATTCATCAAATGGTACAGTGTCTAACGTACAATATCAAGTAATACCCCAGATTCAGACAGCAGATGGTCAGCAAGTTCAGCTTGGCTTTGCAACCCCTTCTGATAATGGTGGTATAAATCAAGAAACTGGTCAAATTCAGATCATTCCTGGCTCTAATCAAACCATAATTGCCTCTGGAACACCTCCAGCTAATATTCAGAATCTCTTATCGCAGTCTGGTCAAGTTCAGGTTCAGGGAGTTGCAATTGGTGGTTCTTCTTTTCCTGGCCAAGCACAAGTAGTTGCTAATGTCCCTCTTGGACTACCAGGAAATATTACTTTTGTACCCATCAATAGTGTTGATCTAGATTCTCTGGGACTCAGCAGTGGTTCTCAAGCCATGACTGCAGGCATTAATGCAGATGGACATTTGTTAAATACTGGACAGGCCATGGATAGTTCAGACGCTTCTGAAAGGACTGGTGAACAAGTTTCTCCTGAAATTACAGAAACTGCCAGTGATAATGACTTATTTGTGCCAACGTCCTCTTCATCACAACTGCCTGTTACCATAGACAGTACAAGTATATTGGAACAAAATGCAAACAGCTTGACCACAACTAGTGGGCAAGTACACAGTTCTGACCTTCAGGGAAATTACATACAGACATCTGTCTCTGATGACACACAGGCCCAGAATATTCAGGTCTCCACAGCACAGCCTATTGTACAACACATACAGCTTCAGGAGTCTCAGCAACCAACCAGTCAAGCCCAAATTGTACAAGGTATTGCGCAACAGACAATCCATGGTGTGCAAGCAAATCAAGGTATATCACAGCAGGCTCTACAAAATCTTCAGCTGCAGCTCAATCCTGGAACTTTTTTAATTCAGGCACAAACAGTGACCCCTTCTGGGCAAATCACTTGGCAGACATTTCAAGTGCAAGGTGTCCAAAACTTGCAAAACTTGCAGATTCAGAATGCACCTGGACAACAGATAACTCTAACACCTGTGCAGACTCTTACTCTTGGTCAAGTTGCAGCAGGTGGGGCCTTGACTTCCACTCCAGTTAGTCTGAGCACGGCTCAGTTGCCAAATCTGCAGACAGTTACAGTAAACTCTATAGATTCTGCTGGTATTCAACTGCACCCAGGAGAAAATGCTGACAGTCCTGCAGGTATTTATCTTACTCTAATTCTTTGTGAAAAGTGGCTTTGTTTTTGTTTTGTTGTACATAGTTTGTTTGAACAGTGGTAACCATAATTACGTTGTCCGGCTGCGGATGCGTACAAAATACAGTTATCTGAACAAGCTACCCTAGTACTTTATTTTGAACAACCGATTCACAAGAAACAATTGTTGCAGAATGTAGTCAGATGTACTCACAGTAAATTACTGTGACTTTTCAGTTAGTCAATATTAGCACCTTCTGAAATGGTGAGTGTATGGGTATGAGTTTTCTGAAGCAAAGAACGTCTTTTCTAAATTGAGGGGACTGGGACACTGACCATTAGACTTTGAACATCCGAAGTGCCATTGCCATGCCCAGCATGGACCTTCATCATATAATTGATCAAGTTTTATAGAAAAATCTAAGTGCTTCTGAGGCTACTCCTTTTCTGAAAGCATTTGTGGCCTCCAGGGTGCCACGTATCACAGTTTGAGAACTTCTGCGACCATAGATCTGCCATTTTGTTAAATTTGCTTCCTACCAATTTAATTTGAACAAAACTGTGGTTTATAGAACTTGTGCAAGTAGAAGTGAACAAATGGTACATGGTGGCAATGTTTAAGAGCAAGTGACTTCTGTTTTCTAGTACAACTTACTTGTATAATGTTTATCGTGTCAATAGTTGTAGATATCAGAAGTTAAAATGTGTTTGATATTTATCTCCATAGGTGAGGTAAGGATTATGATTATTTAAGAAAAGCATCTTTCTGGCAATGAATTAAAAACCCAAACTTGAAGACTCTAGCATCTTTTAATATCTGAGCTCTGATGTAGCATAGTATTTAAGCACACATGCTTGATTTTTTTAAGTTCATGAGTTGGTCTGTTGAAATCTGTTGGGTTTCTCACTGGCTTAAAGGTAAATGTGTTCTTATGTACTGTGCTGAGTCAAGGTGGAAGTGTGAAAGACTTGGTAGTGTAGGGCGCAAATGGTTTTTTTTACTCTTTTCTATCCAGCAGTTTTTGTTTCCATTTGGAATCCAAAATTTCATTCTAAAATAATAAACCATAATGTTTTTTTCTAATTCTTTTCCTTGTGGAGATGGACTATTCATATCCATGTTCTGTTGTACCATTAAGTTATAAAGGAAAATTGTCTAGACCAATAATAGCAAAGTATGGCTCTCATCCATGAGCATGAATTAATTTAAAAAAGCTGCATTGTTACCATTTGGAAAATAGACCATCTATTTTACACAGAAATTGAAATTTCTGATGGATCAGAACTGCTTTATTTCTGTATATTGTTAAATTTGGTACAAGGTCATGTAGATTACTGCTGCTTCTGGCATAGTACCAGAAACATGATCTTGCATCAGAGGGAAGAGATGAGAAAGGAAAGCATGTAGAAACCAAAAGAGAAAAGTATGCACAAAAGGAGTGGAAAATGAAGTCTGCCGTAGTGGCAGTGCATGTTAGTTTGGCCATTGCTTTCTGGGTCATTTTAGGAGGGGGATGGCTTGTTTCACAGTTAAGGCAGTTAAGGTTTGAATGTTTACTGAATGACTACACAGGGAAACCCGTTAAGCCTTCCCTGATGGAGTGTCTCTGCTATTCTAGGGAAGGGAGGTAAGTAAAGGGGAGCAATGTGGTCAAAATTCACTGAATGGATTATGGGAGAAGGAAATTGTATGTAAACCAGTGATGGACAAAGTCTGATTATATTTGAGACTGAGTGGAGATTACATTTGAGGTTTTTGCTATTTGTCTGATAATGATAACTGGATTAGCAGATTTTTATTTAAATCCTTCCCCTAAACCTTTGGGGAAATCTCTCTCTCCTGCACCAAACCGCCCCCCCATCACAAATAAAAAAAATTAAATCCATAATATCTTGTACATCTCTCTGCAAAATCTTTCAGCATATAGTCTCTTCAAACCAAAAGAATTAGAGTATTTTGCTCCACTCTTTCAGGTTTCCTTCGCATACTCTGATATTCTGTATTAAAATGGTTGAACACCGTTTCCATTCACCACAGTCGTCTGCTGCTATAGCATGGTGCACCTTTCCTCCTTTTTTATTTGTAACCCTCTGAAGCTTTTCATATATCATAGATTATCTCTCTCTTAGAGGATATGCACAGTAAACAGGTATAAGGAATAGCCATTAGGATTGTGGGAGGGGTTATGCTTTTCTGGCCTGAAAAAGGGAGAAGAAAAAGTTTAGCTTTTTCAGTGAAAGGAATAGATGAATAGAAAATAATAGCCTCAGAAGTGTATCTTATTTAGGGGTTTTTGGAAGGATCCCCGTTTATCACAAATGAGGATTGCAAAATGGTGAGGTTAGGGGAGAGGTTTTCTTTCCATTATTCACTACAGAAACTGAAGATCCTCCTTTCATAGAAGTTAAAATTAGCTTGTATTTTGCTTTCAGTGCTTTACAGTTTTCATTTTGGGGCTGGGGTAAAAATAAAAACTGATTATGCTTAATCTCAGGCCAGAACTAATTCATATGTGTGTAAAGTTTGATTATGATCATGTGAGCTGTTGCACAGTTGTGAAGTATGTAGGTCCTAGTAGGTTTTGGTCTCTTCAAGCTTGATGTACCGTTAAGAGGTGCTCTTCTGTACCTTGATTTCAAGGTAATCAGAAAAGGACATCTTTACTGCAGAGAGATTTAGTCAGCATCAGACAAAAATGCCTCATGAGTAACAAAGTGGAGAATCAGAAGGAAAAAAGTCAGGTACTGAAAAAAATAAAAGTTGTCAAGTGAGAAATGGACATTTTGTGTCTCTCCTTGAAAAACAGGTTGTTCAATAAACAGTTATTGCTTTTGCTTCTAACAGTAACAGTGTATGTAATGCCTGACATACATGCAAAACCACCTGTTATACTGAATCAATTTTAAGATGAAGACTGTCCTTCAGATTAGTTAATATCTTGTTGAGGGATGTTTATAAAAGCTCAGTTTTACCCCCTTGTGATTTGCCAAAGTGGGGAAAAGCAAGTATTAGAGTTTTAAATATGAAGCTATCTAGATCTGCACAATGCAGAACAAAGTACAGCAAATTTCCAATATGCCAAATACTGTCAAAAAAGTATTTTGCTCATCTAGTTTCTGGGTTCAGTTCCTGATGATCTTACTAGACATTAACCTTAAGGAAAGAACTCTAGGCACTTTCTCTTTTTATCTGCCCTTACCAATGACATATTGCATGCCTCCTATAATGATAAGAAGCTAAGTGCACACAACTTGGATTTGAAGGTTGCATAACTGGTAGTTGTCCAAAAAAAGCATTCCGGTTCAGGCACATAATGTAATTCCTCCTTATAAAAATGTAGACTTTAAGTAGTTGCACTGCTTTTGAAGACACTTAATAATAATAATAATAATTAAAAAAAACCTTGTTAGTTCCTCCGAAGACTTCTAAATAATCGATGAGTTGCATATAACTTAGTTTTAAAGGCACAAATGAGCTTTTGAATCCCACTTTATGGTGATTATTCTCTTAAGCAGATACAGCTTGCCCAGTTCTGATCAGGGCTTCTTCACTCTTCAGTAGAAGCTGGATTTAGTTTTCTGGTGCTGCTCTTGGTTCCCAAGAATAATATGTGAAGTAAATGGATAAACCAGATGAAATAGTAATTGTTCTGTCCAAGGGACTGTACATATATGGGTTAATAATGCATATCTGTTAAAAACAAACCAAAACCCCAGAATTACAAGTCTATAAACATTTTGCTGACTGTATTCAACTATAAAGGCCCAAATATTTCTCTGAGCTATAATTCCTAAATGCTATAAGGTAAAGCTTGTTTCATTTAAGACGTACAAAAGGAAGGAGAAAAGTCCTGGTTCTCTTCTGTGTTCCAGTCCTTTCCCCCCAGCAGTGTCTTCTTGTGGATATGTACATATACAGCTGCTCAGAGAAATAGGTGCCTGCTGCCATTGTAGCTCATTATCATTTATATCTGCTATATCAACTTATGCTGGTTAGTAGAGAGCAGGAGTGGTGGTTTGTTCATGTAGGAGACTTATTCCTGTCCCCACCAGAGACACATTGTTTATAAATGTACCAAAAATCAATTAATTTTAAATTTTACCTAAAAAGGGCCCCAAGTAGTTTTCTGGGTAAATATTTGCCCAAGTGATAAACTTAAATACCTTTCCAAGTGTGTCTCACCCCCCATTACACCCCATTATCAGTATAAAACCTTTCTGGCTTCCTGCTTGCATACACTTTACTGGGGTTGGGGTCGGGGGGGGGGGAGGTTAAAGGCTATCATTTGCTATATGAAATGTGGTTTTCTCAACTTTTTTTATTTCTTTAACATCTTGATAAAGACTAAAGAAGAGAATACATATGTTTGTAGCCCCTGAGATTAGTTGTCACAACTACTTTTAGTACTTCTGGTGAAATGCTGTGAACGATTTTTTATAAAGACATCAGGATGATAATGAATTTCCCATCTCCCAATGTCTAAGTGGAATTTTTTCCCCACAAAAGCTCATGCAATAAATAAATTTTAGTCTTTATAAGTGCTACCAAACTCCCTTGTCTGTTTTGCTGAACTAAACTAACACAGCTACCCCTTAGGAACTAATCTTGAAGAAGTACAGTTATTGTATGGTGAATATTCTTTCCCACATAATATGAATTGTGATACTGAGTTGGACTTAAAATAACACTGTGGTCCTTTAGAACAGGTATTTTATGGCATGCTTTGCAAAAAAATGGCTTTAGCTTCATTTTGCTGATATTGATGGATACAGTACTTTCATACTCATTACTATAATTGTAAAATGGAAGATTACCTACCAAGACCTGAGTTTAGGCTTTTGGACTTCTATCTTGTATGCATCAGCTGATGATTTTAATAGATTAGGGCCTGATTTAAAGCAAGTTAAAGACATTAGAAGACTTTCTTTTAAGTTCAGTGAGTATTGGATCAGACCCCTGAATATTGCAGGAGTAACAGATCTTGGAATTTGTTCTGTTGGTTTAGGAAATAGTTGTGTAGGAGAAATACAGACCCTTGAACAGAGGTCTTGGTAGGAAATTCAAGATGGCAGTTACTTAAGCCTGCTTTGTTCTAAAATGAATGTTGGAGCCACTAGTCATGCTATACCAAAAGTTTTAGTATTAAGAACTTTCCCAGTTTTGTTTCTTGAATTCTCCGACAGATCGTCAGTGGAATACTGAAAGAGATGACTATTTAATGGGTGCACCATAAAAATAAACATAAGTTAATGATAGCTGGAAAGTATACTTAACCATATTCTGAAAGAGAATCTGTACTGTGCCTCTAAATGTCAGGTAAGGTGGTTTCCACCTTTCTAATGATGGACTTGTCCAAAAGCCTCAGTAGCCCCTTGAGTAATTTTAACTATCTCTAGAAGCCTTCCTAAATTATGGCAGTATGTCACCAGCTGCCAATGAGCAGCAGTGCTGCCTGGAATCTTGTGCTACCAACTTCTGTTAGCTGATGCTGATATATGCAACAGGGTCTCCAGAAGATAACCAGGTTCATTAGTTGGAGGGGATGTTCCGCCAGTCAGATTAGAAGTCCTTTATTTTACTGAGTGCTTCAGCCTCAACTTTGGGTGGTGCTGAAATAAAATGATTGCTTTACCCAATAAGGCTTTCTACCTACCTTACAATAACATGAATACTAAAAATTTTTTTGAGCCTAATTATAGGCTTTCCTGGTAATCAGCAAGTTGATGTAGTTTTCAGCAGTGATTTCTGAAAGATGATCTCCTAATAAGCACTAACTGTATATCAGCCATTGTACAAGATGCACAAAGAACTCCTGTTACGAAGAGTTGAGTCTGTGATGCAGAAAACTGTTCTTTTTGGGAGGCTTGGAGGAGGAAGTTGATTTAGATTAGAACAAACAAATATCACACCCAAGAAATCTGACTCTTGCCTAATATGATTCAGCAGAATTCTTTTCATCCAAAAGTATAGGCAAGGAGAGCTATGACATTGAGGGTGGCTGTATTGCACATAGGTGTGGAGGACATGGCTACACCGTGGAAAAAGAGACTGAACCACAGGGCCCTGACAACTTATAGAAGGAGAAAGTGGCTCCTTTTGTCTCCATTATTTAAAAATAAAGTTATCAGCCATTCCCAGGCATCTACCTAAATATAATGAATTAATGGACTTTGCAAGTCAAGCATCTGTGCTCTTAAGATTGCTCTGTGACTTATTTGTGACACCCATGAAGAAGTTGACATAGATATACAGAGGTGAGGCCCATGCAGAATCTATATGGTGTCTTAGAAACGTAATTCTGCCTCTGTGGTGGGAGGCTTGTAAAGCTTAACTGAGTAGGTAGACAAGGGAAGGGGTAGTGTTTGCGTTTTGTACAGCTCATCCCAACCGATGACGCTTACTGAAAGCATTTGTGGCTAAATGGATTGCATCACCTGTGTGTGTGCAGGGGTCCCCTACTGCCTGCGCAGTAATGAGGAGTTCTTCTTTGAGTGCTTGCTCATCTCCATTCCAGTGTAGGTGTGTGCTTCCCTGGAGCACTGCTGCCAGAAAGTTTTCTTCCAGTGGTATTCCTTTGGCAACACTGTAGAGATGGACCTGGGCGTTATGGTGAATGGGAAGCTGGATATGAGTCAACAATGTGCTCGTTGCCAAAAAGGCCAATGGCATATTGGGCTGCATCAGTAGGAGTGTTGCCAGCAGATTGAGGGATGTGATTATTCTCCTCTGTTCAGCACTGGTGAGGCTGCATCAGCTGTGTGGATCACTGTGTCCCATTTTGGGCTCCACGCTACCACAAGCAAAAATCTGGAGAGCTGGTTCTAGTTTATGAATGGAATACATTGTCCATTTTGGGCTTCACACTACAGAAAGGATGTTGACAAATTAGAGTCCAGCAGAGGACAACAAAAGTGATTAGGGGATTGGAGAACATGACTTATGAGGCGAGATGGAAGGAAATAGGCTTATTTAGTCTGCAGAGGAGAAGACTGAGGGGGGATTTGATAGCAACCTCCAACTACTTGAAGGGATGCTCCAAAGAGAAGGGAGCTAGGCTGTTCTAAGTAGTAATAGAGAACAGAACAAAGAGCAATGGTTTCAAGCTGCAGCTGGGGTGGTCAAGGTTGGATATTAGGAAAACTTTCTCACTAGGCAGGTGTTGAAACATTGGAATGGGTTATATCTAGGGAGGTGGTGGAATCTCCATCTTTGGAAACATTTAAGACATGGTTAGACAAAACCCTGGCTCAGATGATTTAATGAGTGGCCCTGCTTTTAGCAAGGGGTTGGACTAGATGACCTCATGAGATCTCTTCTAACCCTAGGATTCTATGACTCTTGTACTCACTGGAGTTGTGCACTCATGGTGCCAGTATAAAGAGTGCTGCTGTCTCTCAGTTCCTTCTTACCACCCGTGATGGTTACTGGAATTGCCTCATCCTTTTGTTTCCAAGTACTTCTTCAGAGGACTTTCTGACTTTCGTTGTGTATCATTATCTTTATTCTTAATAGTTAAGTTCCAGTTGTAAACAGTTAGTTAGGTTAGTGAACCCTGCTTAGCAGGATTAATCCCTGCCCAGTGCCAGGGTAGACCTTGGTCTCTGGGGTTTAAGCCGTACACATCTTGCCACAAGTCTGTGCCTGTGAATGATCCTGCCATTCCAGTTTCCTTAAGTGCCTGGGGGAGCTCACATACAGGAACAGTGTAAGAGCTGCAAAGACTTCAAGACATGCACCAAAAAGGAGGGGGATTCTGGGCTCAGATATGTCCTTGTGAGGCAGCACTTTGGCCTCCCTAAGAGCTGGCTCACTCAGATGCGTTACCGAGTTTTTCTGCACTCTGTAAGGAGTGCCCTGGTTACTCTTTGGAAGATTCAGTGATGTTCCCTCATCTCTGACACCCAGAAAAGATGCTCCTCCTCTTCGTCAGGAGCCTTGGCACTGTCCAGTATCTCCAGTGCTGAAGAAAAGTGCTCCAGCAAGGGAAGCTGCATTGTTCTCCATCGCTGGTTCTGAGAAAGAAGCAGAAAGACTCACAGAGCTCCATCCCAAACTCTGAGATCAGTGGGTCAGAGAAAGACTGGTTGTGTGCTATCTGTGCCTGTGCATTCTGTGGCTCCAGCAACAAATGCAGAGCTGTCAGCTCTAGCCCCAGAACAGGCACAGATGGTCTTTCCACCACAGGGGAGCTGCCAGATCTCCATTGCCCGGGCCAGTGGCATTTGTGGCAGCAAAAGATTTACTCTCTCCACTGTTACCACGTATCCAGTAGTACAGGAGCTGAACATGGTGGCACCAGAGGGAAGGACCTCTGCTGCTCTGAGGCTTCAGGTGTCATCAGAGGGTTCCTTTCCTCCTGGCACTGATCACGGCACAAGTTGGCACTGCTCTGTCCTCATCAGAAGGAAGGGAGGTCTTCAGAAGCAATCCTGCATCAGTCCAAACAGCACTGTTCTGCCATGTACCCAACCCAGGACATCTCATTCGTGGTATGGCCACTGAGACAATGGCAGATACAAGTTCAGTGGCCTTTCTGAAACCCCTGGGCTTCTCTGCCAGTGGTGGAGTTCCATTCCAGACGGTCATGTTCTGTGGTGTCAGAGCCCAGAGTGCCTCCCCCACTCCAGTTGTTGTAGGATCCAGGCCCTGCTGCTGATTATCAAGATCAAACCATGCAAGACACTTCAGGTGCTGAGGCCAAAGAGCAGTTCTTTTTGTCTGTACGTCTTCCTTTTGCTGGCTGGATGAGCTGGTTGTGGGAGTAGGCAGATTGTCTACCCAGGGTGATTACAAGGTACATCGAGCCCTTCAAGAGAATGGCTTAAAATGTGGGGATTCAGGAAGAGGAGATCAGGGGGTCCTCCCATGCACTATTGGACATTCTTGTGGCAATGGGACCTTCAAGAGTGGCATTGCCCTTAAATTATGTTGTTACGGACACCATCAAGGTATTGTGGCAGACTCAAGCATCCCTTCAGCCTACAGCAAAGAAAATGGAAAAGAAATACTGTATCACAGCTCAAGGGTAGGAATTTCTTTATATGCACTTACCTCTGGGCTCTTTGTTTGTGTCTGCAGTGAATGAGTGGGAGTGACAGGGTCAGCAGAGGCGAACCCTCAAGGCTACGGATGCCAAAAAATTAAACTCCTTTGGTAGAAGGGTTTGTTTCACAAGTGGCCTCCATTTCAGGGTCTCTAATCAGCAAGTGCTCCTGAGCAGAGATAATTTAACTCCTGGGGGACTCCATGTCAAAATTCAAAGAGCTGCAGCTACAGGAGTCCAGGTGAGAATTTGCATCTCTTGTGGAGGAAGGCAAACCCGTGTCCATACAGGCAGCCTGGAATGCAAAAGACTCTGTAGCCTAATCTGTGGCCTTAGTGGTGGCAGTGTGGAGAAGCTCTTGGCTGCCATCATTAGGCTTTTTACGAGGTTCAACAGCCATTGCAGGACCTTTCTTTCAGGGGTTTGTTGCTCTTTTCTAAAAAGATAGACTCTAAGCTGCACAGTGCGAAGGACTTGAGGGCCACACTGAAACCCTTATGAATGGATACACTGGCACCACCATGAAAACGTTGTAAATCTCAACTGACTTTGTTTTTCCTACAACAGGAGGAGGAACAAGGTTGTTAGGAGAAGACCTCCTTCCCAGTCATCTTCTGTGTCCATCTCCCCACCGCCACTGCTTTGTGGGGTCTAAGGAAGCCTTTTGATGGGATTGTCAGGGATAATGCACCACAACAGGACTGGGATCCAACTTTCCTGGTTTTTGTGGACTATTTATTCCATTTATATTGGGTGTGGGCTTGTATTATCCTAGACTGCTGGGTTTTACACATAACAGTTGGATACAACCTTCAGTTAAGGGATTGTTTTCTCTCCCCCTCCCCACCTCATTTCCACGCCCAAAAGGTGCAGTCAGTCCTAAGGGTGGAAGCTGTGGAGGAGGTTCCACTGGAGTTAAGAGGCTGAGGATTCTAGTCTTATTTCCTAATTGCAGAAGCCAAAGGCGGTTTCAGACTGATTCTGGACTTTCCAAAACTCACCCAATTCATGAAGAAGCTAAAGTTCTGCATGGTCTTCTTGGCTTCCATCGTCCCCTTTCCTGAATCCAGTGGGACTAGTATACTACCCTCAATTCAAAGGATGCTTATTTCTGGATTTCAGCCTTTCAGTGGCATGGAAGCTTCCTCTGGTTGATAGTGAACCAAGTACAATATCAATCTGTGGTGCTTCCATTTGCCTTGTCATCTGCTGCTCAGCTGTTTACTTTGTGGATGGTAGAGGGGATTTGGGTCTGTTCTTATCAGCCAGTCACCAAGGTAAGGCATCTGGTCATGGCCCAAGTGAACGCCAACATAAAGTTAATACAATCTACCTTCCAGGGCTTAGGTCTTCTAATAAAAGCATATTCTCTCCCTGGTTCATAGGGTAGAATTCATTGGAAAGATCCTTGACTCAGTCCAAAACAGAGCATTCCTCCCAGAACTACAGTTCCAAATGATGGGGGTATGTGGAGAGAGCCTCAGAAATACATCACTATAGCAAGAAACTGCTTGAAGACAGTCATCAGAGTTCTCCCATCAATGGTCATTCACCTACATTGGTACCTGTAGGCAGTGCATGCAAGGATCCCATTCTGAAGACCCCAGCCATCAAGGTCTCATCATAGATTCTTCAGTGATTGGCTGAGAGGCTCAGTTGGGGTATCTCAGAACTCAGGGTCTCTGGTGGCCAGAAAAGGCTCGGTTCACGTCAACATCAGTTAGCTCAGGGCGATTTGACTGGCCTGGCAGGTGTTCCTACCCCACAGGGCTGGCGAGTGCATGTTTTGTTTTCAGGGATGACAAAGCAGCGATTTTTTAAATTTTTATATCAACAGACAGGGAGGAGCACGTTCCTTTCACCTGTGCTAGGAAGCATTTTGCCTATGGGAATTCTGCATAGTTCAGTTGTTACACTTTGAAGCCTCCTATCTGCTGAGATAAAAGAATGAACTAGCAGATCAACTCAGCAGATCTCTCTCCAACTCTAGTGAGTAGTGCATCCCTCCAGCTGCATGACAGCCATTTTCTAAACAAAGGGTACTCTCTGGCTAGATCTATTTGCGCCAAAGCACAACAGAAAGAGTCTCCGGTTCTGCTTCTTTCTGGGTCTCTTGCAGCCACTTTCCTCCTGTTTTGGATGGGTCATCTCTCTTGTGCATTTCCTCCTATTCCTCTCGTGTATGAAGTCTGCTGGGGATTAAAAGAGCGAAAGCATGAGTAATCCTGAGGGTCGGTGCCAGCCAGCAGTGGTTCATTATGCCCTGGTCTTCTTGGTAGAAACATCAGTCTATCTACCTCGTGTTCTAGTCCTGCTCTGTAAGGACTGTGGCTCCCCGCATCATCAGGACCTTGAATCACTTCACTTCACAACCTGGAAACTCCATGGCTGAGCCTCAGAAAGAAAATGCTTGGAGCTGGTTTACAATTATTAAAAATACAAACTAAAGCAGTATTAGGAGTATAACTCCATTTTCTGATTAAGTTATTCAGGCTGTTGTGTCTTGCAGAAGCCCTGATTTTGGGTTTCACAGGTGTGTAAGACAAACACAATCTTTGCTTCCCTTTAAAAATGTGTAGTCTTTAAATTATGAATTCATGTATTTGGAAAATGTATTTTTCAGTCATTTTTAGATTACCTTTTATCACTTACCAAGCTTCTGAATAAGTAAGTAATAACACTTTTTAGCTTTAGGCTTTGTCTGCATGGGAGAGGTACTCCAGGTTAGCTTAAATCTGAGAAGAGTTGTTTAAACCTCTGTAAAGACTCTACTCTCCAAGTCCCAACCAAAAGAAATGATATTGGTAGGTATCTTCTCCACCGAGAACAGTTCAAACATTGTTTTAGACATTGTGATCTAGTTTTGGCTTGCTCTTTGAGATTTATAGATAATTATACTTTTAAAATAAATAATAGGCTATTTGGGCATGACAGCATTGTCTGTACGCATTAAAAACCATTGATTTTGGAGTGCTGCACAGTGCTTCTTGCAGTAAAGATTTGATCATTAAGGTGGTGGTTTCTCTATTTAATGGACTACTCATGGATCTGTGTTTGTTCTTTTCCTTAGATATTAGGATTAAAGAAGAGGAGCCTGATCCGGAAGAGTGGCAGCTCAGTGGTGATTCAACACTGAATACCAACGATCTAACACATTTGAGAGTACAGGTGGTAGATGAGGAAGGGGACCAACCACATCAAGAAGGAAAAAGATTGCGACGAGTTGCTTGTACTTGTCCTAACTGTAAAGAAGGCGGTGGGAGGTATGCAGCTATTTTGGGCCCATATTATACTTTTTATGTGGGGGGAAAAATGAGATAAAAAGTAGGAGACTTGATCAGAAACTTCTTGAATGTAGCTCAGGTAGATCTATGGGCACTGATACTATGTAATAAAAATTCTCCAGCTCCTTTTTTTGTGTTTATAGGAGAAGGATCAGGGTATAACACTCTAGTGAGACAAGTATTTTTCCATGCTTATTGAGTTATCCCGCTGAAATGAATGGGACTACTTTGGGAATAAGGTGCTATTCAACCTGAGTA
Organism: Podocnemis expansa; assembly: GCA_007922195.1. Classification (NCBI taxonomy): domain Eukaryota; kingdom Metazoa; phylum Chordata; order Testudines; family Podocnemididae; genus Podocnemis; species Podocnemis expansa. The sequence goes on along the minus strand of ML681984.1, from coordinate 42,150,246 downwards.
AGGGCGGCAGAGCATACCCCTAAGTAATACAGATGTTTGTTGTTATCTATATATGAATATTTGAGATTGACTCCTTACTATATCTGTTTTTAAGGATTTGCTTAAGTTCTATGTTGTGTATTTACTGATTGATTAAACAAAGGCTTCTGCAGCTTGGTCTCATAAAGTGAAGGGAATGGTATGAAAATCTTAGACAGCCCAGATTTTCTTCTGCTTGTAATTTTTGTATTTTTTTGAGAGCTGCTGTTTTGTGACATATTTTCAGTAAAGATCTTGTTATGGGCATAGGAAACTGGAGGAGGGAAGAAATTAAGTTGCCTTTCTGAAATGGACATATCTAGTGTAGTATTATTATATTTGAAACTATTATAAATTGGCAAATAGCCTTGGTACTAGAATTTTCATGTTAATTTTAACAGCTTTTTGTGGGCAATGATTTAAGATATGCATCCAGTTTATTTGGCAGTCTAATATAGACTTCTTGGTTCTGTTTTGAGGACATGACAGCCCAAGGTTCTACAAACCTGTTTCTGTCTATGGATTGTGATTGTTAGCTAGATTTGGCTGCTCCTGTTGTTGCCACATCCTCTCTGTTAGTTTATTGATGTGTGTGAGGAAAGTACCTAGAACAGAAACCTATATCTATTAAAACCAGAAGTATTTCCCAGAAAAATGATACAGTACAACTTAATTATGGGCAGAACTGTTAGCAGTGTTTGCACTTAAAGTAGATTAATCACTGTGCATTATAAAACTCTGTTTTCAGTTACTCATAACTTTGTTGGACTCCACTCCAGGGGCTGAAGTTTTCCATACCTGTTGTCTGCCTCAGGCTGGTTCTTTCTCTCTTAAAAAGGTGATAGTGTAAATTACAAGAGAAAGAGGCATACCTTACTGAAAAGTGATGTAAAGATTGTTTATACACAGCGTATTAAACTATTCGGTTATAAGAGCAATAAGAAGTGTGGAAAGCAAAGCAAGGGATGAACATAGTTTCCAGTTATATGAAATAAGGATAACTTGAGATGGCAGGGGCATTCAGAGAATTCTTCCACCTCCCATGACAATACTGAAGGGGAGAAAGGGGGAGGGGAGATGCATACAAAAGGCAGTGCTAGGCATTCAGAGCAAACCACTGCATAGGGAGAGGAGAGAGACACAGACAAGTACACCATAATGCTTTTTTCAGACAGATTTTCTTGAACTGGATCCTAAAATGAAGGTAGAATCCATTGAGTTAAGGATTGAGGATCAGGGTCACATTAAAGGGTGTGAAGGAATACAGTAGGTTTCTCAGAGACAGGATATTCTGAGCTGATGGGTGGGTCAATATGGAATGGTTGTAGGTGGTGGTAGTTGCACTAGGAATGACTGATCTCCAGCTGCCTTCAGAATATGAGTGATTTTAAAAAAGTGTTTTTATGAAGTTTGGTTTCTAAATCTCTTTGGAATCAGCTGAGTACTCAGCACTATTGAAAATTGGGCTGTTTATTTGGGTGACTTAATATGAGTTTAGAAGACTAACTTTAGATGGTTTTTTTTTTTTTTTTTTTTTTTTTGTTTTGTTTTAAGAAACCTTGACCAGCAGAGATTCAGCAGAAGGTGGTGGGCTAAAGCTCTCAGCAGCAAAATCACTCCACAGCAGGGTGTCTCAGAACCCTGGTCAACTGACTTGAGTCTTAGGACTTCACATTGTGGGAGCTAAAAATAATAATGCAGATGATCCAGCTTAGGCAGGAGCCCAGGCTCTGAAACCCTGTGGAGATTGCAGTGGGGTCTCAAGTGTGGATTCCAACCTGAGCCCTACATGTACACTGCTTTTTTTAGTCCATCAGTGTGAACCCAAATCAGTGGACCTGGACTCTTAGACATGCTGCTGCCAGTCTTCTCTTACTCTGTAGATGTATCTTAGCAATCAAAGTTGAAACTAAAGTTATGGACAAATGGAAGGGCTCAGCTGAGATTTAAAAAAGGGGAGAGATGTGTTTGAGATGTTTTTGTTGGCCAGAAGAAATGCATTTTGCTTGGGGTGCTTAATTGAGAAGTATTCTTTATCGAGACCAGTGGAGATGAAAGTCATTGCTGTCAGGACATATGTACAATCGAATATCAAAAGCATTTAAGTAACAGAGAAGTTGCTCCAACAGAGGCAAGGTGAAAAAAAAAAAAAAAAAAAGTAGAAGGCAGAGAACTGAACTTCATGTGATGATGTAAGGGTTAGAGGTGTCATCAGCAAGAATGATTTGATAGGTGAGAGCAGACATACGGCTGGGAGCCAGATAGGCCCATATGGCTATGGAACTGATTCAGGGATATAGTTATGCCATCTCATTTTCATTTTGATTGAATTGTTGCAATGCACGGTAATGTGAGCCCTGTGTGTTCTGCAGTTTTGCAGCGGTTGGATTTGTTGTGGAGTCAGACCACTTGTACAGAAATGTTCTGTGGAGTTGAAGCTTTAAAAAAAAAAAGGGGGGGGGCGGTGTGAGGGCCCTGCCTCCATTATTTTGAAGAAACCTTGAAAACATGAACTAAGTAAAACAATTCAGATTTGTTGCTTGAGTTAGTAGACAGCCTGAAATGATAACTTATGTATAAATTGATCCATTCATCTCAAGTTGGCTTTGTCTGACAAATTAGATATCAACATCATTAATTGTTTCACTGCTGCTTATTTTAGCAGAAATATGCATCTAATTTCCTTATTTTGCAATCTGAAATTTCATTCCACATCCCTCTAAGGTGCCAAAAGTCTCATCTGTCCCAGCTGCCAAAACCTCCAGCTTCCATTTGTAAACTTCAACAGTACAGTAGTTCTTTGTGAATATGGAAGTATTTGCAATATTAAAATCCTGAAAATGTGGAGAGTATAAATTAAATGGACTTGCTGCTATCAATTTTGATATTGAGCTACTGTAATGATTGTATTTTTCAATTTCATATTTCTTTAAAAGCCCACACTTTGGCATTTAAATGAAGTTCCTGATGGATTTCCAGTCTACTGAATCAAAGTACTGCAGAATCCAGATCCAGGTTTCTGTGGAGTACACAAAAGTTTTCATAATATTTGGAGTTACTTGAAAAACTGCTGAGATTAACATAAAGAACTATTGGGATATCATTCTGTTAGATCATACAAAACATATATTGTTTTGGAGAAATAACATAGATTTGCTGAATAATGGTGGTGGTTTTGTTTTGTTTGTTTTTAAAATAGAGGCTCTAATTTGGGAAAAAAGAAACAACACATTTGTCACATCCCAGGGTGTGGGAAAGTCTATGGGAAGACTTCACATTTGAGAGCTCATCTCCGCTGGCATTCTGGAGAACGCCCATTTGTTTGTACTTGGATGTTCTGTGGTAAAAGATTCACTCGCAGTGATGAGTTACAGCGACACAGAAGAACACATACAGGTTGTCAGTCTTTGATATTGACAGATTTTATGTGAAAAAATAAATGTGAAGGACATCATTTTCTTAACATTGGCCAAATTTTCACTTCTTACTACATGAAAATTGTGCTAGTGTATCTGAGTGCAAAGTTTGTCTGTGATCTGTTTCTTTTGTAATAATACTCTTATATGTGCTGTTCCCTTCTGCTTATTAAAAACTAAATATATGTTTTAAATCTGTTTCTATTAAATGCAGTTTGCTTTCTGCAGTGTCTAGTACATCATGAAGTAATAGGGCCTTCAGAACAGGAAAATTTTTCAGATACTTTTGTTATAAGTAACTCATGGATTATGCTAACAGAAAGCAGTAAGAAAATATCTATTTTTAAAATAGTTTTGTTTTATGCTTTTGACTGTACTTTTGATACAATAAGTGTACGTGCTAATCATGTGCCTCAATCTCAAGCTCTACTTTGGGGAAGCTCATCTGCATTCTTCTCCATACCGTGCAAGAGCGTTTTTACTAGTTAGAGCAGCACTGACACTGAATGGGCAGGAAATTGGCCCAAGCATGTTAAATGATGCCAAAAAGATCTTTGTGATCTCACCAGGGAAATAGAAACATTTCTTAATTTTTTAAAAGTGGTTTGGGGAGGGGTGTGTGGGGATGCAGGGGGGACCATGTCACTTAAAAAAATGAGGGTGACATTACTCTCATCAGCATTAAGCGTCATGGAAATCTTAATTCTCAGGGTTCATGTATTAAGTATCTTTTTTCTGGTCTATAGATGTATGGTTTATTGTTCATAAAGATGATTTCTCTTTTATCTTGTGTGACAGGGGAGAAGAAATTTGTTTGTCCGGAATGTTCAAAACGTTTTATGAGAAGTGACCACCTTGCCAAACACATTAAAACACATCAGAATAAAAAAGGTATTCACTCTAGTAGTACAGTGCTGGCATCAGTGGAAGCAACACCTGATGATACTTTGATTACTGCAGGAGGAACAACACTTATTCTTGCAAATATTCAACAAGGTTCTGTTTCTGGAATAGGGACTGTTAACACATCTGCCACCAGCAATCAAGATATTCTTACCAACACTGAAATACCTTTACAGCTTGTCACAGTTTCTGGAAATGAGACAATGGAGTAAATATTACACAAGATACCTATTAATTGTGGTTATTTTTATACAGTAGTGAGAAGAATATTGTTCCTAAGTTCTTAGATATCTTTTTATTGATGTGCAAAAATTTTTGGATTGACAGTAACTTGGTTATACATGACACTGAAATGCCTTACTTTGTATGATATTCCATAGTATATTAAAATGGTAAAATTGCATGGGTTTTGTAGGTACTTTTGGAATCTAGAAGAGATGAAATTTTACCAAGTTATATTAAAAAAAAATAAATTTAACAATGGGAATGGTAGTCTAACCAAATGCATCAATCCTGTGTGGTTTAGTGTAAAAATGAGAACATGTTGGTATTTATCTATTGTAAGATAAAGAGAAGTTGATGGGTAAAAAGAAATCATGTTATGATAAAAGAAATTTTGTAATTTTCTTGATGACTGGAATTTTTATTATGCATAACTGACAAATCAAGTTTCCAAGCAAATGTTACATAGTGTAGGCTTTACTTAGCTCATCAGCTTGTCATTTTGAAGCTAATTATTTTAATTAGGTTAACTATGTACAATATTTTAAGCATTACTCTTGTAAGATTTTGAAAACTACATTTTAACATGGAACTCTAGGGATAGTCACCTTTTAAATCCTGTTGAAAAGCCATGTTTAAGATTTAATTTGCCAAAATGATGTCTTGTTAATATTCTTTCAATAACCAAGTTGGGCAATATAACCAATGTTAAAAAGTTTAAAATGTTTAAAAATGTATAGGTTGAGGCATTTGGGTGGTAAGGCAAATGTTATAGTGAAATATATCCCTTTTCTTGAACATTGGAGGACCAAAAATTAGGTGTATTGCATCTCAGCAGTGATTTTTATCAAATCTTGTTTTCAAAACCATCTGTCTGCCAGGGCCTTAAAAGCCATCATGTAATTTACTAGTAAAAGTATAACATATGCAAATATAACAGAAAATCACTTCCATAGTGACAATACTCCCAACCATATGGGTATTAGTCATAATGAACTAGGGGTTTTACAAGGTTTTTTGTTTGTTGTTTAGCTTTTGGTTAGTCAATCTGCATCTAAATATCAACCATCTTTCCTTTTTTGCTTTTTCCTTTAAACTGTATGTATCCAGTACATTTACTGATAAACATATTTTTTTTATTATGCTGAATTTTCTTTTTATTTTTAATTACTTGTTTATATTTTCAATTATAGAAAAAAATGTACAAAATAAAGTTACATAGCCAGTCTGTAAGTTCTATATCATTTTCCAAAAATGTACACCAATAATTGCAGCAGTTCACCTATTTACAAACATTTGGAAATCTGTTCGTTATTCTTAAAACCACCTCAAATTTAAAGGCTACCTTATTGTACGTTTAAAGTGTATTATAACAGTGTGGTAGTTAATAAAACACTATTTTTTTTCTTTTGACTTGGTGTTTACTGAATTCCTTTGTGCTTTATAACAAGGTGTGATTTTTCTAACACATTTTTAATATTCCATTTTTTCTTCAACAGACTTCATAATGAAAAGAGTTGTACTTTTTTCTTTCTTTCTTTTTTTTTTTTTTTTTACTGACATTACCTTGACATAGTTGACTCTGGAAATTCCTGTTACACAAAGGAAGGGTCTGCAATGGAAACAAGATGTGACAGTGGTCTCAGTGTAGGGGAAAGGAGTTGCAATAGAATAATGAACTTTAAAGTTCTAGGTAGTAGGAAGGACGGTGTTTTGAGCTGTGCTGCAAAGGAAGAAGAGGAGTGCTTATAGGAAAAGAACAGATTTTTAGCTATGTTGTTTTGAGTTGGTGGCAGGATGTGCAAGAAGATGTATCTCATTCAACAGTGCATGACTATACAGGGGAGAGGAGCAGGTGCCAAGGTACTGTAGATTTGGGATTCTTATCTCAGAGATTCATAGGAGCGAGATGAATTTACCTGAAGAATAGTGTAAGAAAAAGAAGAGATGAAGGATGGAATAGTGAGATCCACAGAGAGTGGGAAACATGAGGTATATAGGGACACCAAAAAAGGTGGTGGAGAAGGTAATAAAGTATTGAGTCCAGGAAGCCAAGAGAAAAGGATGAGGTTCAGCACAGGAAGGAACGGTGGTGTCAAATGTTGCAGAAAAATCTGAAGATAAATATGCAGACACCTTTGATTTTGCCAGGAATAGGTCATTTGTTACTTTTTAATGCAGCTTTGGTGAAGTAAAGTTGGGCAAAAGTCAAAGTATGGTGAGTGACAGGCAATCCAAGTGTTTAATGGGGTCATCCTTAAGAGAGTATAGGAGCCTGTTTTTTCCAAAGAATGAATTGCAGCTCAGCACTGAAAACTGTTTTTGGAAAAATGACCGTTTGGGTTACTTGGTTTGTGACTTGCACACCAGGTCTGTTTTAATTTACAAGTAAAAAGATGTTTTCTGTCTGGCCCATAAAGTCAACCTGTAATTTACAGGGTAGACTGGATTCTTTGTACCTTGTACTTCATCAGCACCAAAGGTTCTGCTGTTGGATCTTGATTATTAATTTAATGGTGCTGCTTGAATAGAATCCAGTTCTGTCCCGTAGCTGCATTGGCTTTGTAGAAAAAATTATTTTTAATTATTGAACAAATATGACTTATTGCATACATGGAACAGATCTGCTGACTAAGAAGGTGCCATGTTTACATAACCATTTTTCAGAGTAGAATAGGATATTAAAATGTGATTTTTCTGGTCTATACTTAGAACAAATACCTTTGAGGAACTACTGATAGAACTTATATGTCCATGTTGTGCTCCCCAAAGGCCCAGGAATGTGTTGAAATAGAAGCAGTATTGATCAGTGGTGAGGCAGGTCACAGTAGATCTTTGTAGAAGGTTCTTCAGTGTGTTTGTATGATAGACTGATAACAGAAGTTTCAAAAGCTCAAATTTTTGAGTGGGCCAGGGGAACTTCTTAAACCATATTAATGATATCATAGTTTGCACTGTAATTTTCCTTTTACTCTTGTTAATACTACCTGAATGCATAACCTGAAGAGGTACTGGTTCATTCATATGCTCTGGATGGTGGTGGAATATGTTTCTGGAGGATGAAAGGAGGATTGTGGATCAGAAGACCTCTCACTGGTGGTTTAGTGACTAGTCCTGCTGCGTTTCACATACCATAAGGTGGTAACTTCTGTGAGTTATAGTTAAGAGCTATGTGAAGCAAAGCTATTTTATCTAATACTATAATTTGTATTCTTTAAAGATGCCACCTGTTCAGGATTCTCATTCTTCAGCCCTGTGTCTCCACTGCAGTTCATGCAGGAATCTCCCCTAGCTTGTAAGATTTTTGGCTCTGAGACATGTTGCCCTGTCTGAAGGCTTTGCATTTTGGTATACCCTAACTTTTAAATCCCCAAGAAAATTCTAGGTTCCTTTTTCAGACTGCAGTCAGTACAGCTACTTCCCACAGAAGTTGAGTTTATTTGTAGCTTTGGGTCTAATTGCCTTAGGAGCTAAAGGGGCTGTGGATTTGCTTTCCAGTTTCTAGTTCAATGAACCTGGAAATCTGTTTTTGCTAGCACTTACTGTTTTATATTCTCTGTTTTCTTCCAGGTCCACTTGAGGTATCAGCACCACAGCCAAAGATACGACGTGGGTTCCCAGCAGAAATTCACTGGGAGAGTGTGTGCATGTATCATTATTTGCAGGACTGAACTGCAGGTTTCCATCAAAATTGTTTCTGATGGAAAATTAGGTTTTTGACTAAAGAAATTTTAACTAAATGAATAGTTTTTCAGTGGCAATTTCAATATTTCATTGAAAAACTGAAATATTTTGGCCAACAATTAAAATATTTTGATTCAGAATGTGAATCCCATTCTGTCTGGTCAGAGCTCTCTAGCTAGATTCCCTTGATGCATTGTGGCTAGAGACTCCTCTGATTTCATCCCTTTATTCACCAACAGGGGAAAAACTGGTGCATCATGGGAAATTTAGTTTGGTCAGAGAGGCAGGCCCATACAGAAGAATAGGAGCATAAGGTAACAGAGCTACAACTCCTAGGAAGTGTTATAGAACCAGTTAAAATTGAAATATTTTGTGTTTGGTCAAAATATTTAGCCAGGAAATAACATTTTCTGGCACAAAGAAAAATTTCTGTTTTCTGACCAGGTCTAATTATTCAGGACCCTAGCAGAAATTGCTGTTGATACACCTGTGTCCACTGAAGACTGGATTTCCAGATTCCTTAAATGCTATTTTGGGCTTCCATCAGAAGGTACTGTGAGGAATCCATTTTATGAAATACATTTCAGCTTGGGGACATTTGTGTCTTTTGGAAGGTTTTGGCATCTGGAAGCTTGACATCTTATAGCCAAAACTTTGGTATTTTGATGTTTGATGTATCAACACCATGAGGCTCCAGAAAGATGGTTGTCCACGGTCAGTAACCCAAAAGATGTCATTTTAAAAAATTCCTTCAAAAACCAAGTTTTGTTTTTAGCCTCCTCATGGGGGGAGTTAGGAGTTGGGCCAGGTACCTGCTACAGGGCTTGTGGTAGGCGGGGAGAGAGGAGCATGGAACCAAGTCTGGGCCTCCAGTGGCGGAGTGGAGCCCAGATCCTGGCATAGGCTGCCTGCAGGGTCCTCTGGTGGTAGTGGGGGCCTGAAGCCCAGAGCCACAAGGGGACAGCTAGAGATCCACAGGTCGCAGATACCAATCTAACCCCTAAAAGCTTTAGCACCACCCTCACTGTTTGATTTGGAGTATTTTTAATATCTTGGCATCCCACCACAGAAAGCACATTAGTCCTATGGATAGTTTACACTTACGACATGTTGCTATTCTGGTAAAGTGTGCTCATTTGCCTCTTACCACAGAACGGAGGGAAAGACCTCTCAAAATGTCTTGCTGAGAATAACGTGGGATGCGGGTTCAGGAAAGCATTGTAATGGGAAGGCAAGAGGGAAGAGTGCACAAAACCTGGTACTCAAAAGGGTCTTTTCTTCCTCCGCAATATGATCATCTGTCATTCCAGATATGCAAGGTTTTTTTGTTTTCTCTGCCATTCAGGAATCAAGCATCTTTAGATCTATCTATGTTGCCACTTTTACTTGAGTACTTCTCTTTATCCCTCTGTACTTTAAGATAATTTCTGTCTCTTAAGACACTTGCAGTATATTGAACACCTCCTATGGAGGGAAATGGCAAGGTTATTTTTGTCTTGCTTCTTCAGTTGGCAGTGTTCTCCCAAAGGGTGTGGCAGTAGGCCTCGCCTACTGGCACAAGTTGCCAGTCCATCTGTTCCCTAGTTGGACAGTTTGTTGAGTACATAACATCATTTTTGAGATCTAGAGCACAGTCTATCAAGTTGGGTGTTCCATCTCCTAGTTAATACTGTGCCACAATTTCCCTTGGTGGGCAATTGGTTTAGAATCTACAGAAAGACTGCCTGAGGTTACCCATCTATGATACTCATCTCAGGTCAGCAGAGTTTGCTGAAATTGTTACTAAAGAGTGAAATAGAGAGAGAGTTGTTCGTTCCTTCTTACCAGGACTTCCTTTTGCGGATACTGTGGTGATACTTATGGTATATTATAACATGAAGCTTCCTCAGCTGAGTTCCCAGTGGAGGATGGAAGTCAGAAGTTTCTTCCATTGTCTCAGAGATATATAGGTGACTGGTATTTTGTAGATGAGCTGCAGTTCAAAATGATCTCTAATTAGCAAGGAACTCTGAGACCGCCCTTAAAACCGGCTAGGCTGGAGAGCAGGTCAATACTGTATTTAAAAGATGAGAGACTTAAGTGACTAAGCTTCAACACTCGAGGTGGTCATTTTCAATAAGTACCAGTCCTGTATGTCCATGTGCTTGAGCCCTGGCATTCTTAAATATAGCAATGGACACGTGGAATTCTGTCAGATCACTGACCACTTTTAACTATCTCAGAGAAAAACAGATTCTAACCATTTCTGCTTGCTGCTTGCCTAGCAGAGGAAATGTGATCACAGAGATAATGAAATAATAGATGTATCACCCATGTGGAAGATCTCTGATGTTGAGAATGAAGTGTCAGGCTTTCCTCTGGGAAGAGAAGTTAGAGAGAACTCAGCTGAGCAACAGTTATCAATCTTTTGCTCAGGGCTTTTAAAATAGGCAGTGTTAACAAGATATGCTTTCCTAGTAGCTGTACGGAAACTCTCTAATATGTTCTCCAAAATGTTGTTCTAGTTGCAACAGTGGCAGTTGGGGTATTGGAGCTAATTCCTAGCAGGTGTCCTCCTTCCCTCTATCTTCCCCATTATTTTTCTCCAGCAGTAGAGTGGAGAGTGCAGCAGGGGTTAGATTTCGGGATGAGGAGGGAGGCTACCTGTACTGGTGCAGCACCACAGTCAGAGGAGGGTTTAGCTGATGGCTCTGGGCCTTCAGAGAGCTGCTTTTTCCATTGAAAGTATAGAGCTCTCTGAGAGCAGCTCATGTTTGCCGGAGCCTTTACAATCCTCTTTGAGGATTAAAAAGAAAGATTTGAGAGGCGGGAGGGTCCAACAGATTGTGATGCAAGAAACCTGGGTTCTTTTGCCTGCTGGGCCTCTGACCTGCTTGGGCTATTCACTTCACCTCTTTGTCCCTTTATTTCCCCTGCTATTCTTTACTTGCACTGGTCAATGTAGTGTATGAGTTCTTTGGGATAAGGGCTGTCTTAGGATTGTAATAGCAAAATGAGGCCTACTCTAAACACTACCATAAAACAAATATGTCATGATGATAAAAGCTGTAGCCTGAAGGAGTTTGACAAAGCACAGCCTCATTGCAGAGCTCCATCCACATTTCAGGAGCGGCCCCGGTGGGAGAAAGCTAAGACATAGAGCATGATGACCTGGCCTTATCAGGTGTGGTGATTTGTTTTCAGGCACTGTATGCTGACTAGTAACTTGATAGGGAGCCATGTTTCTAAATCTTTATTGGGCCTTTATTAAGAGAACTGTTTACAGAGATCCTGCTACTGCAGCTGGCTCTCAAGCCATGTGCAGACTGACTGACTTTGTAGTACCTCCTCCAAGGTGCATGCAGGTACTTTCCTCTCTGTGAGTGTGCTTCCCGCTCCAAGGTGCATGCAGGTTGCTACATGGACAATCTCTGTAGCAGAGGCTAAAGAATCTCGCCTTGGATAATCACTCAAAAGGAGGACGCCCTGCTCCGCCCCAGTTGCTGATGGGGTGGAGCTCTTAGGCATTGCTTTCTTCCAAGTGTTGTGGCCTAGTTTGTCTTCCTCTAATTGCTGACATACAGGCCTTTAATGGCAGGTGGAGGGAGCTGATATCTTGACTAACACTACTTTTCCTATCCATCTCTCCTTCCATCAATCTTTTTACCTAATTTGTATAGAAGGTTTTATCTTGTTTCCAATTCTTTCTCTGCAAAAGGATGTAAAAAGAAGAAAGGAAGATCAGAGAAACCTTTGTGATGATGAGAAATGAACTTGGAAAACCTTTCTTCCCATCAGGAAAGTTTCCTCCCCCCTTGCTGAACCCTCTATGTTCCCTCTCCCAGAAGCTCTCTTTTTCCATCCAGAAGCCTCTTCAACTGCTTGTTCCTATGCCCTGGTTCCTCTTCTCAGACTCTTGTCATGGTGACTTTTAGCTTCTTTCTTCCTTGTGTTGCAGTTCTTTCTGCCTCTCTGCCCTTGGATTTTCTGCTCTTTCCTCTTTCAGCTCCAATGTTAAGATGTACTTTTCAGCTTCAGCTTTCCTCTGCTTAGTCTAATGGCATCTCAAGCAGTGTGAGCCAGCTCCCCAAACTATCCATCCCCCCAGCCTTATCTGTAGGGAGCCACAAGCTCTGCAGCAGCCTGTTATTCTCTTGGTTTGCTGCCAGCATTGCAGATTTCTGCATCCCTGTCTTCTGGTGTCATTCCTTCCTGCTGGCACTCCTCTGTCCTATTGCCATGGCCTCATCTCACTTGTGGAGCTCGGGAAGAATCAGACCTCATCATGGGTTACCTAAAGTGGTGGCTCTTCTCTATTTCTGTGGACTACACTTCTGTTTGTTCTCGTTAGTTATGATGTACATCAGTTGCCTGCATCAAAGCCACCCACCCCACCTGCAACTGTCATATTCAGGAGAGCTGGTTGGGAAATTTTTGGTTAAATGTGGGCTTTTTGTAATCTGGAAGATGTTTATTTGTCAACATAAACATTGTGCTGGTGGGAGAAGGTCAGTTTAAAAAATTTCCCATTTTGAAACAATTTTGAAAAATTTAAAGTTCCATTTTTTCAGATCAAATTAATTTAAAATTTATTAATATTAATGTCAGGAATTAAACATTTCAACACTATCAAAATTTAACATTTAGATTGACTTGATGGTGGTTTTTTAGGTGCTGAAATTTGAGTTCTCAAATTTTTGTACTTATTTGGAATGGGATATATTTCGGAAATCTCAAAAATAGTTGGGAGTGGAGAATTATTTTTTACCCAACTCTATTACTCGAGGGCATTTAAAAAGCCAGATGTGATCTCTGCTCTGCACTGTTATATATTTCTTGCTGCTTTCTCACTTGCTATTCCAAACACGACTTCCTAGATTCTGGTGCTTTTGCTGTTACTTCATTCTTTCCAAACATAGCTTTCTATTGTGGTTATATGTCCATCATTTTCAGTTGTATCATACTCCTTGAGTCTGATCTTCATTTAATTAGCCTATTCTTTTCAATTTGCCTCAGATCTGAACTCTGTTTCTTGCATGTTATTGATATTTGTTAAATAGCACCAAAAGGGTGGTAGGTGCTTTACAAGTATTTAAAAGAAATCGTACCTACCTGAATGATTTACATTTTAAATGAAGATAAGGCATGACAAATAAATCCAAGAAAAACCAAGGGAAGAGAAAGGGTGAAATAAGGGAAGGAGTTACAGCTGGTTGTTGGATAGCTGAAAGGGTAATTGGTGATTTATAAATTGTTTTGGTTAATCTTTTATTTTTGTGGTTATAGGATGCTTACAGCTGAGATTTCATTAATGTTAAATATATTTTTTAGTTGAGAGAAGGCACTAGTTGGATATTGTTCATATCAACATAGCTCCTACGGGTCCCAACAGTGATTAGTACCATGTTGTAGTAACTGGGTCTGCAAATTTGTGATTTATAAGATCATCTGTTAAGAAGTATGTAAAAGTTCATAATATGCCACAATAAGCTATCATAACACTGTTGGGGAAAAAATATGAAATGGCGATATGAAAGCCAGATTATTTTAAACTATAACTCAAGGACTATGTGAAAAACATGCTTGGTATAAACAGAAGATGTGGAACTAGAAATAAATGAATCAGAATTGGCGTGGTCTAATAGAAAGACACAATAATGAGGAGATGAACTTTTTCCCCTTTTTAGATTTCTTACAGAGATTTTGAAAAAGAAAAATGTATTCTCCCATCCCACATTGCATCGCAGCTTGTCTTGTCTTGTCTCATGTCATCTTCCCTGACCCCAAGATTGAAAGAAAAGACGAGACTGAAATACTTTGTTCCTTATAGGAAGGCCACTAGGCCTTGCTCTTATTCAAAGAATTTCAGTTTTTTGCTTGAGTCTTGAAAACTGTATCAGCATGACATCCAGTCCTCAGCCCATCAGCAGGTATACCCAATTGCAAGCATTGCAAAGGCAGGTAAGGTCCTATTCTGTTCCCTTCCTTTTGTATTGCTTCCCCTTCCCCCTCCTCCTATTCTATCTCTTATTCTCTTGGCTTTTCATCAAGTCCTGAAGTTCATGGCATTACCTTAGAGCGGGAAGACCAGTTGTCCACATTCCTCCCCTGTTCATGGAGAAAAAAGCCTGACCAGATGACTCCCATGACCAGAATCTGAACCAGGGGTCTGATCAACAGGTGGCTCAAGTGAATTGGCAGCCAAATCATTCATTTGTGACTGACCAGTCCTCCAGTGTTCCAAAGGTATCAGCAAAAGTTGTGAAGTTCCAAAGGGGTAGCCATGTCAGTCTGGTTAGGCAAAACAGCCTCTCCTCCACGTTGCATCTGGCTATGGAAACAGGAGAAGTGAATATCCTTCATGCATCAGGTCTGAAAGGATAATTAACCCTTTCCTTTTCATCAAAGAAAAGTTGTTTTGAAAATCAGAGACTTTGATATTGTATCTTCAAGATCAAAGAAACTTTAAAGGTTTTAGCTAGGGGTTTTTGGAGGGTTTTTTCCTCTAATCAATTTCAGTTTCAATATAAATGCTTGTTTTAATGTCTTGTTTGATCAATAAGCTTTCAACTTTAGAATGATGCTTTTGAGAAACTAAATAAAACAGAAGTCACTGTAGTATTATTGTCCCATCAAAGCAATAGCAGTCTGTGGTAGAGAATCACCAGTGCTAGCAGTTTTTAATTAAACTGAGTGGTTTTTTGAATGGGGAAGGTGCTACCCTACAGGCGTTCCTCTTATGAACGGGTCTGCAGTGTAATGATGCCTCTCATTTTCCTATAGAATTGCTTTCCTGAAGATGCCTAGTTCTGTTCAATAACAATGTCATTAGTAACAGCCTCATGAACATGGTTTATTTTCTGACTGAGTCCCGTACATGCCAATCAGCTGTTACTTTTATCCCATAGGCCACAATGTGGTATCTCCATTACCTGAACAATCTGTGTGTCTACTTACACTGGATATTTCCTATTCTGATGTTCATCCTTGCTTCTGCATTTTTGGCCTGATATTCTCAGTCTGCGTCACTCCAGCATGCTGGAGTTAGCAGGCTGTTCTCTTCCAGTAGTCTGGGGAATTTTCTGGGCACTTTTAGTTGTTGCAGTGCTTGTATAAGAGGTCTAATGCTTTTTATATTCTAAAATGGCTAAGCTGGTTTGAAGGGTCTTTGTCTGTGGGAATAGTTATGATCTGTTATGCTTATATCAGAGTCTTCTTTAAGATGCATTAATATTTTTTTGTCCTTACCAAGTGAAAAATATATAGTAAGTGATTAGTCCAATACAGTCCAATTGCCTTTGATACTTTAAAATAACAATGAAATACCTGAGATGATGTGATTTAATAACCAACAACTGTGTTGTATTGTGAATTTTTCTATACATTTTATAAGAATTTTTATTGTAGATTACATGTCCTAAATACATAATTAACAAGTAGGATTAGCTCCAAAGGAGCCATTTCAAACCTTCCTGTAAATAATACACCTTTTTAAATTATATGAAAACAGACTTGTTTAGCATCATTTTGGTTTTGCTTCTACATTTCTTTTTAAAAGGTTACTTAACTATTTGCCTGAGGGATCAAAATGGCCATGTGAGGGAATTAATGCTAATTTTATTCTTCAAAATACTCAATTATGTATTTACTTCTCCTTGAGAGACAGTACATGATACATGGTTTTTAGCCATCCTGGTATTATTAGAGCCATCACAGGAATGAATGACTCTGAAAAGTATTTAAAAAGCAGAAATGTTTGATTTTTGGTCTGTCTTCTTGTCTCCCTCCCTCCACCCCCCCCCCCCCCGCACCATCTTCATTTTGTTTTATATAGTGATGTAAATATAAATTGTATAAGAAGATTAAATGTTAATTATAAGTGTTTAAAAAAAACAAAACAACAAACATACATTGACTCTAGAGTCAGGGTAATGATACTGAACTATAATTACCCTTACTTAATCCTATCCCTGTTTCTCTGCATCATCCTCAGTCAATCTCTCCCCTCTGGCATCTTGACCTCTCCATTTAAACACATTGTCTCACCAGTCCTTAAGAGCATCTTGACCAATAATAAGGCTTGCTTTCTCCCACCCTTGTTTATAAGCTGCTTGGGGTGAGGATTTTGTATACAGTATAAAGGAGCTGCGGAGGACAATAACAACCTCGGACTAGTGGCTTGGGCAGTGCACTAGAAGCTAGGACATATGGATTCTATCCTGGGCCATGTCCTTGAATTGCAGGGTGACCTTAGACTAATCTCTCTGCCTCAGTTTCCCCAAGCTGTAAAGCACAAATGATACTTGCCTTCCTTTTAGATCAATGAGTGCACACACACCGTGCTTTATAAGAACTAAGTATGAGTATTTCTTGGAGAGATTATTTCTTTCAGAGCTGTCTGTTACATTCTATTTAGGTTCTTATACTGTGCTCAACCTTGAGGTATTGAAGTGCCTTTCTGGCTAACAGTGCATGCTTGTCTACTCTCTACTCTTTTCCCTCTTATTTCTTAACAGCAGGAGTTAAGGGAACAATGTCTACCCCAGCTTGAGTTTCATGGGGTTCTTTGTTGGGTTTAAGATGACAGCACTGATCTAATTAGCCAGACGTTCCTTGTTGTACAAGCCTGGATTTTGATAACTGCTTGACACACCGCCTGGATTTTCTTCTCAGCGTCAGTACTATCACTCAGTAAAGTTTGTGTCAGAAAATGTAATTTAATGTGGCTTTTAGCACTTAATAGTGCTCTGTAACTGGTCTAATTGCCCTCTAAGAAGACACAACACCTTCACCCTATACCCTAGTTTTCCTTTGGGCTATGAGGATCTGATAACAATTACTGACATCTTGTCTACACTAGAAAGGGTTTGCTACGCTGGGATAGCTAGACCAGCAAACACTCCTAACAGAGTTGAAGCTTATGCTGGCAAAAGATTCTTTTGCCAGTATATGTCACAGCAGTTCCCTGAAAAAATAAGCTACACCAACAAAAGTATTTTTTGCTGGCATGATTGTCTCCACCATGGCTTTTGTCAATGTCAAATAATCACATCCCTAAACAACGTTACTGTTCGGAAGGTCTCTCCATGACACTAATGTAGGTGCCATTTGCAGTAATAATGAAAAAGGAAAATGGAGTGCAACTGAAGTAAATGCCTTTCTTCGATTGCAGTTAGAGGCAGATGTCATTTTACTCAACTGCTATTCTATGTTCTGGCACAAGGAGCTCAGTTTACTGTTGTCAGTTCCTAGGAGCAGCTGACACTGATGGCAGGTGAGGGATTTTTAGTGGCAGCATCAGAACGGGGGTTACTGCTGCAAAGTATTGCCAGCCAGCAGTCCACCCTGTCTCTCTTTCAACTCTCAGCAAAATGCTTGCAGCAGCCCCTCCTCCAGATGCAGAAGGTGAGTGTAGCTGGCGTGCATGGTATGGAAGTCAGGGAGCCTGCTGCTTAGATTGACTTGGACAAGCAATTACATCATTGAGCAATGCGTGCCAGTCTTTTGGCAGCAGCAGTAGGGGGTGCTATGACCCAGTACTTGAGGGTCTGTGACCCAGTACTGGGTTCCAACCCTAAGTTTGAAAACCAGATGCAAACTGTACTGTTTTAAGTCTTTCAGTGGATGTTTTAATTCTTAAGTGTTCAAGGTGGTTGTACAATGACACACTAATTTATTTGTAGCTCTCCCTCAGCATGGGCTCTCACAGTAGTGGAAAACATTCTTATCGTGTGGAATGGTTGTTTGCTCATTTTAAAATGGATTTTGTGTGCTGGAGCATCACAAAACTCAGGTAGTTTAGGCTTCTGATTTGACTGATGCCAGAGTAAACCAGAAGTAACAGTGTGAGATCAAAATCTGGCTCAGGGAAGCCCATGTCACACATTATTTAACTGTGAAATATTAATTTCTTCAAATACTGTGATCCATGTAGAAAGAAATATGACTTTAGCAATCATTAAAATTTACTATTGGAAATGTGACAAAAAGAAATACAGGATAGAGCAATCTCAGGATTGGTCTACGTTGACAATGGCAGATACCACCGTCATTTTGATCTTTCCGGTTCAACTTGTTGGTCTTTAAAGTGCCACAGGACTCCTTGCTTGTTTTGATGATAGTGACTGTTTTAAAGGAAATACTTTTTGATTTGTAGTCTTCCCTGAAAGACTGAAGGAAGACATGTTTTTTATGGTAATTATTATAAATATGGGGCAGCTTATTCCACTGGAAATAGTCCAGTAGTCCACTGAAACAGTCAAAAAACCAAAACAAAACAAAACAAAAAAAAAAATAACAAAAAAAGCCCAAAAAACCAAACACAGCCCACCTTGGGGAGAGATTCAAATCCTCTACCAAGTCATGTGTAAGATAGCTCTGAGAAGTCCTCAGCTGATTATTCAAATTGAAAGGAAATACCACAAGAGACAGTGGATTCCTGGAGAAACTTTAATCCCTTATCTAAGGATTCCCATTTTTCTCCCAGTTGTGTCATCTCACATTTATTTATACTCTTGACTGCCTCACCCTGGGTTTGATCAGGGTGGAAACTGATTAAATAATTTGGTCAGCCCATGCATTTGTTACAATGACACTGTCAGATTGGACTTTTGGTGAAGTTCAGAACATTTGGTGATTGTGTTATATTAAGATATCGTGTTGGCCTGTGAAAGAGATTCTTAAGACAACATGGTTGGTGAGACCCTTCTAAACAGATGAGCTGCGAGAAACTTATCTTTTTCTCTGGCAGTGTAAGGAGAAAGGATGCTGACGGAAACAAATTACAAAATGAAATTTAAAAAACAACTTGGCAAAGCAGCAGAGGAGAATAGATTTTGAAAGTACCCTCCAGCAGCATGCTACCCTTAGAGGCCAATTAAATGTGAAAAATAGAAGGAGCCTGTCTGAAGCCTAAGGAAAATTTATATGAGAAATTAAGCCCCCAGATTACTGGCATATAGTTTAGAATTCTAAAAGAAACAAGCTACCTTGTTTAGTAGAGATAGCGTAAGTTGTGTTTGCATTCATAACAGAATACTTTTGTAAAGTATTCTTGAAGGCTTCTGTGTCCCGCTGCATATATTAAAAAAGTTCCAGTTGACAGAATGTGTGATGAAGGCAAAATGCCCACACTTCCAGTGGCCTGAATCACCATTTTCAGTCATTTGAATCACAAGAAATCAGAAAAGCCATCAAAAATGCCAGTGGGGAAAAGCACTTAGCTCAGACAGCATTTCCTCTGGGTACCTGTAGATACCCTACCTGAAATTGTTCAATAT
This sequence comes from Podocnemis expansa, assembly GCA_007922195.1. Classification (NCBI taxonomy): domain Eukaryota; kingdom Metazoa; phylum Chordata; order Testudines; family Podocnemididae; genus Podocnemis; species Podocnemis expansa. The sequence continues at coordinate 42,130,745 of ML681984.1, read as the reverse complement.
TTTCTTGTATATTAGATAGCAAATAGCTTCCATATTGGGAAGGTAATGCCTCTATCATCTATAAACCTGACAAAGATAAAGTGGTACATGACTATTATAGACCCAGTTTTTATTTAACATTCTGCAAGTAAAAGGTCTTAGGCTAGTGTACCTGTTACTACAAGTGGTAAAAAGGCGCAGGTAGGCTTTCTGTAGGGCTGACTGATGATTGACAACACTGAGAATCCTGGATGTGATCCATTTGCTCCTATTAAGAGGCAAGTCTAGTATGTGGCCCTCCTTAGGGGCAGAGGAGTTTTTGACTGTATCAAATGGATTATCAGAGAAGGTAGGGTAAAAAGTAGGGATGAGAGCAAAAATGAGGTGCTGGGTGGATGTACTCTGTAACACATAAATGACAAGCCAACAGGAAGAGATTCAGACCTATTCATTTCCAAAGATAGAGGAGGCAGGTATTCTCCACTAGCCTCTTCTTTCCCCTTTTATGTCACTTAAAGTTAGGAGCAACATGGAAATACACAGTGCACATGCATTGAAAGGGGGAAAAATTATCCAAAAGTACCTAGGTGATCTAGGAGCTTCTGTCCCATTTTCAAACTTGACTTTTGGCACTTAAAAGCCCAAAGACAGATCAGAGAGACAAAGTGATCTGTTCATAGATCCAGTCATAACTTTACTGCCTCTGATTTTTTACAGTTGGCTTTAAATCTTGATCTTGCAAAATTCTTTTCTCTTCGGAGTAAAAAAAGGGATGCCGGATCAGCAACCATTAATAAAAGTGGCCATTGGGTAAAATTTCCAAAACAGTCCAAGTCACTTTTGAAAAAGAGGTTGTTTACACTGAGCTTTTAGTGGGGGATAAGCTGAGACTTTAAAGTGCACTAGCTATTCCACATTAAATCCCTGTGTGGGCACTCTTCTGTACTGTCAGTGCCTTTCCCCAGTTTAGCGTAGGTCACTTTGGACAAGACTGCAGGCTCCTAAGCCACTTTGATGCTTTTGAATGTGTTACCTTGTATGCAAGTCTCATTAATGGTTGTAAGCAGAAGGTAAAGAATTTGTTGAGAGAACCACTTGTGCAAAATCTGAAACAATGGATTGAGGAATGACTATGGAAATAGGCAAAATTATTTAATCCTTCCTCCTTCAACAGCTATAATGTCATTGACTCCCCAAATGCTAGCCTATGCTTCTCTCAATACATAGCAGGAAAACAGAATAAAGGCCTGACACCTCCTTCAAACACAATTCTCTAGGTTTTCAGGCATCCCTGTTGAATGTCTCTGAACCTGCACACTTCCAGGAATGAGCTCAAGTGCTACTGGATATGGAAAAGAAGGGATCCTTCCTCATGCTCTCTGAGGTGCCTAGCAGTCTATAACACTCTTTCTCTACCATGCTTTGTCGTCTTAAAGTGAAAGCCTATAAATTCTTAGATGCACAAAGAGGGGGCCCAGCACCTTCAGCATGCCATCTCATTAGCTATGCATCCAGCATGGGGAAAAAGAATCCAGCAATATGTTTTATTGAGTGGAAATTTCAGTGAAAAAATAGAGCTCCAAAATGAATGCTGAAAAGAGTGCATTTTTTAGTTTCCCTAAAATCCTGAAGAATCGTGCAAAAGAATAAACTTGAAGTATTTCTAGTCTGTGGTTAAAACCATTGTGCCTGTGCCCCTACCCCCTCCTCCACATCTTCTCCCATCACAAACATTTAAGTAGACTATTCAGATGAAATATACAGTGGACTGCTATTTTAACAGTCCTGAATATTGTACCTGATATATGTTGGTAGCTCCTAGAGGTTTCCTGCACTCACTGGGAACTGAACTCTAGAGCAGAGGGCTTCAAATGGGCTCTGCATGGGGAGGACTCAAGAAAAGGAATTTTAAAACCCCATTTAAATAAAGATTGTGCTATAATTGACCTAAAAATAGATGCGCACATCCTCTTGGTGGGTGTTTGTACTTTTGAGAATGCTTGTTAGAGATCTTGAAGGTGTCTGTCTCTGTCTGAGGGATTGGGACAAATGCAGTTGTGTTTTAGGGCTTGGCTGTGGACAGTGGATCAAGTGGTGTGTCTTGGGTGGAAGCTCAAGAGTTAAAGATAAGTATACCGGTCTATAGATTTACAGTATAAGGTGGTTTCATCCCTTGAGCTTCCAGCTAAGACAGAGCCAGACAGATACCCAGAAGTCCCTACTACAGGAGGAGCCCAAGAAAGAAAATGGAATGCTACTGGTCGTCACCTACAACCCCAAGACAAATTCCTACAGTGCATCATCAGGGACCTACAACCTGTTCTACAAGATGATCCCTCACTCTCTCAGACCTCTCCTCGCTTACAGATGGCCTCCCAGCCTTAAACAGATACCAGCTTCTATAGACCTAACAACAGAAACATTAAAGCGGGCCACATATCCACACAATAAACCATATTGCCAACTTTTCCTGAATATTTGCACAAAAGACACCACCACAGGACCTAATCAAACCAGCTACTCCATCAAGAACTCATTCGCCTGCTCATCAACTGATGTGATCTATGGCATCATGTGCCAAAAATGCCCCCGCGCCTTATACATTGGAGAAACAGGACATTTGCTGCGCAAAAGAATAAATGGACACAAATCTGAGATCAGAAATAATATTAAAAAACCAATAGGGGAACAACTCAATCTCCCTGCTCATTCCATTGATGAGTTGTTAATAACTGTGCTCAAACAAATGAATGACAAATAGAAGCTTAAAAGAAAAACTGCAGAATTGAAATTCATATGCAAATTTGACTGCATGGAGTCAGGGCTGAATAAAGACTTTGCCTTGGGTTCATTTGCCATTGCAACAAGTAATTTTGCTTTCCTTGTCCCCCACCCACTTTCCTGCTAATTCTTGTACTCCTAACTTGAATCCTAACAACTGCTTTGATTTGCTGTTAGTCTGACCAGATTCTTTGACTTACACTTCTCTGCATTTATTTTGCTCCCCTTCTGTAAGTCCTCCATCTTCAAGTGTCTGACAAAGTGGGATTCTCTCCCACAAAAGCTCATGGGATATATAAATTGGATACTCTTTAAAAGTGCCACCAGACTCCATGTTTGTTTTGCTGGACTAGACTAACTTGGTTATCCCTTTGGAACTTGTTATTGTCTATAGATATAGATTATCCTTCTGTTTAGCAAAACAAAGCATTAAATTTAGGACTTGTCTACACAGATTTTTAATCTGTGGCAACAGTGGAGTATGGATATGCTCTGCAATGGCCTGCTGCAGACTAACTACCGATGGACTCTACTGACGCGCATTAACAGTTTGTTAATACATTTTGGCTTAAAGGACTAGACCAAAGCACATTAATCCACTGTTAATGTGTGTCTGTGGGTTCTTATGGGCACTTAGTCCTCTGCAGACTAGTGCTGGGAGTCATCTTACAGCTTGCTGTGAACTCTGTTTACGTAGACAAGTCATGAGTGTAAAGGCTATGTTTAGTTGCAAATCAACATGCTTTAATGGTAACCAACTAATAAGCATCAATCCTTCTTCTGAAAAATAACTAAAAACTACAAATACAAATGATGAATTTTTAAATCAAGGTTTCCTGCTTGCTGATTTAAATCACTCCACCCTGCCTTGAACAGGCCACTGTTTACACATATCACATCTTTGTCAGACACAGTCCAGACCCGGAGCTCTGGGTCTAAACACTGAAACATTAAACAGGAGGGTGGTTTTTTTAAATTTTTTTTTAAATTATGAATTCAAAGTTTGTTAAATGTTCCTTCTGGTGGGTGAGCTGTTGTTTTTGTGTCTTGATTTATTAATATATGAAATTACGGTAATACTTTTAGATTAGTTATTTCTATTAGAATGAGAATTCCTGGTATACTGTTACTAATACAAACAAATTTCTCACTTTTATGATGATGTAATTGGGGGAATGAAATCCAAACTTTACTTATACAAATACTTAATAGAAGATAAACAAGGAGTCTGGTGGCACTTCTAAGACTAACAAATGTATTTATTGCATAAGCTTTGGTGGGAGAAAATCCCACTTTGGCAGATTAGTGTTGTTTGTTTCCCTTATGAATGATCAAAATCTTGTGTATTTGTTCCAGGACACTTCTCATTGAAACCATACAGTATATTCTGATGACACCACAGCAATCCTGCGGACTCCTCAGTAATCTGAAGTTTTAAAACAAGATTCAGCACAAATGATTTTACGGGAGGGAAAAAAACCACTGGATCTTCTACAGAAACAGAATTTTGGCAAATCCAAAAGGATTGTTTGATATTTGTTGTCAGATAAAATATCACTTCAAAAGTCAAACCTAGATACTGAACTTGCAGTTTGAAGGTTTCATGACAGTCACTTGATAAACAATTGGCTTGATCCAAATAGGAAATTTGCCAAATTACACACTTGATGAGAGTGCTTTTGGTTAAAACTGAAATAAATGGACTATTAAGTCCTAACAGCAGTAATTTTGTTGTGCAGGATTATAGGGTTAGCATGAAGCTGCTTAATTTTTTGTAGCTCTGCATGGCCAGCTCATGAGTTCTACATCAGTGGGCAACAGGGCAACAAAGTTTGTGTTTCACACAGTAAGTCTCTATGATCATTTTTTTTCTTGCTCTCAAAGCACAAATGAAAATAACTGTCTGATGTAAATCCCCAAACTCAAATGATTTGTGTAGGGCGAATCAGGTTACCTGTTCTGAGAGGGTGTCTTGAGTTGAGTTAGGGCCCAATCTCATAAACATTTACACACAGGCATGACTTTGCTTATGTGTGTGTGCGTGTGCGCACGCAGGCCCCGTAAAGTAGGTATTTGAAATGTCTTACCTCAGCAGCCTCCACTGCCCTGCACAAGATGATTGGTTTCAGTAACACCTATCCACAGCCAGCTGGCCTCTATCATCAGACACCAACCCTGGCTCTGCTTGCCACACTCTCAGAGCAATGAGACTAGTAATGTTATTTATGTAGCCATTTATGTATCTCAGTTATAGTGTAGGGCTGTATGACACACAGCACGGTGACATACTGAGTATATATATTCTTTTATCTGTCACTTTGCTCTACTAAATGTCTTTTTTACCACAGTTACAAAAGCCCAAAGTCCATAAGATGATAGTGATCCTAAAAGAGCTCAAAAAGAACCTTTTATCTCAGCTTCAAAAAATTTACCTTATGTTGAAGAAGGTATGAGGAATTAATTTTTATAATGCAAGAATATGAAGAAATTCAGATTATATATATTGAGTTGATGTGTTTTGTGCAAAATTTTATTAATCTTTCTCAATAATACAGTTGTCTGACTCAATTTAGAAAAATGTTTTAATTCCTGTTACTCCTTTCTACATCTTTTAGCAGTTTCAGAGGCGATTGACATGTATCTTGGCCCTTTAAAACATTACATTGCCTTTTCTGAAGAATCAAACTGTCCAGACATTGCAGGTCTCCCTGATCTTCTTTTCCATGCCATCTGTTTGTTCTGGACCCATTCCAAATAGTACTGCTTTTCTGATGGAACGGCTGTCTTGCTACAATCTTCTAATTGACAAGGTAAGGAAAATGCACTTTATGTTTCTGCTAAGAAATCATATGTTTCTTTGGTAGAGGATTTAAATACTAACATATACCCACATAAATTTGCAGTTTATGGTTCCCAAGTTCCACACACAAAATATCTAATCTCTCACGGTTCATCAGCAATTCCAAATTGTTCTTTCTCACATTGAAAAGCTGACATTCATTGTTAAAAAAATGTTTGTATTTTCTGTCAGTATGTTACTTATTACCTCATTTATGATTACAGGGCCTTTATTATGGTATCTGTTTTATTCTTACAGTACAGCTGTTTTGAAATCTGGTTGGCTGATTAAAGAAAATTCAAGTTCTAGATTATATACAGCATGATAAACATGTTAATTAAGTACAGATACTAATGGACATGACTTTAAAAAAAATGAAGAGTAACTTTGAGAACCCAACTTGAAATGCCTTAAAGGTATTGGACACTGAGAAATAGATGGAAACTGGGACTTTTAACAGGTGTTTCAAGTTGGGAACCCAAAGTCACTAGCATTTGAAAATCTTATCCAGTATGTTGACTAGTAAGCAAGAAGCCCTTCATCTAATGTAAATTGCACAGAGCATCCTCAGTGAGATATCAATGGGAGATGCATGAAGAGAGGAATGGTAACATATAGATCTGAGATAATGGATCGTGCCATCAAAAACTTGAAATAAACTCATATTTTTATAAAAATATCAATTGGTCAAAAGATGTCTTAAATACATTCCTGCCTCTTATGCAGAAATTGCTTCCATTCTAGTAATTAAAAAGTGCATTTTTCAGTGAGCGATTACGTAGCATACACCTATCATACACACAACTTCCTGTAAGGGGAGCATACAATGTTTCTTTTCAAAACTACATAGATTGACTCTGGACTACATTAGGTCTGTAACAGAGAAGTGGTATTCTAGGCTGCTTGCTGTACTAGTAGAGTTTTTATCCACTGAATTTACAAAGATAGGTAAATATTATTAGGCAGGCAAACATTATTGTTAAACTGGCAAAACTAGCGCAGTGAGAATCTGAGTGACTTTATTGTTACCCAGTGATAGCCAAGGCTTGACGACATGAGTAGTGTCCAGCTCTCTGGATTCCCACTGTGGGACCACGTACTTGGGTCATGCTGCCTTGTCAGGGACAATTCCAAATTCCTACCCAAGGCTTTGAAACAACTAACAAAGGGTATGTCTACACTGGAGTCTTAGGTTGACTTAAGGAAGGTTAAGTCAACCCACAGACTCCTGCAGCCACGCTGGGCTTTTATTAAGTCGACTTAAGTGCTTCCTTAAATTAACTTCATAACACCACCTCTTAAGGTCAACTTAATGCTTAAAACTTAAGCCAGTGTGGATGGGGAATGCCCTTAAGTTGACCTAATTGGCCTCCAGGCCCCCTCCCAGAGTTCTTGGCCACCAGGAAGAGTGCTGTGCTCGCTTCCTGTTTAAAGGAGTTGCTGGGGAGGAGGCCACTTCTCTGGTGCAGTGTTGGACAGCTACCCAAAATGCACCACTCCTCTGTAGACCTAGCACCTGCCAGTGTGAAAGCAGGCAGTTGACAGGAGTTTTCAATGTAGATTCTCTAAGTCGACTTAACAAAGTCAACCTTGCTAGGTTGACTTAATTGAGCTTCCAGTGTAGACATTCTCAAAGAGATGAGATTGAGATTGTCCCCAAAGTATCAGTCCCAGGTTTACAGTGAGTTCACTATATGCTGGGACAGAAATTTGGCAGCTTAGTTTTGCATGAATGAACTTACAGGGTGAAATTCACTTCTGTGCAATGGGCCGGTCACAAGGCTTTTGTACCATTTAAGTCTCACATAGGCCTTATTTTGAGGCCAGAGGGCCTGACTTTCTTTTATGTTGAGGACATGTGCTAGTGCTCTGTCAATTCAAAGATGCATTAAAGTAAGTGGAAGTGCCATTTGCATACACTCTCAGGCACCTTGCCTTTGTTCTGGCAGTGAAAATGTGCCCATCAGTGTGTGCAAATGGAACTTCCACCTGCTTTAAGACAAGTCGTCTTCAGTGTAAGTGAAAATCAGGCCCTTAAGTATTACTTAGGTGGTGCCAATGTCTTGGGCTGGCCCTTTGCGCAGTGGTGATTTTCACTCAAAATGCAGACAGGATCAATAAAGCTCACAAGCTAAATACTTTGCTACTAAGTCTGCATGCCTTGACAAATAAAAGAATTCCCTGATGACATGAGGTATAGTGTTGTTTTCTGTTCTTCCACTTGAATTGCAGAAAGGCATATTTCCATCATTTAGTGTAGTTTTCTGTTAGAATAATCTGCTGTTAGTGGTGAATATGTGCAGTTTAAAAAGCATTTTAAAGTTTTTTCTTTTGTGAAGTTTCCTTGTTTTTTAATGGAACTGTGTTGATGATATAGTATCCTGAAGATTATTTTTAAATGAATGGCATTCAGTGTAATGTCACTCTGAGTACTGTCTGGTTTCTATTTGATGGCATCATGATATTGGTTTACTGTGTTTTCTTAACTAAATAGACATTCAACACTTTATGGTATGGGGGATTGCATTACAGTCAGTGCTTACTACCAGATGATATTTGTTGCTCTGAAAAGATATTGGCCGGGGGTGGGGTGGGGGGAGAGACTGTTGTTTATATGAACAGGAATATATTCTCATGCAAATTCTGTGAAAGGAAATTGGCAGAAGTAACAAGTATGAAAACAGAGAGAAAAGTCTGGTTTTGCTTTTTATATGCCTTCTGCCAATGCCTTTCCCCAGGCTGTGGAGCAGAATTGTTACAATGTAATATTTGTTTGTACTGTGAAACAGATGCCTAGTAGGCTACGTATAATGTATGAAAAAAAATAGGATCAATTCTTCTCTAGGTTGCTGAGCTCAATGGGAGATTTCCCATTGATCTCTGAGAAGAAAATCAGGCCCTGTATTTATAAGAGAATCTATTTTAACTTATTTCCATGAATGTGATCTAAAAAACTGATCTCTGAAATCTGTGTTGACAAATGGTTGAAAGGGAGCAGCGTAGTTAGTTTTTAATGTATTGTTTTAAATGGCAGTCCATATTGCTATTATAAAGTACCTAACAGGCCAGAAATTCAATCCAGATCCTTATTCTTCACTGGTTTACAAATCACATGATTACAAAAAATTGTTTACCAGTGAAATTTAGCTGAAAAGGGGTTTCAGCCAAATAAATATTTTATTTTTGATTTTTGGGTAAGGGGGTAGAGAATTTTTTGGAAGGAAAATATTGATCTAGTTAATTATGGACTTGTAACAAAAGCAGACATTTGCTACTGTTAGGTGCTTTTCTAGGGCCCTAAATGTAATGACATTTGACAAGTGATTAATCCATAACTTGATCTACTTTCATTTTATTGCTACGGTAGTATTTGGGGACCTTAATCTGTACTGGGGCTGTGTTGTCTGAGGCCCCCAAAAGATTTCTGTTTATTTTTGAAAAAGGAATCCAAGTGGGAAAGAAATCAGTGTGCCCATGTGATTTTTGTAGCTGAAGATTCTGGCTCTGGTCTCTGCATAGCCTCAGTTAGGCTGCTTGACCAATAGGGAGTACTGTTTGTGGAACTAAACCCTCTCTCCTAGGTTTGTGTAGTGGTGGTGGGCATACTACTCAACAGCAATTCTTTATTACAGCCTCAGGACAGTAGTTCTCCCAATCTATCATGGTCCCTGTGTTCATTTTCCCCCACTCCTAAAACATGCCTTCATTACTCTTTGGAGCGCCGGTATGCAGTATACAGGTCATACGATATTCCCACCCTCCTTCATTCAAAGTCCCTCCTCCTCAGCAGAACTTTATGCTACCAGCTGTGTGTGCCTTTGAGGCAGGAATCTCCATTAGAAGCTCCCTCATGCCCTGCGGTACCCGACTGTATACCAGCACTTTAGCTTGATTGTGCAAACACGCATGCATGTACTTTAAGCGTGTGAGTCATCCCACTGAAGTCAATGGGACTGCTCGCTGTGCATGAAGTCTAGCGCTTGGGCAAGTGTTTGCAGAATGAGTGTTCATTTTATGCTTGGTTTGGGTTCCAAAGAGTTCTTCAAGGGAAATGCCTCTCACAGCTTGAGCCACCCGCATGTAGCATCTGAAAAGCAAGGGCAGCATAGCAAAAAAAAAAAAACAAAACAAAAAAAAAACAACCCAACAACCACCAAGGAGTCATGTGGCACTTAAAGATTAACAGATTTATTTTTCGCATGAGCTTTTGTGGGAGAAAATCCCACTTTCACTTTGTCAGATGCTTTGAAGAAGTGGGATTTTCTCCCAGGAAAGCTCATGTGAAAAATAAATCTGTTAGTCTTTAAGTGCCACATGACTCTCTTTTTTTGTTGCTGGGCTAGACTAGCACAGCTATCCCTTTGGAAATTGACAGCACAGCAAGTCAATCATGGTACTCTTGTGCTGCTCAAGACATCTGTAAAAATTTCACATTTGTGCACAAGTAGATCCTCAAAAAGACAGAATCTGGTCATAATACTCTTCCATATGATACATTTCCCCCCTCCCTTCCCTTCCCTTTTAACTGTCTTTGGTAAAATAACATTTTAAATCACAAATGAAATAAATTTTGTAAACAACAGGAGGGGGCAGGCTTAAACTGACAAAAGGTAGGGAAATCAGACTCACTGCAGGTCTGAAACTCTGTTTTTAACTCACCGTATGTGCCAGAATGCACCACATATGGCATGTTGAATTACCTGCCGTTAGTGATTCCTATTGCACCTTGGCACAATGGAGCAGGAGATGGGCAGAGATTCTGATTTTAATCCTCCTTTGTCCTGTATTAATTAGTTTTAAGCCAGACCCTGAAAGCTGGCTTAAATTTTACAATTGAAATATAGAAAGGTTAAATTTTAATGTCAATGGATGTCATTTTTATGCAAAATGCATTTTTGTTCTGTAGTGAATTACAGGGATGTAAATGATTACTGTATCATAAAGAAGAAATATACAGTGAAGTAATTTTAATATTTCCTACAACAGTCAAAATCAAATTTTGCTATTGTGACACATGACTATATAAAGTGCTTTGCTAAAGATGCTTTTGAAATAGGGTAGCTAGCCTGGGAGCTGGAGAATCTGGGGCTAAAGTTCTCCCTGATTACAGGACCAGCCACACCTGGGATCAATCAGGTGATCCATGGTTAAAAAAAAAAAAAGCAGGCAGTTGCAATAAAAGGGGAAAGCCCAGAAGACTGTAGCGAATGCAGGAAGCAAGGAGGCTCCTGCAGGGAGAAAGTTCTTCAGGTGGAGACTCATGAGGGAAACCTGATCCAAACATGAAGCGAGACTAGAAAGGCTGCACTGGAAGGGCCTGTGGAGAAGGACAAACTCCAGGCAGAAAGTGCTGGAAGCAGATAGAGCCCTGCAAATCCGCAGATATCTGCGTTATATCCGCATCCATGGATACAACATGGATATCTGCGGACCATTTCTTGTGGATGCAGATCGGATATGGATCCACATATTTTTACCTGAACAGAGCTAGAACCCTGCAAATATGCGGATATCCACAAATACAACACAGATATCCGCTGGCCATTTCTTGCAGATGCAGGTCGGATATGGATCCACATATTTGTATCCGTGCAGGGCTCTACAGGCAGAGACCTTCAAGAAGAAGGGACTTGAGTCCAGCTGAAAATTGGATAAAGAGAGAATTTGTGTAATATTTTCAAAGATTTTGGTGTTTTGGATTACTTGTAGGAGAGGTGATGGGGAAGTAACCTACAGTTAGGGCCTGGGGGCCCAGTCTGTACCCGGTAGCTTAAATAAATGGGACTCCTTGTGGGGACTGCTTGAACTACTTTTGAGCGGTGTGTTCTCAGAAGGCTCTGAAGAGAGGGGAAATGGAGGCAGTGTGTGGTAGAGCAGTAGTTTTCAATTTCATTCCATTAACAGACCTCCTTGGAAATCTTAGACATTGTTTTCAACCTGGGGGTCCACAGACTATGTGTAGAGCAACCTTTGGCTACGAGTGGGGGAGCAGCTGCACTGCTACACCAACCTTTTAAAGTGAGTGTCTTAGCCTCACTAACTAATGTCTGTAAAGCACACTAAAACATATTAAAACTATTTTACAATGGGATAAGTTGAGGTCCAAGGAAATTAAATGATTTCCCAGTCTTTCATAATGAGTCAATGGGGGAAGCGGAAACAACACCCAGGAGTTCTTAGAGCTTTGAACAAACCACTACACTTTACTACCTCACAGCCATTAAAACTCGGGCACACTTGGTCAGTTTTTCTGTTTGGACTTTTTTAGTATATTGCATGTAATTTCGAGGACAAAATGTTAATGCTTTTAATTGTTGTACATCAAGCTATGAAGCACCATATTTTTGTTTAGTTTTACCATAATATAATACAGATGTACCAGACAGCTATTTAATTAAGTGATACTATATCTTTGATATGTGTTATATTAAAAGTAAAATTTCAAAAGATGGCCTTAGAAAATAATTAAACATTTTGTTGGAAACTAGAGTCAGAAACATCAAAGCTTGTGGAGATTTTCAAAAGGGATCTAGAAGAAGGAATGGAAAAATCACAGTGAACATTATATAGCTTTAGAAGCCTTAAAAAGATTTTCTGTGTTTATTGGGAGAAAACTGCTCAAAGTCAAAAAAGGAAAAGAGATAAAGCTATGGAATTTTCCCTCTCAGCTATTTATTTCTGTGGCAAAATGTTTGAAGTTGCACATTGAGGTAATGTGTGTTAATTCTGAAGACTAATTTATAAAATCTTATTTTTTAAGAAGTAAAACAGCAGAGAGTGAGGAGCACAGTACAGCTTCAAACTCCTTAATTGTGATAGGAGACAAGTATGTTCAGATAACCACGATTTTTGGAAATGAGGGGCGTTTTCACTGTAATTAACTGAAGCTGAAGGGTGTAAGCTATTTCTGATAATAGGCTGTTTTAAGATAGTTGAAATACAGATAATCAAAGGTGTGCTCTAATCAGACTGGCTTCTAACAATCTATTTTTAAGATTAGCTTCAGTTAGTTGCTTTTAAAGGTACTCTAACAGTTTAAAGACTAGACATAATTTCAGCAAAGCACTTAAGTATGTGCTTACCTAAGCAGATGAGTAGTCCCAAGTCAGTGTAGACCAGGGGTCTCAAATTCATGGCCTGCGGGCCTCATGCGGCCCGTGAAGTTATTTCCTGTAGCGCACAACAACACTATTGCTATTGCTATTTGCAATATCATTGTATGAAAAGGTTTTAGTGGTGCGGCCCTCAGGCTAAGGTACTAGTTCTCATGCAGTCCTCATGGTGACTTGAGTTTGAGATCCCTGGTGTAGACTGTAAAATTTTAAACTTCTAATGGACTCTACATCTGTTTGCAGTTAAGCACATTCCTAAGTGCTTTAGATTGGAGCCTATGTGCTGGAAAGGAACAAGTAGTTGAACAGTTCAGGATTACAAATGATTAAATAATTTTAAATGTGTATAAAATACTCAATTTTAAAATAAGACTATCTATTGAAAAGATGTCTTTGTGAAATAAGAGCAGCTACCTGCAAATATAAATAGAAAACAGAGAGGACCCAAACCCTGAATGTCTGATAACAGGATTTCTAATTTTGGTGGGATATTGGATTAAAATTCTTGGTAATACATGATTTCATGATGGGTCCAAGACTGGATGATGGTAGGCATGGGGAGGCTGCTTGTCATCTGGTTCTGGTTTGGCTGTGACTAATTTCCTGAGACTATGTGATTTTTGTGAGACTTGACCAGATCTTGGCACAATTGAATAAACTCAGAATGAATGAAACCTGAATCCTGGCTTTAGTATACCTGCAAAGCTATACCCCATATACCAGCATGAAACCAGTCTGAGTATTGTCTCCTTAGTTTAGCTTGAATGAAATTGGATAAACTAGAGTCACAAGCTTTGTTGCTTCTATCAGTTGAGTTCATTTTACATACCATTCCCCTCCCAACAAACACCACACCTCTCCTGCAAGCTACTTGCATTCTTCCATTCTGATACAAAGTATAAAAAAGGGCATTGCTTATATGACACCAAGAAAAAGCCCAGAAAAAAACTAATATGCTTCTAACAAGAACTAGTAGATTTTCAGTAAAAGAGCTCTTTCAATGGGAGGTGAGTATTCTGGAGAAAAGGCTAGACTTCTGTTTTTCATTGAATTTTTCTGGGGTTTTGTTACGACTATTTTGGTAGGGGACAACAGAAATCTGCAAATTTTGAATAGTTAGGTCAAATTTTTGGTTGCTACAAACAAACTGCACTTCATGGTAAATTGAAAAAACTTGAAGAATTTGATGACAATTTGTCCTGGTCATTGAATTTTTTTTTTTTTTTTAAAGGAGCTAAAAATCATTTCCTGACTACAGCAGAACCTTGGAATTATAAACTGATCAGTCAACCACAGACCTCTTCTGGAACCAGAATTATTCAATCAGGCACCTGCAGATATTTAAAAAAAAAAAAAAAAAAAAAAAGAGAGAGAGAAAGCAAATATGGTGAAGTACTCTGTTAAAGTGCACTAGTAAAAAAAATAAAGTGAAAGTCTAGGAAAGAAGGGATTTGACAGTAAAGAAATTGGTTTTCTGTTTGTTTCATTTAAATAAAGGTAGTTAAAAGCAGCATTTTTCTTCTGCGAAGTTTCAAAGTTGTATTAAGTCAATGTTCCATTGTAAATTTTTGAAAGAATAGTCAGAGTTCAGCATTACAAACATTTCAGTCACCAACAACCTCCATTTTTGAAGTGTTCATAATTCTGAGATTCTGCTGTAGCTGTAACTGTGATATTTAACGTGATAGCTATTCTTGATAAGTAAAAATTTAGCATTTGGTGCACATATAACAATACTTGCGTAAAACAAACAAGGAGTCCAATGGTGCTTAAAGACTAACAAAATAATTTAGTGCATGAACTTTCATGGGAGAAAATCCCACTTCATCAGAGGCTTTGAAGATGGGGGACCCTACAGAATAGGAGGAAACTAAATGCAGTGCAAGTCATAGGATTGGGTCAGACTATGACAGCAAATCAAAGCAGCTGTTAAGATTCAAACACTGGGAAACAGCATATAGAAGAAGGTGAGGTCAAATCACCTCTTGTAATGAGGAAAAAAAAATCCATAGTTCCTTTTTCACCCTGAGGCAAAGGTGTCAAATCTGCACATGAATTCCAATTCTTCAGTTTCTCGCTAAAGCTTTGATTTGTTGTCCATTTGCTTGATTATGTATTTTTACATATGTAGGAGCAGGTTAAGTGCCAGAAGTCCATGGGTGATATTGAAGGGGCAAAGGAGAGTTATTGAATCTTTTGGTGAAATCCTGGTTTTATTGTGGTTAGTAAAGGTTCTATTAATGTCAGTGGAGTCAGGATTTCACTCGTTGATGCCAAGACAAAACTCTAACTTCAGTTTTGGCACTGAGCAAATTATTCATAAATAAGAAACTGAAAATCCTGGCCTGACTCCCAGTATTTACAGTACATTGTAACTTGTGTGGTAAGCTATAAGTCAGCTCAAGGGTTGCAGAATTGAGCACTGTGCTGGGAAATGGGTGAAATTCTCTGGCCTGAGTTATACAGGAAGTGAGATGTCTGAGCCCTCTGGTCTACACTTGCTGTGTTTTTGGCGGCAGTCGATGGGAGATACTCAAGGTACATAAAACATCTTGTGCATCTCCTATTGCCTTCTAACTCCCACTTACCTCCTGTACACTGTGCTAAGGCAAACGGCAACGCTATCCAGTCACCTTAGCACTAAGCCACTTCCAGGGCTGAAGTTACTGATCCAAACACCAAAGTGATTGAGTGTGTCTTGACAGACCTTTCAGGGGAGAGCTCACTGGTTGTGTTTTCTAGAGGGGTAGCCATGTTAGTCTGTGTACAGCAAAAGCAGCGAGAGTCCTGTGGCACCTTATAGACTAACAGATTTCTTCGAGCATAAGCTTTCATGCATCTGACAAAGTGGGTTGTAGCCCACGAAAGCTTATGCTCAAAGAAATCTGTTAGTCTATAAGGTACTACAGGACTCTCAATGGTTGTGTTGATTTTGCTGCCATTAGTATATATGTACTGACAGTAGTCTCTTTGCCTATGTTTACATTGCAGAACACTTTTGAAAAGACTTTCTTTTGGAAAACTTGTATCAAAACATATTTGGAATAATTATCTCAAAATAACTTTTTTCAAAAATGCTAAGTCGGGAGAACAGTCCAGGGATTGGCTCCTTGTCCTGAAATATTCTGGCCCTTCCCCCTGCCCCCAAAGTGAAAGCCCACACCGGACTCTCTCTTTCAGAAAAAAGAAAGCCAATGGAAGAGATAGGTAGGCTTTGCCGCATCTGTGATAGCTTTTTTTGAAAAAACTATCTCAAAAAAGGCTTTTTTTTTAAACTTAACCAGGTTTAGCGTTCACAAAAAAGCACTTTGGTATTTCGAGATACCAGCATGCATTTTCAAAAAAGCTAAACCTGACTTTTTTTTTTTTGTTTTTGAAACAAAAAGCCTTTTTTGAGATAGCTTTTTCAAAATAAATAAATAAATAAAAAAGGCATCACCAGACATGGCAAAGGCTTTTTTTCAAAGAAGCCTGCCTGTCTCTTCTATTGGCTTTCTTTTCAAAAAAAAACCAAACAAACAAACAAAAAAAAGTCTGCTGTGGTCTTTCATTTTGGGGGTGGGGGGGGTGGGGAGCTGTGATTTTTTGGGACAAGGAGCCACCCCTGGATGATTTTCATGAAAGAGCATTTTTGAAAAAAGTTATTTCGAGATAATTATTCTGAATATATTTCAAATAATTTTTCCAGAAAAAGTTTTTTTCGAAAGTGCTCTGCAAGGTAGACGTAGTCTTCTGACCTTAAAATCTATTAACCTTTGTTTTGATAAAATCAGCTAACATACAGATCTAAAGAGCCATTGATTCAAACCCTTTTTTAAATGGGTCATGCGAGAAAGTAAACCCACTGGCCCATAACAGCAGGGAAAATACATGTGTACAGTCCTTCAAGATGCTGCTCTTCATATTGATGTTGTAGTAATCTATCATTTTTACTTGTAATAATACTTAACTATTTTATATATCCCTTTTCTCTCTCGACTGCTTTGCAAACATCATTTAAGCTTCTTTGAGATTGATTCAAATATCAGAAGATCTGAAGCTGGTGTTTTGATTTGTCCCAACAGAATGAGTCAGTCATTACTACAAGTGGAATTAAAACAGTCATTCTTAGCCTCCAGTCTGTGCCCAGAACATTGTGTCATGGCCTTATCTACAGCAAACACTCTTTCATCTCATAGTAGTAGTAATGCATTTATGATTAACATCACTTCTTTACCTCATGATATGTTGAGAATTAAGAGGGCCCCTATAACTCTCGATGAACTCGCCTTGGCGAAATTCATACTGGCATCAGTGGGAGCCAGATTAGAACTAACGCATTAGTTTTTATAGAGCACTTGGATCCTGTGAGAAAAGGCCCTATATAAGAGTAAGTGCTGCTGCTGTTAGTTGCATATGGATAATCTCTATACATTGGGGTGAATATATAACTGTGTTTCTTTAACCTCTTGATGTCAGGATTTAGATTTTCTCAGTTTGCAATTTGTTGCACATAGAAAATCTGTCTGAGTCTCAGGGAATTGAAGTACTTTTCTTATTACATGTGTAAAATTTTCTGCCACTTTTTTTTATACATCCATACAAAATTGTAAAAAGGTCAATACAATTTGCCATTGGCAATAATACAAGGAATACTGAAGTGAATGTATAAGGTGCTCTACCTGAGCACTTTTAGATAGTTTATTATGTTTGTTCTGGCACATTCAACGGTCTGGGTTGGACAAATCATTTGATCTCCTAGATGGCAGTATTTCATATCTCTTGATTAGAGAGATGAAAAGAGGTTCCATTTTACAACCACCCTCTCTTTACCATTGAAGCAATTAAATTTGAGTAGTCTTATTTAGAGGGAAGGTTAAATGGCAAAATATTTGCTAAAAAAAGAGAAGACCAGTAGAGATTTCTGGGTATTTTTCAACTTTCTCTAAGGTTGTGCTAGGTGGCAACCCTGTCTCTGTGAAATTGACTAGATGTGGCATTCATCTTGTGGACACTAGAAGAACATAAATAATAGTAATAAGGAACATGAGTGCAAGTTCCACAAGTGAGCAAAAGCATAATACTATTTCATTGTACTCAATATAAAGCCAGCACTTCTGCTTTTACTGCACCAACAGATCTTGTGATATCAGTTTACACCTCAAAGTAAGAGCCATTAACCATAACACTCGGTTGTAAGAGTCCAAACTTTTCAAGACTGAGTGCTACATAGGCAAATTGCCAGCACTCCAAGAGGCACGCTAAATTTTCATATGTATTTGCATATTGCTTTTATCACAGATTTATGCATAGAAGCACGTTGTTTGTTTGTGCTTAGGTATTTACTGAACGATGAAAGGAAATTAGTTTTACCCCAGCAACAAAAACCTGCAGTTGGTTTCCACCTCCCTCCCCTTCTCATTTATAGGGGAAGTTTTTAGGATTTATAGAATCATAGGGTTGGAAGGGACCTCATGAGGTCATTTAGTCCCACCCCATGCTAAGAGCAGAACCCCTCCCACTAAATCATTCCAGCCAGGGTTTTATCTAACCAGGCCGTAAATGTTTCCAAAGGACGGAGATTCTATTGCCTCCCTAGGCAGGGCCGTCTATAGCAAGATGTGGAGCCCCAGGTGAATTGCCCTCTGTGGGGCCCCTACTCAGCCCCCCACCCCTGGCACGGGGGGGGTTGACTGGCCCAAGGGAGGGGGAGGCCCCTTTGTCCCTGTGCCAGCTTTTCCCCATCTGGAGGATTAGGTGACCCAACCAAAAGTGTTGGCCAGGTTCAGTGCTCCTGGGCCCCCTCTTCCCGCCACATGTGCTGCCTTCAGTTCTGTGCTGGAGGCATCAGGGAGGGGACAGGAGGCAGCACAGCTGAGGGGCAGCAGTACAGGTCCTGCACTGCCTCCGGCACAGAGCTGAAGATGGCACGTGTGGAAAGCGGGGTTGGAGCAGGAGCGCTGAACCTGGTCACCGCTTCTGGCCAGCTCGTCCAGTCCCCAGATGGGGAACAGCTGACTGTGGGGAGGCAGCCGTTTGGGCCCTGCACTGAACCTCATGAGGTTTCGTTCAGCCCAATGCTCCAGTTTGTCTAGGTATCCCTGAATCCTATCCCTGCCCCTCCATTGTGTTTACCATTCCCCCCAGCTTGGTGTTGTGTGTGAATTTACTGAGAGTACAATCTATCCCATCATCCATCTCATTAATGAAGATGTTGAACAGAACAGATTCAGTGGGACATAGTTGGCACTCAGACTGTAGGTTAGGCATCCCTAGACAAGTGTGCCACAACTAGTGCCCCTTTATGCTTGTGTATTTTGTAAAACATTTCAAAATCAGTTTAGAAAGCTCAATTTCTATCTCTTATTCAAAGACTAGTTTGAATGTACAGTAATCTAGTATACAATTATTGACGTAATTATTGCTGGTCCACTTTGGTTCTCTTTATTTTGCAGATTTTTATCTACATAGCCTGTAACAACACCAATGAAGCTGTCACAATCTGTTGTATCAAAACTTACTTACAGGCACTGTCATTCAGGGATCATTGAAATGATAGATTGTTATGGTCTTTCCTACTAATGTGTGCTTAGGGAGTCCTTAATTTACACGATACACTTATGCAATTTTTGGTGAAAAGTAGTTATTAATCCTGCACAGAAGGCACATTTTCAATTTAGATAAGACTTTCTTTTTTAAACAAAATGTCTAAAAGGTAATTTATCCACCTCAGGGCGATAGTATGCAGTACAGCGTTCACCTTTAAAAACTTGCCTATTGTTTTAATGCTTCAGATAATGATGAAGTTCCTTTGCCACTGTATTTGCAGTAAAAAGTATTTCATATAGGACTGTACTGTGGAGCTACCATGAGTCAAGGCAGTTGCCTGAGACGCGGCCAAGACTGAATTGTGTCAAAGTTTTAGTTTTTAGTCCCTGTGGGGCACCCCTGCCCCTCCACGTCTATGTGCTAATGTGAGGAGGTGAATGGTGACAACTCCAGTTTAGTGTAGATTATTGCCCTATCTGCTCTAGGACAGCCAGCTGGCTCTGCCCAGTGACCCTTTGTGAGGGTAGGAGAGTCCTTGGCCCTTGTTGCTGTTCTCCTGTCCCAAGGCTATGTAGGTGAGGAAGGGTATCTTATGACCCCCTGTGTATCCCTTTTTGGTCAGATAACACAGCTTATGATGAGTCTACAACAAACATAAGAATGTCCCAAGACTGCTGCTCCTATTGGACCAATGAAGAATAGCCTAGGACTGTGCTACTCCTAATTGGACTAATCTTTTCACTTCACACCCTATTCTAGGGGATGTTAGTAACAACCATACAGAGCTGGTTATAGAGCCTAGTTCTACAAGGCACGGGGGCTCTTCTGTGTCCATTGAGGTCTAGGACAGTTGAGGGTGGTCAGCACCTTGGATGAGCAAGTTTTAGCCCATAGCATTTTTTTCACTAAGTCATTTGTAAAAAGGCAATGATTTTGCTAATCTTTTCTTCTCTGAGTAGTCCTTACTCATGCAGGTAGCCCTCCTGGCTTTAATGAGACTATATGCTGGATCAGCACGGGTGTGATGCCAGCACTGTTCAGAACCTCAAAAGAGAAAACTATAGCAGCAAATGATCAGCTCTGTCTCCTTGCCTCTTATGTGACTATTCATAGTGCAGCATATTTCCCTGAGTAGAAATGGTAAGACTGGCCTGTATAACCATATGTAGTTATTGCTCCTAGACAAAGATCTTTCTTAATTTGATTAATAGCTATAACGCCTCCCACTTGTTCCCAATGCCTTAACCTTATTTTAAAAGTGACGTGTTACTTAACTTTTCCAGAATTTTTTTTTGTTTTTAATTTGTTTTCCTTTTGTAACTTAAATATGGCCAAGATGATGTTTTCTTCTAAAATTGCAATTGAAATTCATGGCTAGACAGAGATCTTAAATGCCAGCCTTCTTACTAGGCTTGGGATGGATTTGCATCTCAGACTTCAAGTCCATTTTAAGGAATTTGAATTGGCAAATGACTGGGGACCAGTGAAATGGGAGACAGACATCTGGAATTTTGGCCCAGCAGCTACAGCTTATTTATCAGTATCTCAAACAGGATAACTCCTGGAAGGCTGCTTGTCCTGACAGCATCAGGGGAAGAGGATGGGGATGCTGCCCCAAACCATCCTGTTCCCTTCTCAGTGGAAACTTAAGTGCAGAGCCTTTCAAATTTTTAGGGTATACCCAATCCATCTTAACATTGACACTCATGTAAGCCTACTCACTCTGGAGGTATTCCAGACTTGAAACCTGGTTAGGCTACTATCCAGAAAATGTCAGTGAGCCTTGTCAATACATTTGTGACCCTCTCTGACTCCAGTCTCAGCCTCCCCCTTGGTGACAGCGATGCCAGGGCAATCTAATTTGCAAATAAGTGCAAAGTCCTTCTCTCTTGCCCTTTGAGCTGCCTGTTACTGGCTGCCCCGCTGAAGGGAGAGTCTAAAACTCTGTTGCCAGGATCCGTCATTGCAATTCTGTGATGTGATAAATGTGGAAGATGCCCAGGACCCACACCAAATCTCTTTCAGGACACAAACCTATAGACTGATCAGAACCATGAAGCCAGGCAGCAGATAAACAGATGGTGTTGTAGAGCAGTGGTTTTCAAATTATTTTCCTTGGGACCCAGTTGAAAAAAATCATTTATGCCCATGATGCAACAATTACATCTTTGAATAATGCATTCCAGTCTTCTGGCGGTGGCAGCAGGGGGCACTGTGACCCGGTGCCTAAGGGTCTGCGACCCGGTACTGGATCCCGACCCTGAGTTTGAAAACCACTGTCCTAGAGGATTTAGATAAAGTGACCTATGGAGGACGTGCTGCAAAACTCATTTTGGGGGAGGAGGGACGCTGGGGAAGTGTAGTGAGAGATGCAGGATATGTATGTGGGTAGCTTCTATTTTTATTAGCTTAGCTCATACTATTATATGGAGTGGTGATGTAGCCATGTTTGTCCTGGGATGTTAGAGACACAAGGTGAATGAAATAATATCTATTATTGGACCAACTTTTGTTGGTTAGAGAGATGGCTTATACTTTTGACTTTATACTGGCTTCTTCTTTAGGTCTGATATTACCCCATAAATCCTGTGTGTCTAATAATATCATGGCAGACGACAGCACATTTGCATTGAGTATTCTTTAGATTCACTGTGTTTTTGTTTCCATACAAGCATCTAGAACCACAAGGAGGAGACATACAAAGATATATAGCAAATGGATGGTATCAGTCATTTTAGTGACTTCGTTGAGCCTATCTTTCAGGCTTTATTTGCATAAATAATAATTATTCACACAGAGTTCTGTTTATTTCAGTGGGATTATTTTCATGAGGAAGTGTTGTGTGAGTAAGAGTTGCAAAACTGACTTCTATATTTTTCACTGGTATAGGCAGCAACAGAGCATGCAATAATTTGGTTATACTTTCAAGTGAGCTGAAATTTGAAAAAAATCTTTATTTTATGGCTGTTGCTCTGAATAGAAAGTATTGATATTTGTAATCAAATTCTGAGATAGAACATCCTATATATTGTAATTGATCTCTGAGTGACTTTGATCACCATCAGGAACGTTCATTTCAATCATTTTTTTAAGTCAAATATTAATCTATTTTTTTCTTTCTCAATGGTGAAGTGACTAGACTGAGAAGCATTTCAAATATCTGAGTAAGTGATATGATTAATTTGTATTTTAATTGTACTTTGCGCTAGTTTAACAGACTTCAGCAAGACTACTTGAGGAGGAAGGCCCCATTCCAGAAAACTGCTCCACGGGCATAGGCTGCCAGTGAAAGGCTTCACCTGCATGGGCAGTATGCCAAATTGTGACCTAAAATACTATTCAGTGTGAGTAAGAGTGGCAGACTGATAGTAACTCTACCTTCGGCCAATTTGATTTGCATGCCTACAGCTTTGAAAACGTTAAGGTTTTTTTCCTCTTTGTATCTATGATGTTGGAATTTCTTCTTCACAGTTGGTTCACTTTCAGTTTTAGCATTCACATAACTGAATATAAAATCAGGGAAAGGAGTGACTTCAGAGGACACTCTATTTTTCAGTCCACAAGCTATTAGTTATACATAAAAGCTCTCAGCCTTTAAGAAAAAGAAAATCTGAAAAACAGACAGACAAATGAAGCATCCCCCAAAAGAAAACCAGAACTTATACTAGCAGTTTAAAAAGCTTTCTGCATCACAGCTGTCTAGTAGCATTAATGCAAGATAATGCAATTCATGTTGTCAAGAGAAGTGCCTTGTGCATGAAACTCACTCCTATTTATTTCAAGTGACATTGTCTTCAGTTAGATACTGTTTGAGTAAGGAGTGGGCGCAAACAGAAGGTTAGCTAGTGTTGTTTACACCCCGACCATGTAAGGAATGGTGCATTGGCATTGCACGCCAATAGGAGTACATGGAGGCACTGGGCACAATTCCTTTTTGGATGCCTGTGTGTTTCAACCCCTGCTTTTATAGAGAGCTCTAAACTCTCATCTGTGGCCGTGCAGCTTTCCAACCTATCATATAGAATGTGAAACTATGACTCGCCTGATCTCTGTTCCCTACTCAGCTGGAAACAGAACATCAGGGCTGCAATTTTACTGCTAAATCCTAACTACTTCCTATTTTCCCTGAGAAGTTGCATAAGGGCTAGTCATAGTTTTGCCTTAAATGAGGCCCAAGGGCTTAAATTCAACTGGAACTGTCCACAATGAAATGTTGGTAAAGATTTTTAACATCCTGGATTTTTATAGCATGCTGGGGGAGAGGAGTGCAGAGGGCTATGGGAAATACTCTGACAAGGGTTCCCAGACTGTGGGATGTGTACCAATAGTGGTACGCGGGCCACCTCCCAATGATATACATCTAAGCTGCCCGACCTCCAGTGGCCAAAGCAGTTTTAAGCAGAGCATCGGCTGCACCTTAGTCCAAAGTTCTGCTGCCAGTGCATAACTTAAGCTACCTGGGCAACTGGAGTGTTAGGCAGCTTAGTTCCCTAATAGGTCACTTCTCAAATTTTTGGCAAATTTTCAGTTTCCAGGTAGTTTATAAGTGGAGTGTTGAAAGATACATTGTCTGTTTTATAAGAAGTTGTTGGTGATACTCCAGGTGGTGGTGTTTTATGTTGGTGAAACACAATGTGATAGAGTTTGGGAACAGCTGCTCACCAAGATTTGAAGCTCTCTGCAGATCTAAGGGTTGGACCTGCACTGAATATGGAAATTCACCTTGTGAATATTCAGTAACCACCTGGCTTGACCTGAAAAACAAATGTGGAAATTAGCTAAATACTACTGCTTTCAGTTCTAGAGTCTTTCACAAATCCATAGTAAAAGGGTAGCTGTGTGGAATGAATGACAGGTAGTAAAAATTGCTAGGTTTGCAGATACTACCTTTTGAGTTGGGCCCAGACTAATTTGTAACTTAAAATCACTACTAGGAGTAAGCAGATTGCTTAGCTGACTAAGAGCACTAATTGATAGTAGTTTGATTAGAATAATGTCTGACATGTCGCACTAAAAATGGGAATTTTCTCTTGAATGAATTAGACAGTCTGGCACAGTTAGATAATGGTCTCAGCTTCATTACTGATTTCTATTTGAGAGAGTTTAGAGAATTGAAATTGAAATGTACAAATATTGTAATGAAGAACTAAATTTACATATCTTTGATAGCAAACTCATACATTCTTCAAGATATGTGCTCAGAATCAGAAGACACTACTGATGTAAAGATAAAACCAAGGGCAAAATTTTGGCTCTGATTCAAGGGAGAGAAATGACTAATCTTTCTCAATTAGTTATGAGACAGGACACAAAGGGCCCAAATGTCCTAGCTTACATGAAAATATTTTCTTCAGCTCTCCAGATGTTGGAAGCCATAATGTTATGAGATCATTAGAAAGAGAGTTTAGCCTTGAAGGGATTCTAAACGCTGGTAGAAAGAAGGAACAGAAGATAAATAATAGGCATGAGACCCTAAATTTTTCAGAGTTGCCTGGGATTTAGCTACACTACTCCCATTAAAGTCAGTGGGAGTTATTAAAATTGATATGCCTAGATCTCTTGCAAACTCTGAAAATTTAGAGGAAAATGACAATCCATGCAATCGAAAGTAACAAATATATAGTAGCAGACAAGATATTACATGAGAAAATGAGCAAAATATCTAACAAAATGAAAAGGCTGATGGAAAAGAAGAGACGGATGGAAAAGAGATGGTTGAATACATTGTTATGTAAGATTGTGAGAGAGAATTCATAGGGTTTTGGAAAATACAATTTCATCAGAAGCTGAAGGGAAATGAAAAGGAAGACAGCAGGTGTAATTGCTGTGAGCAGCAGCTTCCTGCTGAGACAGGAGAGTTTTACCATCAACTCTACAAGAATACATCCAAGCAAATACAACAAACATAGAAAAAAGTATCATCAAATCAAGAAGGTAGGACAAAAGGGCATATGCAGACATGCCTCATACACTGGAGAAGAGGCAGAGGAAAAGGTGAATAGAATGACAGCAGGAAAAGAGATGTGAGAAAACAACTGGCTCATAGATATTGTACAGTAGTAGAGGAGGAAAACTACAGCATGCTTAGATTATTGCAGGATAAAGACTATGGCAAACTATGTAATATATGTGCACAAGAAGGATGATGCTGGAGAGCTCTTCACGATATTTAACCAAAGCATCAAGAATTTGACTCATTGTACTGCTGCATTCTAACCAACAATTTTTTCTTTAATAACCTTACTAGGTCTATAAAGAAAATACAATATTAGGACACAGGGGTTTCTGTAATAATTTTTACAAAATGAAATCATAGTGATGGCTGTATTCAGTTAGCTTCTAGTACATTTAAAAACTGTAGATGTAATTATCAAAAGAGCCAACAGGGGTGAGGTGCCTAAATTACATTGTTTTAAATGGGTTTTTTGGGTGCTTAACTCTCAGGAACTTTTGAAAATCTCAGCCCCACTACTCAGTGAAACAAGGGCAACTCAACGATAAAGTCTTAGACAAGATAATACCATTTCCTCAAAAGATACTCATCCAAAAATTCCAGAAACTGAAGTATATAGTAAGAAATTAAATGAAAAAAAGAATACTGATAACTGTTCACAAATATGTAAAGAAATATTAAAAAGAGGACATAAAGAAAAGAATGAAGTTACAAATTCATTGCCAGTGGAAACCTGTGCAACTCTATTGAAAGGAATGAATTTTACCATTTTCCATCTACTGGGAATCTAACCTACAATCTTAAACTGCAACATGGGAAACTAAGTTCCAAAGGTGCAGCTGTGTTGGTCTAGTAAAGCAAAAAAAGCAGAGAGTGTTGTGGCACTTAAAGACTAACAGATTTATTAATCGCATGAGCTTTTGTGGGAGAAAATCCCAGTTTGTCAGATGCTTTGAAGAGGGGGAACTTACAGAATAGGATGAAAATAAATGCAGGGGGGTGTAAGACATGGCATCAGGTCATACTGCAACAGCAAATCAGAGCATTTGTAAAGATTCAGACTCTGGGAGACAGCACATAGAGGGAGGGCGTGAAGTCAAATTACCTGTTATAATGGGAAAAGAATCCATAGTTACGATTCAGTCCTGCTTTTGCACAATCTAATATGCATATTAGTTCAATTTCAGCTGTTTCTCTTTGAAGTCTTGATGTCCCATTGATTTTTCTTGAGGACCATCGTTAACAAATCATCAATGGGGTGATTAGGAAGATGGAAGTGCTCAGCAACTGTCTTTTTTGTGTTGTGATTTCTGATGTCAGTTTTGTGCCCATTTATTCTTCTGCGTAGGGACTGTCCTGTTTGTCCAGTGTGTAAGGTGTGAGGGCATTTCCAGCGCATGATGGCATAAATCACATAGGTGAATGATCCTTTGATGGAGTACCTGGCTTGACTAGGTCCTATGATAGTGTCTTTTGTGCAGATATGTGGACAAAGTTGGCAGTGTGGTTGGTTGCAGGGGTATGTGCCTGCTTTAATGTTTCTGTTGTTAGGTGTGTAGTTGCGGGCGAGTATCTGTTTAGGGTTTGGGGGTTTTCTGTAGGTGAGGAGAGGGTAAGGGTCAATGTGAGAGAAAACGTTAACTATAAAACATCAGAGAGCATAACACACTGTAGAATGAAGATGTAGAATTACTATCACAGAGGATGTTCAAAGGTACTCTGGAGACATTTACCATTTAGTTTAGATTAGGGCTAATAAAACCAGTGCTGCTGGAAGGTCAACAGCTGGACTACAGGAGCTACCAAAATTCTTTTCTGACCCAGTAAATTTATTATTCGAGGAATCTCTGAAGAGACTTGACGAAGCAAGTAACAAAGATTAACATGAAATGAAGAGTTGCTGAACCATAGACCAGTTCAATTATGCAGACAGATTACTTTTTGGTAACATACTCATTAACCGTGATCTTTTAGATGAGAAGATGAGTTTTGTGGCACTCGAAAGCTTGTCTCTTGCACCAACAGAAACTGGTTGGGTAAAGGATATTAACTCACCTCCTTCTGTCTCACATTTTATGGAATAATTTAACCACCCTGTTAGTGTGGCCTTACGTCATAATGAGAAACTTCATAAGAAGTGCTTCATAAGCAGCTAAGTTCCCAAGGGACAATCGTGTTAGTCTAGTTCAGTAAAACAAACAAGGAGTCCTGTGGCACTGAAAGACTGACTAATTTATTTATTGCATGAACTTTCATGGGAGAAAATCCCACTTCATCAGATGCTTTGAAGATGGGGGAATTTACAGAATGGCTGGAAATAAATGCAGGTAAGTATAAGTCAAGGGAACAGGTCACACTAACAGCAATTCAAAACAGTTGTAAAGATTCAAACACTGAGGAACAACATAAAAAGGAAGATGAGGTCAAATCACCTGTTGTTATGAGAGAGAAATGCAATGTCTTATTACAACAGGTGATTTGACCTGAGTGACTGGTAAGCAATTCCTGGAAGAAAAAAAAAAATCCTCCCCCCCCAACCCGACAAAAGACACAGAACAGTTTGTGAGAAGGACAAACAGCAGGGGACATAGGTAAAGGTTTTGAATAGATGCCAAAAACTAGTAGGCACAGCTGAGATAAATAAAATGCACAGTGAAAATGCAATATAATAAAACACTGTAATTTGGACTGTCAGCATAAAGAGAGTCAAGAATAGAAGAGCCTGAGTTTGCGTTTATGGGATATTTAACCATGAACAGCCAGAAGCTGAACTTACTTGTGGTAATACATATTCAAATTAAACAAACATGGTATTGGTGGAATGTTATAAAATTTCCCCACAAACTTTTTGGTTCTATTTATTGAGTTTGTTCAGAAGCCATCCGCAATTCGTCTTTGGAAGACTGCATTTATTGACATAAAAATGTGCTAGCTGGAGTGTTTGTGCCCCCTCAATAACAAGACAAGAACTCTACTTGCTTACATATCAAGGGACTTTTTTTGACCTGAATGCACTTACTTATAAGTGTACTGGATTATCATAGGGACCCTACAGAGGAAAGACAAACCCAGTGATCAAGGAACTCTCTAAATACACATGGCAACATTTGGTCTAAATTGTCCTATTTACGGGCTGAGGTTTGCAAACTGTCTTGAGGAGAAGTGTAGTTTTGCTGTCTAGATTTCACATGATTGTGTGGATCCCGTGAAAAGGCATGATCTATAGGTGCTCTGTGTCGTAATAGATCTGCCCTGCTGGCCCCACTCTTCCCCTGCTAGCACAATTTCTTTTGGAGCCATGCTGCTAAGGCCTGATGCCCCTGTGTTTATGGGATAGCAGCCAGTGGGAAGCTCAATTAATGTTAATACAGTCTGAAGCAACCTTAGTTCCTGATGGCACATTCATTTGGATAGTCACAGGGTCAGCAAAAGATGCTGCTATGACCTGTTTTTGCTCCCCTATCCTACAACTGTTTGTAGAGACCCTATTGATCATAGAAACACGGGACTGGAAGGGATCTTCTATACTAGCCTGTAGAGAATATATCTGGAATCTCCACCACAGTAACGTAGTCCATGCAAATTAAAGATAAGCAAAATTTTCTGCTGTAGTCTGTCTCATTTCTCCCATCTGTGTAGAGTTACTCTCTGATGTGTGTCTTTGAGTATTTTGTCTAATCTAGTTTTAAATGATTCAAGTGATAGAATTTTCACTGTTGCCATTAAGACTACTCCATTGTTAAGATTGTCCATTTGATAGTCAGTCATAATTTTTCTTCTCATTTTGCTCCCATTGCTCCTAGCTGTGTACACTTCTAGTAAAGGTAATAATGTTTTCTATGATTTTTGTTTTAATATACAGCATTAAAATATCTGAACATATTTAATTTCAGTCCATATAGTTCAGCTCTTGTGAAAAATTCAAGATCATATTGTCTACAGCCATTTATGAAACACATTAATCATGAATGAATTCAAAGGCAATGAATTTAGTTATAGCAATAGGATGCCCCATAAAATCTATAAAAATAATCCCTAATTCGACTTTCAAAATTAAATATAAAAAATGCTGTTAAAGCTAAGCACGCCTGTGCATGTGGGCATGCACGCATGTGCACAGTATTCAGCAAAAAATTAAGAAATTGTTTTTCATTTTTATAATGCAATATTAATTTTTGATATTAGTCTGGAAAGGCTTGTGAGCAATTCCTGCTCTTAGTCAAACTTTGCTGCTGTTCTTTCAATATTTGAAGAGACAATTACCTGCTGCAAACAAATCTTTGACAAGGAGAAAAAATGTGTGCTTTTCTATGCTCTCAATGGTTACTGTACAAGCTGTGTGTGCATCTATGTGTGTCTGTAATTTTTTTTTCTTGGAGATGCATCTTATATTTTTATTTGGTTTTGTGTTTTATGAGTTATATGTCATTAATGAGACTTGCTGCTTTTTTAAAAAATAGGTTACATGCTTTCTATAGCAGTGGTTTTCAAACTTTTTTTTTTTTTTTTTAAGTACCCAGTTGAAAAAACATCTTTACCCACGACCCAACAATTACATCTTTGAGCAATGGGTTTCAGTCTTTTGGCAGTGGCAGCAGGGAACACCACGCTTCAGTACTTGAGTATCTGTGACCCAGTACTAGGGGGTGGGTTCTGACCCATGGTTTGAAAACCACTGCTCCATAGTTTGATGTATGGTCTTAGAACCTTTCCTTCACAAGTTGGAAACCAGTTCTTGAGACTGGATCATTGGTAAGGGGTCTAAACTCTTTGCTGCTATAACAGAAATCCTCAGATAGAAAAAACATTTTCAAAATGAAGTTTTCTTACAATAGAGGTCACATCCTTGGCAGCAAGGCAGTGCTTTTCTCTTCAGACCACTTTGCAGGTATTATCATCATTGTGTTTGCTACCCCTTCCGCTTTGATGTCATCCATAAATGTGTTCATAATAGAATTCATGCCAAGGAAAGATCCAATAAAGAGTGAAAGCAGATAGCTCATGTTTATAGATCTTGCCTTTTCTTTTGGGTTGACCAAAATAGCTTCTGTATGCCCGAAAATAACCTTGTACTGGCCTACATCTAGCAAAGAGCTTCACTGCTTCCCCAATGTGACAAAAAAGCAACTCCATCAACCAGCTCAAGTGCTTCTGTGGACAACAAGCTACGTAGCACTGAGGGCCAAAACTAGGCTTTGACGCCAATGGGAATTTCATCCTTTGTTGTTGTATTTTGCACCTGATCTTGTTCCCACTGCAGTCAGTGGGTAGGTCTTACACTGAGTTCAACTGCTTTGCTTTATTTGCAGGTTCCATGCAGCTCCTGAGTTGTTCAAAAATGCTCCAGAGTGCTCCCAGCTAATCATCTGACAGCTAGAATGGTGTTCTGGTACTTCCAATAACAACAAAGTAATCGATTAGTCTTGTTTCAAAAATCTTGCATCCACCCATGCTAATTCAAAATATCCATCTTGTGGAAATTATTATATTCCAGTACTACTACTTCTACAATTCTAGGACTGGTTCTGTGATGGTAAAACTGGCAGGTCTTCACCACAAGAGCTTCTCTTTGTTTGAGATAAGGAATGGCTGTGATGTTCTTCGTGAAAACATGCTGGGTGACTGCAGGCAATTTGCAAAGGTCTTGGCAGTGTTGAGAGAGAGGCTCCTGAAGCACAGAGCACATTTTTTGGGCACATCAATCATTGGTAAGTATTGCTGTAAAACTTTGTAAAATGGGGCTTAAAACACTTTATGTGCCTTCTAAAGCTAGCCTATGTACCTAGAAATGACATTGAAATGAAATCTCTGCTCTTTCAAATTCTGCAGCTAGAGAAACAAATTTTGTTTTTCCAAAATATGAAAGAGGGTTAGAATTGTTAGATGGGTATGAGGAAGAAATTTACACCTCCTGGACACAAGATTTGAACCTGCTCTATGTATCACAACTTAATCAACCCAGTCTCAAATGTGATGTGACTGGATTGCATGAAGTAAACTTTAATCAAAAGGCAACATAGTGGTAAGTCTTGCCTTTGGTGATTTAAGATCTAGTTTAAACAGCTATCATCTGTGTCCTAGCAAAATTTTTTCCTTATGCTACAGATGATAGCTTGACACTGTGCTTCAGACTTGAGGATTTTGATCATAATGTATAAACAATAATATTTATTTCCACTAAAAATGTCATGAGACACACACATATTAAAACACTTATTCCCCCACATGCATTTGTGGATTATGTAGTTTAAAACTAGAGAAACAATGTATAACTTTTCTTTTCAAAGTTCTTATTTTATACATGCAATATAAAACATGAGAATAGATTTAAAGGTAAAGTAAGCTAAGAGCCAAGTCTTACATTCCTTACTGTGGGAAAACTTCTGCTGAAGTCTCTGGGATTTTTCCCTAAATAAATCCTGCAGCATTTTACTCAAGCATTTTACTGGTAATTTGAAACAGTGTCTTACTTTGCTAGATACCAACAGCTATCTTTTTAATAACCAAACATTCAAATCTTATTTGCCTATTGTAGCTTTCTACTGTCCTTCAGAAGATGAAATACCTTGAGATTTTTGAAAATCCTGATGTGCCAGAAGTTGTGGTGCATTCATATTCCAGAAGAGAAACCCTTTATAAGGTAAATTAGAAGATTCTATATGAGAAATTTTTATGTGAATGTAAAGGCATGGAAGAAAATTCACGCAACTGTAGTAATCTATTTGTTTTCAAGGATCCTAAACCAAAATCAAAATGTATTCAACTGTTTTTCCTAATCATGTTTGCCAGATTATTGTTACACTGTAGTTTCTAACTGAATTTGTAATCTACTCTTAACTGAATGTACATCTGTCTTTCTTTTGATGCAAAAGAATCTGTTTTACTGCTATTCATTAGTTTGAGTGTATTGACAGAACAGATTAAAAAAATGAGGAATTTCTAAAGTTGGGGGAGTAGATGCTCATGGGACCTGGTAAAGGGTAATGCAGCTTTTCTCTGTCACTAGTTCATATTTGGTATAAGCCAAAATGACAAAAGTTATTGCTGAAAGGCAGGTTAGTGGTTTGTGTGAAATGAGTTGATGATTTTAGTGCACTTTCTAGATGATACACATTCACATGACGATAGCCACTATTACAGAGAGTAGAAACTGGCAGCCTTCCTGGCAACTTGTGCTGAGAGCAAGCATATGATGTTTCTTAGCAATAGTCTACACTACACATTTATGATGGTATAATTACGTTGCTTAGGAGAGTGGAAAATCTACACTCCTGAGTGACGCAGTTTTACTGACCTAATTCCTGGTGTTGATAGCACTATGTTGACAAGAGGGCTTCTATCACGGTTCAGGAAGGTGAATCTTTCCCATGGACATAGGTGGCATCTTCTTCAAGTGTTACAGCCACTTCAGTGTTGTAATTGTCAGCAAGCCATTGGAAACAGACCTTTTTCTGATGGCAGAAGTAGCCCCTCAGAGTCAGGCTAAAACACATCAGACTTGCCTATCCACACAAGTATGCACCAGTTTAACTAAAGGTTTGTTTTGTGCACCTATTTTGTTGCATTGTTGTGGCTTTGTGTATTAGCACTGTTAACATAGGTTTAAATCTGGCATATATTGATTCAGGGACGCGATAAACCGCTTTAAGCCCTATTTAAACCAATGTAGTGTCTTCACATTATGCTGAAGTGATTAAACTAAATTGGTGCAATACTTAGTTAAACTAGTTCATATTGATGAGCAGACTATACCATTGATGGAGCAATATGTGGAAACTTGCTCTGTTTTTGCCCAAGCTATACCTGTGTCATGAATAACAGACATCTTCTGTTTCAAGGCTGTCAATCTAGCATTTTTTGCTAACATTAAGAAAAGATACTTAGCTTAGCCAGTGTAAATATCAGTATCTCCATTGACTTAACTGGAGGTACACGAACCAAGAATCTGGACCCAGTATATTTAAACATGGCAAGTGAATCTACATTTTGGGCTTAGACTGTTTTGTCAAGGATACCTTAAGAGTCTAGCAAACCATTTCAAAGAGTGAGAGACTCTGTGGTTAAAACATCTTTAATGCATTCATAAAGAAGAATATAATATTTCCCCTCCTCAGGATATTGGAAACTTAAATTTAATTGCCAGGAGGTACATGAAGTTATGGAAGATCATTCTGCAAGTGGAAGTAGAGCACATGAGACGTGACTTACAATATAATGATCGACAACTGAAGCCGGACATGGCAGAATGAAGAACTGTGAGCAGAACCATCCTTAAGATATGGCAAATTTGGGTAACAGCCCTGGGCCCTGCCCTTCAGGTGGCTCTGCATTTTGTGCAGGACTGGCTGGGAGATGGGTGGTTGCAGTCTACTTCCTGGCTGAGAGCAGAGACTGGGCAAGGGACGCAGCCATTGCCAGGGTCTCAGCTTTGCCTCAGGCCCCACGTCCTCCTAGGGTGCCCTGATGGTGGGATTATATCAAGCAGACTGGGGTCAGATGTGAACATCAGAATCCAGAAAACCAAGTGACTGCTGTACAGAGTAAGCAAAACCTCCTTTCCTGTAAGGAAAAATAGTTCCCTGCTTTGTTCTTATGACAAAAAGAGAATCTCCTAACCACATTGGAAGGTCCAAGGGACAGGATCTACCAATTGATCCAGGTGACAATATTTATAATTCTAGTGTGTGTTTGGCATTGGGAGTACTAACTTTAAATAAATACATTGAGGTACTTGGGAAAACTGGGATTCAGTAGTTTACAAAACGCAAATGTTTAAAAATATACTTGGCTAATGCAAATTCAACTCTAAAAAGAATAGCTTTTAGCAATTGGTTCCAGATGTGCTTGTAAAAGTTACAATGAAAAGATAATTATGTTGTAAATGTGGGAAAGCTTTTCTTCATCAAAGTGAAAGTTGCTTTACTCCTGAACCGATCAATTAGCAGGAATAAGGAATTCATATAGGGAAGAGCAATTCTAAATCCTGTTGCCTATTCTGTAAATTACCTGTTGCAGGACAATCAGGCCTTGCTCCAGGCAGATCCCCTTTCTGATGAATGGAAAGGCTACACTGATACACAGACCACATGCTTTTAGATGGGCTGATCAAAGCTATCAAGTGTTCTCTTAAGTATCTGATTGAAAACACCAAGACATCATTTAAATCCACTCCTTTATTTGAAGTGTAAGCTTGCCCTTAATGGCGGTGAAATGACTTTTAAACCTTCTTTGGACCCAGATGTCAATGGCAATTTCTTTGACTTTGTGGCCAGACTAATCAGAAGAAACATTTATAGAATTGCATCATTTATTCACATAGTTCCTGAACATCTTGGAAAAGACATTTATTATCAAGTATTATTACTAGCTAGTCTTTTTCAAAAAAACAAACAAACTAAAAACCCAAACAAAACAGCCGACCCTTTCACTAGATATTTAAATGTGATTTTTTTTCTTCACCCAAGGTATCTCCATTTCAGTGACTTTTGGAGGAATGTGCTGTCATTTACTGTGAGCTCTTATTTTCCATATTCTTTAATCTCTTCCCTCCTTGGACTAATGAATGCAATACTTGCTTGCCCTTCCTGCAGCCACCAGAAGGTGCTCTTGAATTTGCATTACCTACTTTTTTAAAATCTTCCCTAGTTTGCTTGCCTAATTTACAGCATCATGTCCAGTACTCACTGAGATCTGGAACTGGCTGACTGGTTTGCAGAAGATAATTTCTCTGGATTTAGCCTCTACTTATTGTGAATTATCCTCCAGTAGTCTTGATGATTACAAATGGGTTTATAATTTAGACTCCTGAGAAATGGCTTATGCAATCATGTTTCAGCCTGGGTGTTTCTTGAGAACTAGTTGCTGTTGATATGCCTGTGTTGTGTGATTGGTCCTGTAGGTCACCTGATGTTGTTTCCACTCCTTGCTCACCACAGTCCTTATTAGCATAAGTATTCAACCCAGTTTCATTTTCTATAGAAAATATATGCTGTGTGAATGTTCACAGAGAGCAAATAAAAATGATCTGTAAATAACATTAAATCCATTTTGTAGTTTTAATTTTAATGAACATTTGCAAATATTTTTTGCCCAACTCACAGCAGTTGAAAAGGGAAGCAAAATTCTTGATTTGCTCTCATTTCCTTTTTCCAAAATATATTTGTCAGTCACAAGTCAGTGCTAAAATAAAATCTCATATGCATAGGCAACCAAAGAAAGAACAAATAGTTTAAGTGACTAATGGTTTTAGTTATAATGGGGAACAGAAGCCCCCCCACCCCAGTTATCGTAACAGCTGCGACTCAGTAACGTTTCTTGCTCCTCTTGTCCCTCTACTGGCATAGTCTTTGCCAGTCAGAATGCAGAGGTGTGGTAGAGCCAATAGCAGACCTGAGAGTCATTGCAGCTCTTTTTCAGTCTTGATTGAAAGCAACATACTCAGCTGGTGGGAGGAAGTGAACGCTGAAACTTTGTGCTTAAGTCTAAAGGTGCTGCAGATTTCATCATGTGTTTTCATCACCTGCATTGTGTTGACATGTTAAAAAAGCAGCAGCAAGTTCGTTGGGTTGGCACTAGCTACTTAGTTGGGGGGATGGATTGCTGCCCCCCAGGCACATTCAGAAGACAATTGTCCTTAAAGACAGCCCAGCTTTGGAAATTTGAGTCTGCAAGAGCAGAACTGAAGAAGGACCACTTGGAATTGTTTCCTGCTGTGAAGAAATAAGCAAGTGCTATCACACCAAAGATGTTGTTTAAATGACACTTAAAACTTTCCCATTTTTTCCAACTCTCTAAATCTTTAGAGAATGGCAGTACCCTGGTCTAGCCATTTATTCTGCTATTTAATCCTACTTGTCTGAGAAAAATCTTTCCTTCCCCACCAATGGGTTTTGGGTTGGGTTACCAGTTAGGTCCATATAGTCTGATACACACACATGCTGTGAATGCCTTGATTTTACCAAATTTCTTGAGGGTTGCACATTTCCCAGAATACTTTTAAGGAATTTCTGATCCTTTACATGGGCAGATACAAGCAACTGTTGCTCTCAAGCAGCCATATTGTGAGTTGTGTTTCCACTGTGCTGTTATGTCCTCACAAATCTGAATGAAAAATAGTTCTTAGGCCAAGATTCCTGTGTAGTGTTTGAAATCCAGACACTGGATCACTTGCTAAGATTCTAAATGTGAAATGAATAAAAATATTAGAACTGAACTTTTCATCGTCTACATTACATTTTTAAAATTCTTTCATTTGTAGTGGCTTAAGTCAGCATTGTCAACGCACAAGCAGAGTAAACAGTGTGGTGGGCTGCAAAAGGTGCATCAGTTCCGGGTGGTTTGAAAAAGCTTTGGAGGCTATGGGTTGTATTCAGTTTGTTTGGGGTGGGGTTTCATCTGGAGGGGATTAGATAATCAGAGAGAAAGGAAAGGAAGGGGATAATTTGATAAGAAAGGAAGGGAGGGCAATTGGAGTGAGTCTGAGGTGAATTAAAAATGAGGGAGGAGGTATGGGGGGGTTGGAGAAAACCAGGAAAAGAATGTCCAGAGTAAAAAAGAAGTTGGAAAAGCAGTCTGACATCACTGGCTACTATCCAACAAAACTTGCTCCTTGTGATTTCTCCTGTGGGCTCACGCTCAACAAGCTTGAGTTTCTCTACTTCCTGGGCTGGCTGCCTCCTAGATTTTCCTCCTGTAACTCATGTGCCTGGAGCACACTGCAGAGGTCCTAGTCCCCTGGAGATATCAGCAACTTTGCATAGTTTGGGGTCCTGGGAGTATTTCTGCCTCCTCCCACCAGGTGCTGCAGTACCAGCTGTGGCTGCCTGGGTACTGCTGAGATATTCATTTGAATTGGCAACAGATAAGATGAGGAACCATGTCTGAATGAAACTTTCAGAAACCAGTCACAGGAAGGAGCCAACAGTATATGGAGAGACTGTGTTTTACCATGTCCATTACACCAGTCAAAATAATCTCTCAGACAGATGTTGTCTTTTCCTTCTGTGGTCAGATGTGCGAAGCTTTTGCTGTCTGTCTGCAGGGATTTAAATCCTGTGCTTGGGAATTCTTGGTGAGTGGACCCTGTCTCTGGAATTCAGTCTGGTGGCATTTAAGGATTGGTTAAAATAAGACTTAATATTTTGTAAGGCTTTTTATGGTTTATAGGTCAACAGCTTGTGGGTAGTTTCTCAGTGGGTATGGGTAATAGCAGTGGTATGTTTTGTGACAAATAGATACTGACTGATTTGATTTTTTTGGTACACACTCCAAGATATTGGCATGAAGGATAAAATAGAAGTTATAGAACCCCAAGCCAATCATGTTCAGTTTATTCCAACAGCAAAGTCAACCTGATTCTTTTTGCTGCCAACTGATGTGTTGGATTATCCACTTGCCATTGGCCTAACTTCTTGGGTCCTTTCAGGTGCCTTATGGCTTTTGCTTCCACCCCAACTCTTCCTAATTTAAATTAAACCACTACTTCCTCTCATCCTTCAGTTTTATTTCCATTTCAGCCAGATGTGGATCAGATGGCTACCTTGAAAGAAATCATGAGCAGAGTGCAGTTGGTTACTGCTAATGTTCAGGAGAATCAAAGCCACTTTAACAAATACAGCTACTTACTGATGGATGATAAATCTGAATTAATGAAGCGGTTCTTATTCTATGGCAGATTTCTTAATACCAAGGAGCTAGAATTGTATGTAGAATATGAGCTTCAGAATTGCTTGCCCAAGTTACCACATTTTAAAGAGCAAGTATTTCAGTTTTACAGTTTTTTTCTTTCTTGTGCCTATAGAACAGCTATGAAACCATTTGCTATTTTGTATGTTCAATTAAAAATGAAAAATGTTGATTATATTTTTCTCTAAGATCAGTTTCTGTAAAATACTATACAAGGAAGTTAGTGACTTTAAAAATCAGCAAAAGCAACAAGAATCCTGTGACAAAGTGGGTTGGAGCGCATGACAGGTTATGCCGGAAGAAATTTGTTAGTTTTTGAGGTGTCACGGGACTCTCATTGTTTTTTTTGTATGCAGACTAACATGGCTACCCCTTGGGAATTTGAAAATTAGAAGACTTTTAATGACTGGCTCCAGGTTGATATAGAGATTTTTGAAATATCTTGGATGAATATTATTAAAAAATGGAGCTTGAATGTTTAAGGGACGTCTACTCATTTACAGAACTTGCAGGTAAGCTACTCTGAATTCTGTTTAGTGGTTTTGTTGGAAATTTGATCCTTTGATCAAAGAATGGAGAGAGAGACTGGATGTAGAAGTAGAGGAGTGATCAGAGGTCTGTCACAGACTTGGAATCTGACCTGAAACAAGGGACATAACCTCTTTGTGCTTGAGTTTCCTTATGTGTAAAATGTGGATAAGGGTATTTACCTAATTCACAGAAGTGTTGAGGCTCAGTGTATCATTGTTAGTTAAGCACTTTGAGGTCTTCAGCTGCAAGGTGCCATATAAGTGAAATCTTCCTTTTCCTTTTTCCTTTTTCTTATTCTAGTAGAGTTTTAATATACCTCAAGTAACACAGATTTCTAATCCTTCTTGTGCATTTATGGCTAAATTAATATGCAAGAAGCAAACCCATGCTGGTGGGGCAAGAGAAGGATTCCACCACCTGATCAGCAGTGGCTGAAAACATGCTGGCTAAGCATAATAATAATAATAATAAAGGCATAACGAATACATTGAGTAACACAGAGAAAAGAAGTAAGAGGTGATCTCATCTACACTTTTAAAAAGTGTAAGTTTCATTCTCCCCAGCTCAATCATCCTTGTTTGTTTTTCCTCTACAGGGAGTAGACCCTAGAGTCACACATCTCTTATTTAGACCCTTTCTGGATCATTTGCAACTGTGCTAACTTTATCCACTAATCCTTTTACACTGGAGTATTTAGAGCCAGTCACTGGTTGCCAGCTGAGATGCTGCACTGGAAGGAGGAAAGGAAAGGGGAAGTTGGGGCAGCTGGCCCTACATCCTGTCTATTGAGAGAGTTAGCGCTGAGCTTGTGAAATGCAGTTCTCATCTTGTAAAAACTTAACACAATGCTTCTACATTTGATTTGATTACATTTACTTGTTCATTAATATAATTGATGTGTGTGGCTTGCCTTAAGTTTTCACACGCTCCATGCTAATTAAGTGTTGACATTTTCTCACATTATGTATCATTAGTGTTACTGATCTAGAGAAATTCATTTTTGAAACTGAAAAATGTTTAGCTAAGACAGTGAAAGTAGGAAACTGCCCTAGTCTGGTTGTAAGAATGGGGTCTGTGATGAATATCAAGGGTTGCCAAGCCACACAGAACATTTCAAAACCTTTAAAATTAGGTGCTGAGCTACTCAGAACCTGCGAGCAGCAGCTACCGAAACAGATCTATACAGAATTGGAGGTGAGGACTCCCTGTAACTCACCCAGCACTTTTGTTATACTTGTATAAAACTTTTTGTTATTTTTCTATTATTTTTAATTTAATTTTGAGAGAGATTAAAATAAATAATAGATCAGGGGTCAAAATCTGCAATCCTTCATCACAGTGCAGGCAAAGCTCCCACTGATTTCAAGGGTTTGTAGAGTGGGGATAGGGCTTCAGCCTATTGACGACTTCGAGGATTTTGCCTTATATTCTTAACTTTCCTTAATGTCATTTTAACAGTGAACTGCTTTTCCAAAACAATGTTATCAGTGTACTCCAAGGATAAAGTTAAAATGGAAAGGAATGCAGTTGGGCTGGTGGGATAGCTACCCAAAGCAGATATAATTCTTTAGTGAATCATTAATTTATGTATGGTGCTTTGCCTGTATTATTAATGCCTTAACTTAAGATATTGAAAGGAGCTGGAAAATGTAAAGCATTTTCCACCATTTGTGTTTTGTATCCCTTATGCATTTCACTCTGCTGGGATAATTGAACTTGACTAGATGGTCGTGAAGACATAGATTTAGTATTTACAAGTGCTGCAGGACTCCTTGTTTGTTTCGTTAGATCACTGAGTCTGACATCGAGTATATCATAGGCCATAGTCTTTCACCTCATTATCCATGTATTGAGCTCATTCATTTTCAGGTTCTAGTGCTTATGCAGTTGGACAGTAGTTTTGTGCATGCATTTGCAGGGCTGCAGGAGAATTTTTACATTAAAAAGAATTGAATTTTTTTCTGGAAATGTGTCTGTAAAATTATTTCATTAACATTAATTTGCACCCTCGCACACCATAATATTGATGTCTAAACCTCTTAAGAGTTCCCCTTAATGTTATGTGCAGCAAAGCTGCACAATCTGAATTCTGCTGCTAAACAGGACTCTATGGGTATGTCTACACAGGAGACTTTGTGCAGTCAACCTAACAAGCTGACTTAGAGATTCCTCAGTGAAAACTCTCGTTGACTGCCTGTGTCCACACTGCCTGGTGCTAGGTCGATGGGGGTGGTGGTGCATTGTGGGTAGCTGCCCCTGGTGGCCAGGAACTCTGGGAGGGGGCCTGGAGGCCAATTAGGTCAACTTAAGGGCTAACCCCTTCTACATTTGCAAGCGTTAAGACAACCTTAAGAAGTGGTGTTCTTAAGTCGACTTAAGGAAGTGCTTAGGTCGACTTAATAAAAGCCCCATGTGGTCGCAGGAGTCTGTAGGTCAACTTAACTTTCCTTACGTCGACCTAAGGCTCCAGGGTAGACGTAATGTATGAGCCTATCCAGTCTATTAATGGAAGTTTGGCTATCGTCATCAGCTTGCTGTAGTAGTTTTTTTCCCATGTGCTAAATGGAGCATAAATTATAGGGCACATATCTTAGGTTATGGGTTGCCATATTCCTCGTCATCAAGAAATGAGTAAGGGAGAACAGAGTTTATGTGGGTCAGAGTAGCAGTATAGGTTGGATGGGTGTAGGGTGAGTAGAGTCAAGGCTCTACTCCTCAATGTACAGGCAAAGATAGCTAAGGGAGAACGGGAGTCCCAATCTGATTAACTCCAGGGGCAGCATGACTACATGGTGCCCCTTACTCAGGGCGGATTATAGAATGATGATCTTGGCCTTAGTAGCCATGTTGTGAATGGGGTGGGAGGAAGGAATTCTTTTCCCCCATGACTGCCTCAATCAGTAAGGACAATGGAGCTACTCTGAAATAACCTCAGAATACAGTAGTGACGCAGTAGCCCTGGTAATTGTGAAAGGAAGAGAACTGTTTAGCTTTTTATGATTGTTTTTTCACATTTTCTGATTAGTTCTAATAATTACTTCAAGTCACGTACAGAAATTACCCGTAACAATAGTGTACTCAATATAAAGTCATATTGTACATGTGCTGAAAAGTTCAGAACCTTAATTTTTCTGTAGTATGTTTGTCAAACTAGAAAAAGCAGTTATTTCAAACTGAGCATTTGTGGTATTTA
Organism: Podocnemis expansa; assembly: GCA_007922195.1. Lineage (NCBI taxonomy): Eukaryota > Metazoa > Chordata > Testudines > Podocnemididae > Podocnemis > Podocnemis expansa. Next base: position 42,089,145 of record ML681984.1, on the reverse strand, counting down.
TGTTAAAAACTTAAAGAATTTTTGAGTTGCCCAAATATAGAGAAGTGCTTGAAAAACAAAATATCCGTTTTTGCATTTATATTTAGGTTTCATTTAATTCTTGATAGATAGTGCAGAATTTTTTTTTAACATTTCCTAGGCTAAGAAGCTGTGTATTAACTTCATCTCAAAGGTAAGTTTTATGAGTAAATCACACAGAACCCACTTTTCAAAAGGGTTTTAACTCTGCCTCAGTCTGTGCAAGGGAAAGTTTTCTGTGTATAACTGTGTACACATAAGATTAGGCCCTGATGTTCCGAAGACTAAGTTTTGCTGTATCAGAGCAATATTTCTTTGCACATGGAAACTGAGTAATCTGATTCTTAATTATCTCCTGAACAAATATCTTTTTGCATACACAAATGCAGAAACTGTGTGCAAATTGTCTAGTTTTTGTGTGTGCAAATGCAAGGCCACTATCTGAAAAGATGGGCTGTATTCTTTTATATAGGCGTTTATTAAGAATGTGTTGGTGAGCCAAAGTTGTATTAGTGTGAACAGCATGATTATAATATTAGATTGTTCTAACTTGTAAGACACCATTCTCTGTGAAACTTGAACTTGTCTTCATCTGTGTCTATCAAAAGATCAAAGTCTTGAGTATGAAACAGATACGCTTTTACTTCCCACAGCACAATTTTCAGGAAATTTGTAGATTTGTGTTGGGTATAAAACTGAGGGACCTTTCAGACTGATTGCTTTACTTTTCAATTCTAATCTTTCAGGCATTCTAAATACTTGCTGGAAAACATGGTTTTACTATGGAAATGTGTTCTTTAATGTGCAATTTATAGACAGATTTCTGTGTGTTCTTGTTTATGGATGTATTGTCAATAGATTGCTTCTATTTATTAATCTCGTGGCCCAAATAAATGTCAAATCTTGCATCAAATAAGAATCAGAAATCTGTTTTCCAGCAATAGGACTCTGGAGAGGCAATATGTTCTAGTTTTAGTAAAGAGCTGTGCCTACCACGTTAGTATGGAGTTTAAGCCAAGGTTATTCTCAGAATCTTTGTGCTATCAAAAATGAAAGCTATTTGCTTTTGTATAGCTTCCTTTAACCTGCAGGGATTACCACATGTAATGAAACAAGTCTCTTCCTTAGGTACACTTAGTTTATGTTCAGTATTACTTCAGTTGCATTTGTTTGCTGACCCCTGTTGTCAGTAACAGATATTTTCTGTAGAAGAGTTTTGAGGATCTGTGGAACTCAGGCAAGCAAGTTGCGTGTCCTCTTTGCCTATCTGTAAAATGGGGAACAAGAGCTGAGTTTCTGGATATGTGAGTGCCAAATTCCGAAAGCACTTACCATTGGGCTGTGAGTTTACTTTCAGGAAGTTGATGGGAAATGCATCCAATACAAGTGTTTGTAGGTTTGAGCTCTAAATTTATGTAAGCCAGATAAGTAAAAATCTGTTAGTCTATAAAACCAGTCCGATTTATATTCTGCATAATTGGAGTGCTTGGTACTGCTGAAGTTTATGTTCAAAGTTAAAATACATGAATGTGTTCGACATAGAAAATCCTAAATATTCTAAATAAATTTTATTCTTTTTTTTTTTTTTGGCCATAATTACCTTTTGGAAGTTACCATAAGTTGAGAGTCAATATGTGGTACTAAATAAGGAGGTGACGAATGAACAATCCAAAGTCAACTAGAAAAAAAAAAAGAGCAGAGAATTTTGTTTTTCTGTCAGAGGGAGGGTTGTTTGAGGGTTGTTAGGAATTACCTCAAAAGTGGAAGAACCTTAAAAGATTGCCTTCCCTGTAAAGCATGAAGTGGCACCTCTGCAGTCCAATGGAGTGTCTGTTATCAGGAGAAAATGTGTACTTTTTGAGGTGAGATCTGTTCTGTGCTCTAAACCAAATGATTTTTCGTTTTTTGTTCTGATAACAAGCTGGTGGTAAGCTTCAATGAACTGAGAAATTGTAAACTCTTAGAAAAAGCTGTCTAAAGATAACAATTCAATGTTTCTTGGTAACGTATTCTGGATGAATCTGATAATTTAAAGCCCACTTCACCAAAATGGGAGTGTCGCTTGCATCCTCTTTATCTTCAATTATGTCTAATCTGTTTCTAATTCAAACATGGTGCTGCTGTTGTCAGATCAAATATAGATTTTAAATGTTTTATGCTTCTCCACTGGGAATGTTTTAAATATATGCTGGCTGGCTGTCAGGGCTGTACAGTTGGAATCTAATAAAATTTTAGGTAAATTTAAAGGAAATAAAAGTGTACTTAAAAATGAAATGATTCATGATTCATGAGATGGAACATATTTAATGAATGGCAGCTAAGGAAAAGTTATGGGATAGTCTCCATCGATTACCTACTTAACCTCCAAGATGCCCTACTGCAATAAATATATTGTATCTTTCAGGTTAAGCAGCATGAGTTGAGAAACAGATTTTAAAATGAAGTCTGATTTTGATTTCATGCAATGGATGCTTAAAAACGTATGGATAAGATAAAAATAATTGTTTTTGTAAGTTATGATACTTCTACCACTGTAAATAGGCTTGAAAACATAGTCTCAGCTTGCAGTCAGTCTATAGCATGTGTGAACATTTACTGATGTACATAACCCATTCTTTCAAACACACAAGTGCTTTACAGTATAACAATAAATATTATGGCATGGAAATGGGTGTATCATTTTAAAATAGATCTCTAAACAAAGTGATTTACTCATATCTATCTGATCAGGAAGATCCATCCTCCAAGTCCTGCATAAGAAATATTGTCTTGATAAACAGTGTCTTGAACAAGGTTCCCAATCTTTTCCTGAACTTGACAGTCAGTAAGTTGAGGTGATATGAGCTTCTTTAAAATACATTTGGCTGTAAATTTGGATCACTATGAGGGGAGAGTCTAGCTTCATTCTTTTAAAATATTGCTGTTGAAGTATGTTCCTAATTCTTAAAAATACAATAGATATTAATTGCAAGGTTGGTTGTGATACAAAGCTTAAAAGTGCACGCCTGTTATCATATCAGCGTTTTCCCCTGTCCAGTTGATTTGTTTTGCTATGGTTGCTTAAAGTGTTGTGCTAAAATTAATTTTATTTTAGGACATGGGGGAAGCATTTTTTTAACATCCCCTTTCCAAGCCCTTTGGGCCAATTTTTGTTCAGAGTAGGTAAGCAGCATATATCTGCCAATGGATTACATAGACTGTGACTGGTCATTGAAGGGAAATTGGAAGTTGAGAGGAGTTATGCCCCTCGTATAGTCAATGCAAGGGTTAGTCAGAGCTGCTGTCTCTGCACTTGGGGGACAACTCTGTCTGTAAAAGCACAGTAACCCCTGGAGCTGTTGGATACTGACTTCTATGTGTGATAGGATATAACACTTGCATCTGTGGTTTATATTATATGGTTGGGATTTGGAAATCAGTCTCTTACTGGCACTCTTGAGTGTTACGCCTTTGTTAGATCCTCTGTGCATCTCTAGAAGTATGTCTCTTGCCAAAGGGCTGGGGAAGTGGTGAGTTCAATCAATCAAATCATAGGGTTGGAAGGGACCTTGTGAGATCATCGAGTCCAACCCCCCCCCGGGGCTTGAACCCAGGACCTTCTGCATATTAAGCAGAGGTGCTAGCCACCACACTGAGTTCCTATATCCTTTTCCCTTCCCTCTTATGTTTGTGCAGCGCAGACTCAGTGCAGTGGGGAAGCCATCTAATCTGTCCCATTAGTATTTCTCCCAGTGCCAGCCGCTAAGTATATTGAAAGAATGATTCCTTTTTGTGATAAAACACCAGTGTGTGGTTTGAGTTCTGATTGTCCCTTTTACTCTGAGATGACATGTAGGTCATTTCCTCATCCCCACCAGTTACTGTGTCTTCATGACATGGAATAGTAAACAGATGGAGTGCAATTCTGAGCATTATGCTTAGAAATTTTTGCCCCTCAGACTTCAAGCAGAATAGGTATAACAATTTTTCCTTAACAAGTGTTTTTATTGCCTTTCCACAGCATTCAAGTTGTGATGGGACAAAGGCTTGTACATGTACCCTCTTTAGGGGTGTGAGGGAAGCAATCAGTAAAATTGCCCACAATGGCTTGTCCTTTCTTTTTGGGAAGGCGATAATACTTTTTGTGGAAAACCAGTATGGCATACATGGTAATGCTTCTTTTCTGACTGTGGGAGATTTATAATTTTAGTCAACGTTTTTATAGTTACAGAGCAAATATTGAAGCATTACCTCATAACATGGGAAACATTACCTTATAACATGGGATACAGATGGGGTAAGTAGGATTAAAACATGCAGCACCCTGCAAGCATTCCATACAGACTAAACACATTCTTATAACTTTACTATCTATTTTAACAATGCTAACACTTTGGTAAGCCAGACTGGTTTCCAGCCCTGCATTTGTCAGTGTTCAGTGAGGTGTGGGGCCTTGGCATGAGCTGGCACCAAGTCTGCCAGCATCGCACGGTTTCTTTTCACTAATCTAGTTATTCTTTCTGATAGGAGAGGGAATGCTGAGTAAGGAAAAAGACTGCCTCATGTAGAAGAAGCTACTAATCCAGTAGTCTGATTCTTTAGTCACCAACTCCCTTTTGAATTCAGTGGGAATTGCTCCAGTCCTGTGATTGGAGAATAGGGCCCAGATGACCACAGAGTGTTGTGATAGGGTCCAAACAGCAACAAGCCATAATGGTGAGCTGGTTTGGGTTACCGTGGCCCTAGCCCTCCAAAGGGGCTCTATTTAGTGCTAGTTAGCTTTAAGATTGGTTGCAGTAAGGGACTTTCTCCCAAACTATATTAGCCTTAACTGTAGAAAAACTGCTTCTCTGCTATATGCTGCATGGAAGGTCCAGGGCAGTAACTCAGGGAAGTGCAGTGATATGCCTGGAGTCACGTTTCCCCAAATGAGAGCAGTTAGAGCAGGTCACAGCCCTGCATCTCCCAGGGAAACAAGCCCGTGGTGCAAGTTGCATCATCTGAAAGGACTGTGCAGCTTGTGCAATTCCTCTGTACAGGAGGGAGTAGCAGGAACCTTAACCTTTCCTTGAACAGTCTATGGAACGGTACATGCCTATTCTGGGCTGGGTTGGTCTAACCTGAAATAGTGAAACAGTTTAGAGGTGGATCCAAACCAGACCTTGGCTCTCCACACTCACAAACTATGAGACAGTTCTGATTCAGATCTGAACTCGCTAGCTTGGAGCACTTTTCTGCTACTAGCCACATCACAGCTTTTCTTCTCTATTGAGCTAAGTGTGCACACCTGGTTAGATTCTGCAGAGATGATAATCTGTGCAATCCCACAAACTTCCATGGCTAACTTTTTTAATGGACTCTGTGGCTGTGTGGGTACTAAGTAAAACATCTATTCTTAAGTTAGCTATGTTGAGGTAAAATTTTAGTGGAAACAGGGCGGTTTGTAGTTTTCACATGTTAGCAGGTAGCATTAAAGATTAAGCTTTCCTCACAGTCTCACAGTTTCCTCACTGCAGACAGCTTCTTCCTGTGAGTGGCTCCTTTCAACAGCACGCCAGGGGAGTGCCCCTCTCCCTGCCTGCCAACCTCCAGCCATGGCTGCCACCAAATTTTCAGGGAGCTGCTGCTTTTATTTTTGCAGAGGGACCCACTGGCAATGGCTGAAATTTGAAGAGGATGGGCAGGCACAGGGGTCAGCAAAGGTTGCTGACACCTGTGCTACCTCATGTAAATAACACAATTTGCCTTGAAATAGTTAACTCATGTTAGCTAAGTTAAGAACACACTTTTCCTAGCTGTGTCTAGATATTCTTGCATAGTTATTGAAAATTATCACTTTTATACTGATGGTAGAGCCATCTAAAATCGGTTTGGACCCTGTGTGCACACAAAAACCTTTTGTGAATGTATAATTTAAATGTAAACTCATTTGTATGCCCAGTGATAATGGGCAAAAATTGCCCATGCAAAGCTGTGCATGTGCAAATTCCACAGTCTAAAATAAGTGATTTCGTACATAAAACCCCCAAAATGAAAGAACATAAATGAAATGTGAAGAAAATCTTTCTGTATAATCTTAGACATAAAATAACATTTGTTGTTCCCATCATATTCTTTCCCATCTGTGATTCAGCATCAAGCAAACTGATAGTTTTGCACTGTTCTTTACCTGGCGAGAAACATGCATTTTGGCTCACCTATTCTTCCCTCCTGTTTGGAATACCAGATTTGCTGTTTTGGAGCAGACAATAGATACAACTTGAGGCCGGGTCTATGCTACAGGTAGGGGCTAAAGTAAGCTGGAATGGCGTTCCAGACTCGCCTGTTTTTTGGGGGGGGGGGCAGATTTCTGGGGCCCTCTAAAAAGGATGAATGCCCAGAATGCTGTGTTCTGGGGCCCCCTAAAAATAGAAGAATGCACCAGAGTAGAGGGTTCTGGTGCGTTCCCCCAGGGCTGGCTCAAGAGGCTGCAGACTGGAGCAAGCCTGGCCTTCCCTTCCCCCCTTTCTCCAGAGCCTGTGGAGGCCCTGCCCCTTCCTGCTGGGCCTGGGTAGCATGTGCAGCTCTGGTCCATGTCCTCTTTTGGCAGCTGGCTGGCGCTGCAGCTTCCCTCCCTCTCTGTCTGGCTCGGCATGACTCCTCGGCCACCTCAGCAGTGCAGGTAAGGAGCCCTTGGGGGTGGTGGTTTGGTGACAGTTGGGCGGCTGGCAGCTCAGTGGCGGGAGGGGAAGGGATTGGGATAATGGGCTGGGGAGGTATGGAGGGGGTTGGGGGGGCTGAAGGGGATGGAGTGAAGATGGGGGAGCTGTGGCATGGGGAGTTAGGAGGGCTGGAGTGGGGACACGGGGGCAGGGAGTTTAGGGAATGGGGATTGGGGCTGAGGAAGACATGGAGAAAGAGCGGTCTTGTGGGGATATGCTGGTGATTTTATCTGTGGCTTTGTGGATTCATTCATAACTTTATTGAGTCCATTCATAACATCCTTGGCTTCATTCATGACTTTATTGGTTTTGTTGGCTTATGGTGCTAATCCACCTTTGCATCACTTTCATTGATTTATAATTTCACCCATAGCCTTGTGCTGATCTTCATGGGCCTTAATTGATTATTTCCTATTGGTGATATTATTCCTGTCACTCTTCATATGGTCTTAATTGATTATCTCCTACTGGTAACATTGTTTCTTATTGGTAATGTTGTTCCTGTCAATCTTCATATGGTCTTAGTTAATTGTCTCCTGCTGGTGGCATTGTTTCTCATTGGTGGTCTTGGTTAGTTATCTCCTACTGGTAGCACTGTTTCTCACTGGTAGTATTGTTTTTGTTGCCTTCATTTAGTTTTGATTAATTACTTTGCATTGGTCATGTTGTCTCAATATTTGTAACATTAAAAGCAAGGAGTTTTATGGCACTCTGTTAGTCTTTAAGTGCCACAAGACTCCTTGCTTTTTTTGCTTTACTAGACTAACACGGCTGCCCCTTTTTGGACTTGTAACATTGTTGCATTTGTAATAAGAACTATCCTCTGCTTTGTTTGTGGCTGTTGGGGAGCAGTGGACATGAACCCCTGCTCTTCAGGGTTTGCTTGGCTGTGAGAGAGGCTTGTCTTTCCTCTGAGCCACTCAGTCCCAGCTTATTGCTATATATAGTTGTACCTATCTACCCTTAAACTATAACAATAACAATGCCTTTTCACCAGTCTCTGTAGCATTACATTCATATTAAAATAATCCTCCCCTCAGCCATACTCCATATTGCAAATGTAAAACTGCACTTTAACCAATGTACCCCATCTTGTGTAAGACTCCTTCTGGACTTGTAGACTGAATAGGCAATAAGACGTAGATAAAGGGTATATATATGTGTGAACCAACCCCAAACTGCCAGCTTGTCCAGAAGAAGTGAGAAGCCCATCCTAATGGCTGAAGAATATGAACACACCCCTAAAAGCAAAGGAATGAAGGACCCACCCCAGAAGCAGAAGAATAAGATATTAATCAAGACACCAAAGAAAACAAGCTGGAAGTCACGTCCACAACTGCTTGGTGACTAACAGTCACACAGAGCAACTGGAGTGGTGTGACAAAGCTATAAAGATTGGGTGAGATTCCAAAGCTTTGGGGAAAAACTGTTCTGCACACCACTTGGGAGAAAGGAGCGTTGGCGCACACCCGACAGAGACCCTGCTCCTCCTTGTGGTTAGCTTCTGTGGCCAGGTAGCTGCCACAAGCAATGAACCCCAGCAATGGACACTAGCAGACTCCAACAATACAACGATCAGGACTGGTGATTGCATAGACTGCAGAACATCTTCTGGTATGCTTGGTGCATGGATGAATGTGTATGTGTGTGTATGTGCATAGGTATAAGTTAACCATTAATTTTGTTTTCCTTTGTCATAAATGTGGCACACTGCCTTTTCCCCTTGAAAAGGTGTTCAGTACTCTTGGTATAACAGTCTGATCGGGGTAGGTGTTTCGGGAGCAGTAGCTGGGCTGGGGGCAGGTATTTGGGGGGCAGCAGCTGGCGTGCATGAAGGGGGCCTGGAAATTCAGGAGGGTTCCGGGGCCCACCAAATTATACTTTAACCCTTGGCTACAGGGGTAAGTCGGTGGGAGATACGCAATGTGTGTTGCAGAATGCGTATCTCCCATTGACTTAGTTACTTTGACTTACATCCTGGTCTTTACTTGGCTGCATCAACTTGAAGGGCTCTCCTGTCAATGCAGCATTACTCCACTTGGAGGAGTGGAGTTACTGAATCAATGGAGAGCGCTTCTGGGATCAATTGAGCAGGTCTACACTACTGCTCAATTAATCCTGCTGAGTCAATCCATGGGGATTGCCACAGCATTTTCAGTATAGATGTGGCCTCAGTGTCTGTGTCCAGCAATTAGGCTTACAGCTGGTGCTTCACAGAAAGACAGAAACACACTTATCTGTATGATATACCAAGAGTAAAATTAGTTTCATGAATGTATTGAAAGCCAATTAAACTCTTGTTTTCCTAATTATTTTGTCCTTTATGTCTTACATCATTCAAATAGGTCTTAAAAACTCACTTATGTAAAATTGCCTATGGAAAATTAGTTTAATTAAAAGACACCCTTTGGCCAAGACATGTATACTTAAACAGAGTAACCACATATCTATCATTCTGTAACCAGTTTCTTTCTTTCCGCTCCTCCTTACTGGCTTATCTTATAGCTTAATTTGTCTGTAAGGTTGATCAGTTAGGTTGGAGAGTGAGTTGTTCAGGAGAGGGATCCCTCTGATCTGCATTTTCTGTGAAGTACTATTACTCTTCTGGGCACTATAAAATGATCATATAATAGAATGTTTGGCTCCCATAATAGTTTTTCAGCAAAAGTAATAGAACATTTTGACTGTGATCAAACTTTACATATCTTCATAGAAAATATTCCCCAAATCAATGAATTGCATGGGCCTCATCTTCAGAATCTTTTCCCATCTCCCATTATCTTTATGCATTACTGACCTCCACAGGCATTTTAGGGGAAAAATCTTGCAGTGTTCAGTGCTGCCCACCAAACGATGCAAGCTTACAGTTTGTCAAGTTATCAAAAAATTGATATGTTCTAGCCTGATCACACTAGATGAAGTCTCCAACATACACTAAACCACATGCTATGCTTTAGATAAACACGTTAACCACAGAAATATTTTCAGTGATTATAAATCAGAGGAAAGAAGATCAGATATGGTCAAAAGTAAATAAAAGGCCAATGACATTCTTAACTGAGCTTTAACACTTTCAGAAACTTTACAGGTCTAGATTATCTCACCACAGGTTGGTTGCTCACCTGTCAGACAGGCCCTTCCCTGTGATCAACACTTCAGTTACTTGATGTCTGTAGATTGCAAAATGTCTCTACATTTCAGTATGTACCTTTATCCTCCATAGGGGCCTTGCCCCTCTCTTTCAGGATCAGATAACAATGTCCATGTATGTTCCCCTCTGCTTGAGTCAATGAGTATTCCCTGATTGATGCTTAGCTAGTCCGTTGTTCCTGGAAGAGTTGGTTTGCTTTATGGCATGCCTTACTGAAGTGTGAACTGCCTCATTGCTCTTGGAGAGTTTTGCCTGGATTTGTCTCAAGCTATGAGGCACACGTTTGGGAATACTGGATAGCAAAGCCTCATAACCATGCATATAGCATTGCAACAAACATAACAATAGGGTTCAGTGTACCATGAGCATTCAAAAACATCTTACATGACATCCTTTGCATTAAACAATACACAATTACACTATAAGGGTGAACATGAATCATACACAATCATAGCATAAGGGTGCACATGGGGGTGCAGTGTGTCACAGTGGCACTATGATAATTTCTATTCGTTTCATAATAGTTCCTAACATTCTGTTAGCTTTTTTTTTCTGCTGCTGTATGTTGAGCAGATGTTTTCAGAGAACTATCCACAATGACTCCAAGATCTTTCTTGAGTGATAATAGCTAATTTAGACCCCATCATTTTGTTTCTATAGTTGGCATTATTTTTTCCAGTGCATATTACTCTGCATTTGTCAACACTGAATTTCATTTGTCATTTTGCTGTCCGGTCACACAGTTTTGTGAGAGCTCTTTGTAACTCTTCACAGTCTGCTTTGGACCAAACTATCTTGAGTAATTTGGTATCATCTGCAAGCTTTGCCATCTCCCTGTTCACTCCCTTTTCCAGATAATTTATTAAGATGGTGAACAGCACAGGTCTCAGTATAGATCCCTGAGGGGACACAGCTATTTACCTGTTCCCATTGTGAAAACTGACCATTTATTCCTTCCCTTTGTGTTCAATTTTTAACCAGTTATCATTTCATGAGAGGACATTTCCTTTTATTCCATGACTACTTACTTTACTTAAGAGTGTTTGGTGTGGGACCTTATCAAAGGCTATCTGAAAGTCCAAGTGTACTATATCAACTGGATCACCTTGTAAACATATTTGTTACCCCTCTCAAAGACTTTCTAATAGAGTGGTGAGGCATCATTTCCCTTTACTAAAGCCTTGTTTACTCTTCCCTTAACATATTTTGTTTATATGTATATTTTTGTTCTTTGATACAACATGAATAAATTTGCCTGCTACTGAAGTTAGGCTTACCAGCCTGTAATGGTAAGGATCACCTCTGGAGCCTTTTGAAAAAATCTGAGTTACATTGGCTATCCTCCATCCAGTCATCTGGTACAGAGGCTGATTTAAGTGAAAAGTTATGTACCACTGTTAGTAGTTTTGCAATTTCACATTGAGTTCTTTGAGAACTCTTGAGTGAATATCATCTGGTCCAGGTCATTTATTGGTGTTTAATTTATTGGTTAGTTCCAAAACCACCTCTACTGCCACCTCAGTTTTGGGCAGCTTTTCAGATTTGTCACCTTTAAAGAATAGCTCAGCTATGAGAATCTCCCTTACATCCTCTGAAATGAAGACGGATGCAAAGAATTAATTTATTTTCTCTGTAATGGCCCTATTTCCTTAAATGCTGCTTTAGCACCTTGATCATCCAGTGATTCGTTCACTGTTTATCAGTCTTCCTGATTGTGATGTGTATTAATTTTTTTTCATGTCTTTTGCTAGTTGCTTTTCAAATTATTTCTTGGCCTGTCTTTTTACACTTGACTTACAAGAGTTTATGCTCCTTTCTATATCAGTAGGGTTTGACTTCCAAGAAAGTAACAGGCTGCATTTTTGCTTCTAACTGCATTTCGACTCTGCTGTTTAGCCATTTTGGCTTGGGGTGGGGTCCTCTTAGTTTGTTTTTTAAATTTGTGTTATACCTTTAGTTTGAGCCTCTCATGATGTTTTAAAATAATTTTCATGCAGCTTGAAGCCATTTCACTCTTGTGACTGTTCCATTTAACTAGCTTCCTCATTTTTGTGTAGTTCCCCCTTTGAAATTAAATGATAGTGGGTTTCCTCATTATTTTCTTCTCCCATATAGATGTTAAATATCATTACACTATGATTGCTTTTGCTGAGTAGTTCAGCTATATTCCTCTCTTGGGCGAGACACCGTGTTCCACTTAGGACTAAATCAAAAATTGCCACTCCATTTGTGGATTCCAGGATTAGCTGCTCCTAGGTGCTCCAAGAAGCAGTCATTAATGATGTCTAAACATTTAATCTCAGTCCTGAGGTGAAATCAATATGGGGATATTTGAAATCCCTCATTATTGTTTCTTATTTTTAGCTTTTTCTTAATCTCCCTGACCATTTCAGAGTCACTGTTGTCATTCTGGTCATGAGGTTCGTGGTTGTATATTTCTATGACTATAAGTTTATTATTCAAGTTTGGGGCTTCTATTCATAGAGATTTTGTGATATAGTTTGATTCATTTAAGATTTTTTTTTTTTTTTGCTATATTTGACACTGTTTTCAATCACAGATAGTCACGCTGGTGGGGGAGTGCACTTACTCTGTCACTCCTATACATTTTGTATATATTATACAATATATTTTATTATACAGTATATTACCTTGTATATAATATACACTATATTATATTTTGTAACCTGATGTTATTTGTCCCATTGATTATTATTGTTCCACAAAGTTTCTCTAATGCCTATTATATCAATACTGTATCCTCATTTAATTCCAAGGAGGAGTCCTTTTGCACTTTTAGGCTATGTCTACACTAGGAAATTAGTCCAGACTAAGCAAGCTTATTTTGGGCTAATTTGAACCCTGTCTACACTAGCCTTTGACTAGTTAGAACAACAAAAAAAAAATTAGTTCGAACTAATCAAAGGTTAGTTCAAACTAGTTAGTTTGGCTGGTTAGTCTGAACTAACTGCTTAGTTTGAATTTACTCCAAAGTTTAGTTCAAACTAGCCCAATGGAGACATGCTAGTTTGAACTAAATAAGTTCAAACTAGCAGTTAGTTTGAACTAAGCATTTTTTTAGTTCGAACTAGACGCGCTTTTTCAGTTCAAACTAAAACTTAAACAAAGGACAGCTAGTTCGAACTAAAAAAATGAACTTAGTTCAAACTAACTTCAAACTACTTAGCTTGGACTAACCAAGTCTGAACTAAGATTTAGGTGTAGACATAGCCTTAAAGACTAACAAATTTATTTATCACATGAGCTTTTGTGGGAGAAAATCCCACTTTGTCAGACTCCTTGTTTGTTTTGCTGACCTAGATTAACAAGGCTATCTCTTTGGAACTTGTTTAATCCCAGGCACTCAAGTTTTCCCTTTTTAATATTTAGATTTAACTATATTAAGCAATCTGTTCAATCTTGTATTTAGCTGTGGCACTCTGAAAAGAGCTCTGTGTAAACTAGGAAGCTCGTCTTTCATCAGCAGAATTTTATCCAATAAAAGATATTACTTTACTCATCTTGTCTGTCTGTTTTGACTTCTAGCATTTGTATGCAAGCATTTACAAATCTGTCAGTATTTAGTTGTGTGCTTTTATATGATGCAATTGAATGAGACTTTTTGTTTGACTGTTTCTGTTCAGTTCTTATCTGCACTTTATTAATTTCTATTTCTCCCCTTCACAATAGAGTATTCCCTTTAATAAATCTTTCCCCTGCCACTCCACAGTAAGTGATGTCTTTGTCTGATCTATGCACTGCATCTCATCTGTCAGTTTTCCCTCAGACCTCATTTTAAACACTCTTCTACAGGACCTTTTAAGTTTTACGTGCTAGTAGTCAGAATCTGTTTTGGTTTGGGTAGAGCTCATCCTTCTTGTCAAAATTACTAAGTATAAAAAGAAAAATAATTCCTGTAACTTGCTACCTCAGGAAGCATCATGTGCTGTATGTCCTTACTCTAATTAACGACCATCACTGATCAAGTAGGTCTCTGCAAATAAAGGAAATGTTTGGGAAAAAAAAAAGTCTATCCATCTCCAGACTTTGATTAATTTGATCAAATGCATGTGAATAGGAATCATCATTGTTTAAGTGTAGAATCATAGAAACTGGAAGGAACCATGAGAGGGCACCTAGTCCAGTTCCCTGTACTCATGGCAGAACCAAGTACCTTTTAAAAACATCCCTGATAGGTGCTTGTCTAATCTGCTCTTAAAAAATTTCAGTGATGGAGGTTCCATAACCTGCCTAGGCAACTTATTTCAGTCATTAATCACTCTGACAGTTAGGAATTTTTTCCTAATGTCCAACCTTAACCTGCCTTGCTGTAATTTAAGCCCATTGCTTATATCATCAGAGGTTAAGGAGAACAATTTTTCTCCCTCCTCCTTGTAACCACCTTTTAGGTACTTGAAAAACTTTTATCATATCCTCTCTGTCTCTTCTTTTCCAGACTAAACAAACCCAGCTTTTTCAATCTTCCCTCATAAGTTAAGTGTTCCAGACCTCTAACCATCTGTGTTGCTCTGCTCTGGACTTTCTCCAATTTGTTTGCATCTTTCCTGAATTGAACTGCCCAGAACTGGACACAGTACTCCAGTTGAGGCCTAATCAGGGCCATGTAGATCAGCAGAATTACTTCTTGTGTCTTACTCACAATACTCCTGTTAATACATCCCAGAAGGGTGTTGGCTTTTTTGTGACAGTGTTATAGTGTTGACTCGTAGTTAGCTTGTGGTCCACAATGACACCCAGATCCTTTTCCACAGTACACCTTCCTAAGCAGTCATTGTCCATTTTGTATGTGTGCAATGGATTGTTCTTTCCTATGTGGAGTACTTTGTACTTGTCTTTTTTGAATTTCTTTCTGTTTACCTCAGACCATTTCACCAATTTGTCCAAAACATTTTGAATTATGGTCCTATCCTCCAAAGTATTTGCAAACACTCCCAGCTTGGTATCAGCAAACTTTATAAGGTTACTCTCTATGTCATCATCTAAATCAAGCATGGCCAAACTGCGGCTTGGGAGCTGCATGCAGCTCTTGAATGGAAAAGTGTGGCTCCTGGAAGAAGTCCAGAGGAAAACAGCCCCAGCCTAGGAGTTTTAAATCTCCTGTCCTGAGAATGCTCATAGCATGCTCGGGGAGAACCCCAGCCTGTGCCTAGCCACCAGAGTGGCCAGGTAAGGGTGTCTTGGGGATGGGGGTTGGCCTGGGGAGCCAGTGTCAGAGCCTGTGGGTCAGAGAGGGTTGGGGGGGGGAATGGTGGCATGGTCAAAGAGGGCGGGGAGAAGCTAAGTTTCTACTGCATAGGTATGCTTAGTTTTCATGATAGCCTTAAGTAATTATTAGAATCTGACATTAGTAGGATCAATATTTTAAAACTAAAGTATGCAATGAATTTTAAACTTAGTAATTTTGGAGCAGGTAAAATAAGGCTATGTGCCTCAGCATGGCTCTCGAAGGTTTAATAATCAACTTATGTGGCTCTTGAGTTCCATAAGCTTGGCCACCCCTGATCTAAATCATTGATGAAAATAGTGAACAGAACTGGACCTGGGACCAATCCCTGCGATACCCTATTTGCTATGCCCTTCCAGCATGACTATGAACCATTGATGATTACTCCCTGAGGGCAGTTATCCAAATAGTTTTTCACCCATCTTATAGTAGCACCATATGGGCTGTACTTCCCCAGTTTGTTAATGAGAAGGTGATGCAAGACTGTATTAAAAGCCTTACTAAAGTCTAGACACACCACATCCACCGCTTCACTTCTATCCACAAGGCTTATGACCTCATCATAGAAAACTATAAGGTTGGTTTGGTGTGATTTGTTCTTGATAAATCCATGCTGACTATTACTTGCTGTCTTATTCTCTTTTAGATGTTAGCTAATGGATTCCTTAAGTATTTGCTCTATTATTTTTCCAGGTACAGAGGTTAAACTGACTGGTCTGTAATTGCCTATTATTATTTATATCCTATAGTATGACTGGCATTTAGGTAACTGTCCTCTGGCATGTAAAGTTTATTTTGATATGAAATAGGGGCGTTGGGATTATTGACAGTGTGTTGTTAACTTATTGTCTTTAATAATAGTTTAAGAATTATTTCATAAATCTTTTTGTGGAATCCTTAATGTACTTTTACATGGCTCTTGCTACTATATCCTTTTTTTCTCCCCACTTCAGGAAATGACACACAGACTATGCTGATGTTCACATGATCCAAACTACCTGAAGTTATGTTTTAAGAAACGTGGGTGCACCTGCAGAGTATCTTCACTAACTGTAAGGACATTAGAAGTCACCGCTTGGAAGACGTCAGAAAATTTGAAGGAATAAGTCAGGACTGTAAGATACGAGAGTCATTCCGTCCTAGTGGATGTGGGATTTACGAGGTGTGAGTTTATTCCCATCTATGTCACTGGCTTCCTGGATGACCTTGGTTAAGTCAGTTCATTCCTCCATGATGACCCAGTTTCCTAATACGTAAAATGGTGATAATGAAACTAAACTCCTTTCTCACTGAGATCTGCTGATAAGAGCACTATGAGAATGATGGTATTATTATTTATTCTGGAAGTTTATAATTTTTTATAATACAATACAAAGGCAACAGCTGATGAAACTGAAAGGCAACACATTGAAAACAGAGAAATTAATATTTTTTCACACAATCCAAAATTGCTTTGTAGAATTTGAATCCACAAATATATAACTGATACCAAGTGTGAAATTCTGGTCCCATTGAAGTTAGTGTGAATTTTGCCAATGTCTTTAGTGCGACCAGGATTTCACCCAAATAATTTATGAGGATTAAGTTAAGATTAAGTCATTTGTATGGCATTAATGAGAGAGTCTACAGTTAAATGGTAGGAAATGTATAAAGGATATAAACCTTCATGCTGTCATAACATAAGTCAATCACTAAGTGCCAAGGAACTTCCAGTTAGCCCAGATTATTCTACAATTGATGATAATTAGGATTCTTGAACCTTACAGTGAATGTTTAGGTAACGGCTGTGGTTGGACATAGAATCCCAGAGTAGATGGGCCACTGATCTGATCATGTATGGCAATTCTTGTTTGAATATGTTTCAGGTTGATTGCTATTATCAATGGAAATTATAAACAGAAATGATTATTGTTATGGTTGATAGCTTTTGCTCCCCTTTCTTTCTCTCAGTTGCTTTAGGACTTTATGGCTGGGGTGGTGAGGACAAGAAAAGTGACAGAAAAACAAATCAGATGGGGCTGGTTGAAAATTAGAAGATCTACAACAAAGGTTAGATTTTTCACATATTAAGTACATTTCACACATAGAATTCTCAGTCAAATCAATGGAATATCTGCATATAAAGTGGCTGCAGAAACCAAGACTTCCTGATTCCTAGCGTGATTTGTTTGCTGCAATAACAAACCACCTTCTCAAGGTCTTATGCCAATAAGTCACAATAACTGTCTATACATTAAAACAACAAGCAAGGAATCCTGTGGCACTTAGACTAACAACTTTATTTTTTGCATGAGCTTTCATGGGAGAACATTCATTCTCTTAAGTCCATGTGTTTATAGACTCATGCTATGTAAGAAACTCTTAGCACACTATTTGGAGGCCAAGAGATCACCTTTCCAAGATTGTACTTAGTCTCTGCAATGGATTTAGTGGAAATAATTTCTGAAGGAATTTATCCACAGCAGGTAAACTTTTCATTCTTCATTATTTGTTCTTCTGTTGCTGCTGGTGTCCAAATGAAAATTATTCTAGCTACAAATTTTTAATGCATATCCACAGATTACCAGACGTTTGCTGAAGCTATCTGACACTGTGCATGACATTGAATTTGATGAGAATGTGGAAATATCAATGGGAGTGGGAATATACAGTAAAGAAGAGTTTGTACGGTTTTCCGAAGCTTGGCTTTATGAAGAGCAGGTAAGATAATTGTGTGGTATACTACTTGCTTCGTATTGTAAAATATCATGTAGTGAAGCAAATTATTTTAGAAAACATAGGGGCTCCATCCAGACTGCACTCTGCTGCCTTGAGGGGGTAGAAACCCAGAGGGAAGGGTGAATAATCTAGCTACATATATTTTTCCAGGGTCGTTGGAGGCTGATTGCCACCTGCTCTGAGGTTGTCTAAACCATTTAGCAGTGAAGAAAAGCTTAAAAAAAGGGTGCTCTCTAATCTTCCTCCCTCTTTCTATTCATACAGGCATCGTAAGAAAGTGCTCTTGAATCCTTTTCTTTTCCCCTGTTTCTGAGGACATATCTGCACCACATCGTCATACTAAATACCCAAAGGTGTTAATTAGAAGAGATTTAATTTCTTTGGCTCATGGAGGATTATTTCTAAATAAGAGCATTGACTCGCACTGACATAACTAAGTCAGTTTAGGAAACTAGAACAGTTTAATTGGCACAATTGGTAAGACCTGAATAGTTCAGTCACCTCCAAGCTACTGGAACATTTAAGAGCCTGACCTGCAGACTGAATTATTAAAAGCAGCAGTGAAGGTTGGTCTTTTGTTTTGGTTTTTTTTTAAAAAATTAATAAATTTTTAAGCATGATCCAAATGTCCTGTTGAGCTGGTTGAGGATATGAAACTAGGCATCAGGGCCAGAATGTATTTGCATGAGTACATCCACCTGGATGGGACTGCTTTGCCCAAATGATCTCTTTGGCTGGTATTGGGTTACAAATCACTGCAGTGTTAAACTCAGGGGTCATGAAATGTCACTCCCTTTATTGTATGAGCAAAGGGCAGCTCAGCACAGATATTTAGCATGTGTGCTTATTTTGTTCTGACTGAAGGGTCACTAGCATTGAACCCAACTGCCTAAGCAAAGGGCTCAATACCAGAATCCTGTAAAAGTTGATAGGGTGAGGATAGGTATTCCCAGCTGGATGTGTGGGTTCTGCAAAAGCACCCCCGCCTGGTTTAACCTTCCACTCCCACTGTTCAAAGGTAGAGCTAATTAAGATTCCATTGGGAATCCTTTGTTTGTTAAATGCTGGCTAGAGCTGAAATCCATCTACGATGAGACAATGCTCCTGCCCAGCTTCAGCACCGAGGTTCACCCACTAGGAGCTGAAATCATGGAGAGCTGGGTGGAACCTCAGGAGACTAACCAACAGAGGGCATGGTAGAGAAGCAAGTGGAGCAGAAGGTGATGGTGTACAGAAGAGCAGTTGGCCAAAGGAGACTGGTGAAGCAATGAGCTGCTGTCAGGGCAGCAAGAAGGTGCTGCTGGATAGCAGAATTAGCAAGGCGCCTTCTCCTTCTGCTCCCCCAACCTGCACCAAGCAGGGTAGGAGGTGGGTTTGCAGCTGCACTGTTAGACTTTGAGTCTGCTCTGTCTAGGGACAACACTGGTGAGTGGGATGCTGTGAAGAGGAAGGGCTCATTAATGGAACTTCTTATTGCTGGAACCTGAGGCAGAAGGAAACTGCCTGGCTTATTCTGGATGGATGTTTTGTTCATGGTTTTATGTGTGTGAATCCTTCTTGCGGCATTTGCCCAAGTTAATGCCCAGCTTACTTTTCCCCTTTTATTAAAAGCCTTTTCTTTATTCTTTCTGTGCTTAACCAGAGGGAATATATTGTAGGTGGCTGGGGACAAAATATTCTGTAGGCAAAGATTGATTTTTGGCTGAATTCTCTGTCAGGGAAATCAAACATTTCTTTTTGGGTTAACACGAATCTCTGCTTCTGCCTAAGCCACAATAGTGCTGAATGGGGGACTGTAGTCTTTTCCACTCCCCATAGAGCCCTGCCTCCTGGCTTTAATGTATTTTCCATGGTGCACTGTTGTCTCTTCTTGTGGTGGAATGGCTGTGATACAATGCAGGAATTCCAGACATAGCAGTGGGTCATGGGAGATGTTGACCACCTAGTGAGCAAGGACTTTACGAAAGAACGGAGACATGAGAGATCTGAAACTACAACTCACACGAGGCACAGCTGAGCAGCTCCATCAGACACAAATTAATGTTAACTTGACACTTCCTCTGCAGCTTGGAGCATGGTTCACTTGCAGGTTTAAACTACTGTAAATAATGAATTCTTGGTAACTTGAAGTCTTCAGACCATGATTTGTGGATGTAAGTAACTCAGCCAGCGGTCAGAGTCTATTTTAGGAGCGGGTGCGTGAGGTTCTGTGGCCTGCAATGTCCAGGGGGGTCAGACTAGATAATTATGATGGGCCTTTCTGACCTTAAAGTCTATGAGACTTTTCTGACGTTGAAATTTTTTGGAGCTTTTTGTTCTGCTGAAAAATGTATTGATTTATCTTTTTGGGTCCTCTTTCTGGATGAAATTAAATGACATATTAGATTTTACCATGAAGAGAAAATCCAGACCTGACCTCCTTTTCCCGAGGAAACAATATTGTTTTCTTTGGGAAACTGCTGGTCCTTCATTCCTGCTAATTTCATTTCTTCTCTATTTTCCCTCCCCCAGTGCTCTCAGTTGTTTGATCTTCATGCTCAGTTTAAGAGCTTCCAAGGGGAAACTAACCAATATCCTACCCTCATTTGCCTCCTGTGCTTTCATATCTGCCTCACATTGAAATCTCTTAGGCTTTTAGCTAAATAAGTGCAGTTTAAAAAAAAAAGTGGAGAGGTTAAATTTTACATTTTTCCACAATTTTTGTTTTTCACACATATGGTTAATTTTGTGTTTTCATTGAAATCCCTGCTGACTGAGAAAATAATATAGCCTTATCTATTAGTAACTGTAGGCCAGTCAGCTACAGTGTGAGCTTTCCCATGCTGCTGAACTAGTGATTTTGACCTTGATGTGAATGGATCACTCACTCAAGTGATGAGAGTTAATTTAGACATCATAATAGCCCAGAGTTCAACCTTTTCAGAGCAGAGGTTGTTTCAGTGAGGCCAAATTATATGCAATCGTTTAGTAATATGAACAATGAACCACTGCTGTGTCTTTGGATACAGTCCACCAAGATAATTTTCTTAATAATAGTAGGGACTATAAGGAACTCAACTTAGTACTATACATTATAAACTGTGAGAGTTTATGTCCATGTGAAGAAAGTGCTGAACAAAAGCTAAATTGAAGAAATGTGGGTTTTGGTTAGTTCTGCAAATGGTTAGTTTCTGTGCTCATTCCTCTTTCTTGTGCGATGGGATGCCAAAGGGTAGGTCAAGCTCTTGTGAAAGTTCTGCGTCTCATATTCATGAGTTTCTCTACAGCTTTCATTGAAAACCACAGGACTGTAGCTGCTATTGGGTAATCTCTCAGGTAACTAGGGTTAATTCCATGGAGGAATGGAGATTGTAAGTGAACAGGAGTGTTTTACAGGTGAGTGTAAATCTCAAGCCTAGAAGTCACAAATGGATGATTATAGCCAGGATTGTGTATGGTAGATGCAATCTTCTGGCCAGTGGAGCACTGTGTCTGTTTTGGCTATATATCTTGCTTTTTGCTGGAAAAGAAGTCTAAAAAAGTATCCAGAAAAAAAGATGGATCCTTAGAACATGATAAATGACACATTTAGCATTTTAAGGAAAACCAGCATTCTGCCTGAAGGACATGTTGTTTGATGTATTTAGAAGAAACCACATGCAATAGATGATAGCCCAGTAAGAAATCATGGAAATGGTAGTGGCATATGAAGACAAGCCAAGAAATCAGTGGGTGTTTGATTATCCTGCCCAAGTGGCTTTGAGTCAGATGTGGTGGGCTGCTGATGTAAGAATTGCTTTTGATTTTTTTGAAGAGGAATTTGAAACTGCTCTGAAAGATTGCTGTCACAAACAGATGTGTGAAAGTGCTATGTAAGTGTAGAAACTAAGATTTAGTACTAGTAGTAATTTGATACCATAAGCATAGTATCTGAAGGCTTTATAAGGTTTAGGTAGAAACTTTCATGGTCTTAGTATGATAGAAACAAAACCATGCTCCCTTACTTGCAACTTTCTTAATCAACTAGAAAAGCAGAATTAGGTTCTGACCTTATAATTAACCCTGTCTGTGAAGATCCTTGCATCTGTACAAGCTATCCTTGACTTTAGTGGATTTTTGCATAGGCTTTTTGTGTTTGCATACATTGAGCAGTATGGGGTCTTCAGTACATTAGAAAGTCTGGGCCAGAGAGTTCTGCGTTTAAACATTTTTCTGTAGAAAGCAAGTTTGAAAGATGATGGAGAACTTAAGAATCTCTTCCATCAGTCACTATAATGTTCACTGTGCCACAATTTTTATATTTCTAAGAAAATGTTTTGTGTTAATATACTGACTTCCAAATCTGTGTGTGTTTGCATGTACAGAAAATAGACCCAAATGCTGAGCTGCTCCCAAAAAGCACTCTGCAGCTCAGGAGAGGGAGTGCAAAAGTGCCTTTAAGCTACCATATGCTCTGTTGACAGACATCCTGGGTCCTTGGAACAGACCAGAGCAGACTGAAGACTAGATCTATGCCATCTGCTAATAGCCCCTAGGGGTTACAAAAGCCAGGGATTTCTGGGAAATAGGGATGTCTGAGTCATGTCCTCTGTCCCCAGACCACATCCCTTACACCAGCAGCCAGGATGGGGAGTGGCACAGAAGGTGTAACAGATTTATACAACCCTAGGATTCCCTTATACAAGGCAAATCCTCCAGTGGCTAAAAATAATTCATACTCATTGCCAAAACAGTACTAATAATAGTATACATGTGATGTGTGTTAGATGTTCACCTAAAAACTTAACCAAATTGCACGTTGATGATGTAGTAGTGCAAATGAAACTGCAAGACAGTATTTATTCATTTTGAAATGAAGTAATACATTAGCTACAAAGTGTATTTTTGTTACTAAAGAAGCAAATTAAAATGGTAAGAAAACAATACAATTATTAGTTTGAAAAAAGTTATTTGCTTTGATTAAAAACACCAATAAATGTGTCTTGGCACCATAGCTGCTCCATTTAGCACTTGATGTATAGTAGGTTTTCTTTCTCTCCACAGTGTAATATCTCCATTGAAATATAATTATTTAGCAGATTGTTCATCTGAATGCCCTGACAAACATGCTGTTAGGGAACTCACCCCGGTGATCATCAGAGCTTCGTGACAATGTGCACAATTGATATATGTGCTAAGGATGTTGTATCCAGGCTTATAGCACTGAAGGTAATTTGTTGCAGAGCAATTACCCTAATGCATTTTTAAAAGCGTAAAATAAAAAATACTTTCATTTGTTGAAAAGGTACTCTGGGCTCTTATGTATGGCAATGACAGAATATTTTGATTCAGTTCATTTGTATCCTTTTCCTTTTTTCTGCTCCAGTTAGATAATTATGTTTATAAGTTAAAAAAATACCATTTAAAATATATATTTTGTCCAAATGTTTAAAGATGGCTGTTAAAAATGTATGCTGTAATGTGACAGCAAGTTTCTCATTAATCTAGTTTCAATTACTGATCTGTTAACAATTAGTATAAAAATGAACATTTATTAGATAGCTTGATAGTTTAAAG
The DNA here is from genome assembly GCA_007922195.1 of Podocnemis expansa. NCBI lineage: Eukaryota > Metazoa > Chordata > Testudines > Podocnemididae > Podocnemis > Podocnemis expansa. Next base: position 42,065,798 of record ML681984.1, on the reverse strand, counting down.
GAGGGATGTCCAACCTTTTTGGATGAAGGGCCACATTGCAATTCATTTCTCAGTTTGGGGGCTGATGAGAAAATTTGTGATAGATAAGACATACAAATTGATCTTTATTAATAAACTTTATAAATATAATGATTAGTGTGATATTTGGTATTGCTTTTGCTTGCACAAATTGTCAATGTCTGCCTGTACAGTTGGTGTAGCAATGCAGAGTATTCCAGATAGCCCTGGCCAGCCCCAGCTCCCAGGCTCTTGCGACAGCACTTGGTGGGCTGGATTCTGCCTCCCTGACCAGATGTTGGACAAGCCTGGTTTAAAGTATATAGGAAATAACACAGCAATTGTTTTGGTTTTTCAGATTGTATTTCACTTTTCGCCAGCTTGGCCCTTAGTGTTTTCCAGTCTCTGTTCTGAGATTACCAACAACTGCCACACCCACCCATCCACCCACACCCACATGAGGGTGGGAGAGAGAGAGAGATGACTGTAGGCCTGGGTCAAGACAGAAGAAGAGGGCTGCTGATCTAGGCCTGGGCTAAGGTGGGACCTGGGAGGGAAAAACGCTGTATTATTCAGGGTTTTTTTTTTTCCTTTTAAGTTAACCTTTTCTTGTGCTATTTTACTGGAACAATAACAGCAGAATAAAACTACAATAATGAACCTCCATCCTGACACAAAAGCAGCCAACCTGAAGAAAACTACAGTTTTTTCAGTGTATGATTTAGAGGGCTGAATTATGTCCTGACTTGAGTGGGGAATAAGCCAGTTGTAGGTGAGGACAGAATTTGGCCCAGTTTTGCCTGAATGATCATGGGACTTAGAGCAAAAGGAGCCATGTGGTGGAAAGGCTTCAAGGAACTAAACACACTTTATTTTTCTCTGTGAAATGTTAAGCCAATGGTACAGCTGGACACTTCAGATGGGGCAAGGCACAGGAGGCACATACACAAGCCCAACATTCCCTTATACAAGAGAAATCCTCCAGTGGCCTTTTCATCACAGAACTTTTCATTGACATCTCCTGGAAGCAATCGTAGGACTTTATCATGCAAAGTGTTGAACGCTCTGGCCTGGAGTACTCAGGTGCTTGCAGAACCAAGCCCGTATTCTCTACAGATGGACCTATAGGTAGGATAGCCTGTTTTAATAACTTCCAGCAATGAAAGGCATTATGAACAGGACACAAAGAGAGTCTTCAGCTGTGAATGATGTCAAGGGGGGGGTACTCAGAAAAATGACTAGCAGCATCCTCTTGGCACAACAACTTGATTACTACATGAGCTGAATGTGTTTAGTTGATATCCAAGATGATTGTTTAGGGAGAGTGAAAGCAAAATGTCTAAATCTGCCAAACTTCTAAAGATTTTCAAATGTAAAGAAAACCCTTAGATCACTGTGTTTTGGAAAAAATAAATTTCAAATCATACTTACTGGGCTTTAACAAGCAAAGAGTCCTGTGCCACTCAAAGACTAACGGATTTATTTATTGCATGAGCTTTCATGGGAGAAAATCCCACTTTGTCAGAGGCTTTGAAGATGGGGGGATTTACAGAATAGGATGAAAGTAAATGCAAGGGAGTGTAAGACATGGGATCAGGTCATATAGTAACAGCAAATCAGAGCTGTTGTTAAGATTCAAACACTGGGGAACAGCACATGGAGGATGAAGTCAAACCGCCTGTTGTAGTGCGAAAAGAAGCCATAGTCATGATTTAATTCTGCTTTCACTCAATATAATCTGCATATGAATTCTAATTCAGCTGTTTATCTTTGACGTCTTGATGTCCCATTGACTTTCTTGAGCACAGTCATTGACAAATCATCCATAAGGTGATTAGAAAGATGGAAGTGCTCAGCAACTGGTTTTTGTGTGGTATGATTTCTGATGTCAGTTCTGTGCCCATTTATTCTTTTGTGCAGGGATTATCCTATTTGTCCAATGTATAAGGTGTGGGGGCATTTCTGGCACATGATAGCATAAATCACATTAGTGGATGAGCAGGCAAATGAGCCTTGATTGATTAGCTGGCTTGATTAGGTCCTATGATGGTGTCTTTTGTGCAGATACGTGGGTAAACTTGGCAGTGTGGTTTGTTGCAGGGGCATGTGCCTGCTTTAATGTTTCTGTTGTCAGGTCTGTAGTTGCTGTTAAGTATCTGCTTAAGGTTAGGGAGCTGTTTGTAGACGAGGAAAGGTATGTCTCCCAAGGCTTGCATTTATTTTCATCCCATTCTGTAAGTTCTCCCACCTTCAAAGCATCTGACGAAGTGGGATTTTCTCCCACGAACGTTCATGTGATAAATTAATCTGTTAGTCTTTAAGTGCCACAGGACTCCTTGCTTCTTTTGCCGAACTAGACTAATATGGCTGCCCCTTTGTTACTGGGAATTGTAACCCCCCCCCCCCCCCCGAATTTCCGATGGACAAGCATTGACTTGGCTATCTTAGTTATGCCAGAAATAGGATGAAGACCATTTTGTAAACATTTATGATGCTCAGTGTCAGTATGCTTATGTATATCTTGGGAACATTCCCCACTTTGTGATTACTCCCTTATTGCTAGGTAAGGACAGCATGCAAAGATTCAAACCATTTAACTTTAACGAAGAGGTCAGGAGAACCTCACAAGCTATGGAGATTCTGACCTTGTGTATTCTGATTTAATGAAATGTCTTATCAGACATGGAATATTGTTATATATGGTTGCCAGTGACACTTGGGGCACAAGCAGTACTAAATTTCTTTGAATTTGTGAAATTTAATATAAGGGTAATTTTAAAAAAATTAGTAAATAAAACCTATGAGAGTCCTGTGACACCTTAAAGACTAACAGATTTCTTTGGACATAAGCTTTCGTGGCTCCAACCCACTTCGTGAGATGCATCCTAACCAGATAACCCCAACCCCTCAACATCATTCACAGGTGCATCTGACAAAGTGGGTTGGAGCCCACCAGAGCTTACGTGTGAATAAATTTTCTAGTCTTTAAGGAGCCTCAGGACTCTCATTATTTTTGTTGTACACAGACTAACATGGCTACCCCTCTGGAAATTTAAAACAAAATCTGTTTTCATAATTTGTTTGTGTTCATAGACTTGTGCTTCAATAACATGATGACTTGTTCTTTCTGAGTGACAGTGATCTATTGGCAGAGGACTTCTTCCAGGAGCCTGTAGCATGGAGCATCCTTGGGACGCTGGTCTGCTCCACTCCTGACGACACAATTACCACACATATACCACCCCCACCACACTCCTGGCGGAATAGTGATTGAGTTCAAGAATTAACTGCCAATTTGAGATCGTGGGGAGCAAAATATGGTGACATTTGTTAAATGATTAATTGAAAATGATGTGGTTAATCTTAATAATTGTGACTCGGGTCACTTGTGTAAAAGTAAATTTTCCAAGAAAGCTCAAATGCTCTGACTGTGACCTGGGTAAAAAGCGCAGGACGGTGCCCAAAGTAATGCTCAACAGTGAAAAAAACATTTTCCTGAACAGATAAAAGACCTTGGTAATTATTTTAGTGTGTCTGTAATGAAAGCTCTTTGTCCAGGACAATCGTCTTTTAGCCTTGTTAACTGGCATTCTGTAAAAATGCGTAAGACAGTTGCTGAACAAAATCCATTCGACTGAGCATAATCATTTTGTTGTGGTGCGAGGCATAATAGCAGTTGCAGCGAAAATTTGCAGCAATTTTAAATATTCTTTTCACTGAAATTGTTTATCCACATTGCCAAAGCCTTTAAGGAAGTACTGCTGTTTTGCACATTGTCAGGAGCAGCTGTGTTGGTCTGCTGTGGTTGTCTACCCACTAACTAGGCAGATGGTAGACAGTAGCTGAGGTGTGTCTGCAGCATTCAGGACTAACTTTTCTGGCTTGCAGAAAGCACAGCTGCTGCACTATTATGATGATGATGATGAGGAGGAGGATGATCCTTATGTATTTCAGACATGGGAGGCCTTATATAGAGCCTCGTGCTTTGAAGGGGGGTGATTAGGGTCTTTAGTGCACTGAATAAGCACTTATATAATCAAACTGCCAAGCTGTGGAATCCTGGTTAATTAGAATTTTGGATAGGGATCAGAGCAGGAAGCGTTCTGTAAGAACTGAGCAAGATTGATTATCGCAGATAAAAGCATCTTAATGGGAATATGTTGAACAATGTAAAGTCCATTCCAATAAATACTAGATGTAAATGAATCTGCTTAAAGAATACATTTATTTTACCTTTTTGTGGATTGGTGCTTTATTTAGAGTGACTGATATAAATGAAGATCTGGTAGAGAAATTGGTGGAGGATTAAAACCACGCATTACATCATGTACTAAATATGGGAGTTGGCATAACTCAGTTATCTTGCACTTTGCAAAGACAAAATCAGAGCCACTACATTGTTATCAAAAGCTTTCATGGACCATCATGTAAGCAAGCCATTTTAAACATAGGCTATGGCTGATGGGAGTCAAACTTACATATCGGGGTATTAAAAAGGTAGCTATTACACAAGAATATTTGTGAAGCAAATTACATTGTGAATAATGCAACATCAAATATGATACATAAGAGGTATGTGGGATTATATTATTATTACATTATCTCTCCTCTGCCCCCAGATCACCTATAGTACCCTCATGGACCACAGGTTGGGAACCATTGCTATAGGGCATTCATAATACTCCAGTTTCTGCTGCTCACTTGTGATATATTCAGATAAAAATGATTTCATTTCAACATAACCATTTTCCTCCTACTCCTTCTGGTGTAGTAGGATGTAGCATGGGGGAGTGGGAGCCAGTTAAGCAGGCAGGGATAAAAAGTGGTGGTTGGGGCCTGAGGAAGCAATAACACACAGGAGATATGCCTTAATTCCTATTGATCTAAGGTGTTAGTTATTTCTACTTCTAATTAAAACCATTTTTCTTGCTAGGAAACCACTTCATCTCTCTAGGAGAAGTGGCATGCTGTTGCCAGAAAATTAGAACCCAATCCAAGTCATTGGAAAGACTTGCTCTGACTTCAGTGGCTGTTGGGTATGGCTGCTTGTGAATAAGTGCAGTTTTCTAATTTGTGCCTTCAAAAGATATATTTTTTCAATTTTCTCTGAAAATTCTGTTGGTTACAAAATCATATAAAATTAATATTGGGTCTCCATCATATTAACATCCTAAGTCCTGAGAATTAACTTTTCAATTAATATTGTGCTATTGTTAAAAAAAAATAAATTAAAGCAATTTTTTCCATGTAGTCTTCCCTGGTAAGTTCCACCAGTTTCAGATCTTTTGGTGGATTCATTTCAGGTCCTAGTGTGTATCAACTATCACAGAATGTCTGACACCATTAACTGTAGTCTAAATAAAGAGTCGAGTATTAAATGGACATGGATCTTCACCTATTCTCTTACCTTTACACTAACCCTTCAGATTACTGGGAGGTATTTTGTTGCCCTGGGACAACATGGGGAATTTTGCATTGATGGTGCCAATACCTTTTCTGGGCATAAAAGAGATGATTCCTATCTCCTAAGCTTGCTAAGAGAGAGTGATTTTCCTAGCAATACAATATCTAAAGAGATAATACCTCACAATTCTTTCAGAGAAGTTGGATCTCTCTCAAAACATTAACAAAAGTAACTTGAAATTGTTATAATAAAATACCTCCAGCCTTCTTCATAATCTGTAAGGATTTCAGTTGACCTTGCATTAGGCAGCAAAGGTGGGTGCATTTATTCCTTAAATGCCTGGCAATGTACTCAGTAAATGAGACAATATAAAACAATATTATCATTCTCCACATGTTGGTTTGTAAAATATAAGAACAAGAACTAACTTGTACATGATAGAAACAGCTGGTAAGAAAAGACAGGAAAGGCTGGCCACTTAGATTTCACCAAATGGGAAGAGAGAAAAAATGATCAATTATATCTTAGTTCAGCTCTGGGATCAATGGCCTGGAGGAGGGTGTATAAGAACAAACAAAGGACGACGCCTCATGGAGCTGAAGGAAGAAAAGGTACAGCATTGTGATCAGGAAAGGACAAAGGAAATAGCTTGTCCTTCAGAAGCCGATGGAGGCAGACCTGCAAGCAAAGTACAAGGAGAAAAGGTTTACAGCAATAACAAGTAGTACAGCAAGGTTAGAGGATCATGTGGAGATGGTCACGGAAGAAAGCAAAACTACTGTAGTGCTAAGGGAAAAGGTTTTCTGTAAGCCACAGATATCAGAAAGCACACTAAAGACAATCATAAAGGTGAAGGAGATGAAGATCAAGGGTGGGGTAGAGGACTAATGATCTGGAAGAAGATTTAGAGCAAGCAGGAAGACCCACCTGAGTCAGCTAGCATGACAGATGAAAGAACACAGGGTGATAAATAGAAGTGATTTCTTCAAGCTTGTGAAAAATATCAGAGTAGGAAGTGAAGAAATCTGCCTGAATTGAGAGAGGAAAACAAGAAGGAAAGCAGCAAAGAGGTGGCATTGGAAAGTGAAGAAATTGGTGAAAGTTCTCACATGGACATCTGTACTTCTGGAGGATATGATGGGAGACTCCATAGAAAATATATAGGATAGTTTTGCAGTTCTTGTGGGGACAAGCAACAAGGATAGATGAAATCATGCAAATATATAGAGACACACATACTTTTCATAGCCTGCAAAATTCCTTTATTGGACATTGTAGTAACCTTGGGGAGGAATGTGGTAACACCCAGCTCAGTGAGTCCCAGGGAGCCAATAGGAACAAAGTATAGGTTTTTGAATTGGAGCAGCAGCCTTGCCTGTTCCTGTTTGGTGGCAGCAGAGCTCCTGGAAGGATCAGGAGGAGACCAGGTGGAAAGGCCTGAAGAAGGATCCAGTGACATCTTTGCCAAAGATAAGCTCAGTTTATAACTGATCAGTCGTAGGTAGAACAGGAAATGTTTAACTAGACGTGGTTAGGGTGCTTCTTTGTTTTTGGTTTGTTTTTGGATTCCTCTGTGCTAAGCACATGTACCCCCTTCTACTACCCTGTAACTACGTAAGTTAAATCCCTCTCTGTGTTACTTATCTGTTCTTTTTAAGATTTTACCTTTTTAAAGTAAGCACTAAAAGGCACTAAAAGGCAAGAGGTTTGTGTGCATGTGCCTCAGACTGCGCAGCCAGCTACTAAAGAGGATTCTGTCCCATTTCCAGCTGATTTCCCAGCTGGGGTTCAATTGCTCTCCAGAGGCAGGAATAAAAACAATTGAGGGTACCTCACAAGAAGGAATTCCCAAGTATGCCTTCCTGGGTTTTCAAGAGGTTTTTGCATTTGGGTAGTGACAGCAATACCACTCCAAGGCCAGGAAACTGGTGGCCTTGGAGAGTTTTAAAACCAGGCTTTAAGGCCAATGGGTTTTAAGCCTGTTTCAGGCCCCCACCTTCTGCACTCAGAGTGCCAGATTGGGGAAACAGCCTTGACAGGCATCATGATCATGTTGTCCTTGCAAAGCCCCTTCTCTGTTTTTACAATGCTAATTTTATTCTGATTTAGTGACTGAGGTTTGACATAGGAATCAAATTAGACATGCAACACTTTCATTTTGCAAATTCCTTTGCATCTCATAGAATTCAGTATAGCATGTTGGGTGCTACTTAACTGATGTGAATTATTACTTTTGGTTTGTGCCTGTTAAAAAGTACCTGAGCAGAGAGGAAAGTGTCAGCATCGCCTAAAATGTCTTAGTATCCCAGATCTATTTGCTAAAGACTTGCACAAAATAAGAAAGGTGAGCTACTGGTTGCCTACTGTGAGACAATCTAGACAGTCCTTGAGTTTCAAAGAAGATGTAATGTAGTCAACAAAAAATGAAGTTTCATATTTTCCATTTTAATGTTTTCTGATGTTCTAATCAGTATATCACATATTAGTTATTTCTCCAGATCATCTAATCTTGGTACAGATATTTATTATCCTTAGGCACCTAAAGAAACGATCCATGTGTCTTCTATCCTGGTTCCAGTGCTTAAAGTCAAAGTGAGGAAGATTTAGCTCTGCTGGCTATTATTGCAGCTCTTTGCATCATTTGATACAGAAAGGCAGATTCCAGTGATGATTGGATGTAGTGACAAGAAATGTTTCTAAAGGTCTTAAGACAGAGCTTAAAGAGAGCCCATTGTCATCTGAGCAAAGTGTGTGTTGTGCGCCTGTGCACACATGGATAGTCTGTGGAGCCGGGTTAGGGTAACATCTGTGGGGCTTCTCATCCCATTTTCTGTAAACATTTTTTTAGGTCTGATTTGGGTAAGAAGATACTGGTGTGGAATGCAAATAAATATGAGGAAATCAAAGGATGTTTTTCCCCCCAATTTTTCTGCATTAAAATGATATAAATACAAGCTTTTATATAAAACTTCATGTAGTATTTATCTGTTTCCCTTCAGAACGTATTGGAACTGGGATTTTTCTTCTACTCTTCCCCTGGAGATGAGGTGGAATTGCTGGAGAAGGGGACAGATTTTCTTTTGCTGGGCATGTAGTGGTTAGTGTACTGCCTGATGTGACACTTCTTTCCAGTCAGGTGATTTTCCACCTACTGCTGGTCAGCTGCTACTCAAGAAGGTACCATCTTCTTGTTCTGATCTGACTTGAGATTATCTTGTCTAGCAGAATTTGCACAAGCCAGAGAGAGCAGGAAGAACTTACCCTCTGCCTTAAGCAGTGGAGGGGAGATATATATGTCCACATTATTGCTTAGTGAAGTCACTGGTGGGCACTCAGAGTTTGAAGAAAAAAAAAAGACATCAGTGTTGAGAATCAGATCCACAACTGTATGATGAGAACAAGTTCTTTGACTTCTGTGGAGCCACAGTGATTTAGAGGAGTTGAGGATTGTTCTCCAAATTGTTATTTTTGAGGATATTTTTTTCTGGCATCTATGATCATCTCAAAAGTCATAATAGATCAAAAGACTTGAATGTTAGTTTTAAAGTGGCACAAAACTCTTTCCCATTGTGTCCTGTTTCTTATTGAGTACATTTAGTCTACCTTGATGCTCATGTGATGCAACAGTGGGGATATGGGATGTCTGTGGTGTGAAAACCCACTTGTACAACAAGAATGCCCACATTAGGATTAACCGTCTTTATTGCCCAGGTAGTACTTTTGGAAGTGACAGTTTGGCATAATAAAAGATATTATTTAACTGGTGAGTGATTAAGAGCTCAGTGTTCCTAGGCTGTGAGTGCTCTGGCTTCAATACAGCAAGGCACCAAAGTATGTACTTGTTTTTAGATATCTGAGTAATCCCAGGGACTTAACAAAAAGCCACATGAGATGTGCCAGACACACTTATGTATCATTTCATTGAGAAAATGGTCAATGTTGGTTCATTATCTCATGCCTGGTCTGGGACTGGCTGGTGTGTTTTTCGTTAGGTTCATTCTAGATAGGGGTAGGACAGTTATTCAGGATGTCTTCGTGTTTCCTGCTGGGTTAGGTTTACTTTTCTTGCACAAACTATTTTTCCTACTGAAGGGTGAAGGCACTCAAAGGTATCCTGCACTCACTGTTCCACACTTCTATTTTGTCCTTCTAGGTGGTAACCATTACTTTGATCATTTGTTGGATGGGTGAAATATACAGGCATTTTGAGAACCATACATTACAAGACTTTTCTGAGAACACACAGTATCTGGAGCCTTTTCTTCTTTTAGCTGCAGTGATATTTCCCAATTAATGATGCTCTCTGCCATAGTACAGAAAGTATTCTGCGAAGAGACCCTCTGAAATGTTGCCTGAATTGTGAGCAATCACTGTCTCTGAAACCCAAAGGATAATTAACTGCAGATCAACTCTCTCCATGCCTGCTATTGTGATACTATTAATATTTGTTTAGTGTATTGCAGTAATGTTCATAATATGAAATGATAATCTACAGACAGCATAAAATGATAGGGTACAGACGGAAAGGAGGAGAGTAGGATACTGCATACAAGTAAAGTGATCAGGATGATGATGACAGATGCATATCTTGCTAGTTCTGTTGCCTCCTACTTCCCAAGATAAGCAACACAAAAAGGGTGGGAGACAGGGTAACAATCAATCTATATAATATTCTTCACATAACATCTATCTGCAGTTTTGTTTCATTCTTGATTTATTTTACACTAATACATATTAAGAAAAGCAAATTCTACATACAAGAAGCCAGAAAATTTAGTGCTCGTGAAATGTGCCAGATTGACAGCCCTTAACACTGAAACAGGAAAGCATGGCTATAGCAATACACATTTCTTCAAGCCCCTGCCTTTAGGTAGTCCATGCTCAATACCCATTAAAGGAATATAACTTCAAAATCACATTCAGGTCTAAAACTTTTGTACCTGCTTTTGTTAAAGTAACAGCTAAGAGTTTATTTTAAAATATTTTTCTCTTTTTCAATATCTTCACTTTGTATATTTCAGAAGTCTTTTTAGAGGAAGAGTTTTAGTTCTTTGATTTCACTACAAGTTCAGATTGAATTTAATGGAGTGGATTGTTGTGGGAGAAGAGAAGTGTGCTTTTAGATGCAGTTTTATCCTTGCTTGCTGATTTTCTTTCACATATTTAATAAATTCAGGAATTGTCTGATTCACTAATTGTATAGCCTTTATTTTTATAGACGTTGTTGCTGACTAGATTATATATATCGTATCATTGTAAACAAGAAGTTGTACCAGTTTGAATCTAATTCATTGCTGTAATGTGTGTCCTGCGTCTCACTGCTCAGCCTGGCCTGCCACTCTGCCTAGCACCTGGCCCACCACCCATTCCACCGAAAGGCCTGGCCCGGCGCACCAACGAGGCCCACTGCCCAGCCCAGCCCTCTACCCCCCACTTGGCCAGTGCTGCCATGTCCCTCCACTTAGTGCAGCCAGACCTGCTGTGTGGCCTGCCACCCCGCTCAGCCCACCATCTGGCCCGACCTGCTGCTCAGCTCACCACCTGGCGTGGCCTGCCACGCTGCCCAGCCTGGCCCACAAATGGGGCTTGCCCAGCCCAGGCTGGCCACGTGGCCTGGACCACCGCCCGGTGGGGGGTGGTTTGCAAACTCACAGGTGCTTAGGGCGCCAAAAAACCTTGGGTCAGCCCTGCATTTGGCTGAGTATGGCTATTAACAGATCAATAATGAAGTGATCAGGAAGATTGCAGTGTTCTATTGGTTTCTGAATGTTATTTCTGATGGCAGATTTGTGTCCATTTTATTTTGCTTAATCATCTTGATTTAAAGTAATACTTCAAAATAGAATAAAATGATCCTCATGCTAGAATGTTGCATGCTTTTTGCTTTTCCAAGAGCATATAAGAAATTGCCTCATTTTATGTCTTGTGATCGGCATACTCACTGATCCACTAGGTAAAACTGCAGTTATGGCTTAAACCGTAAGTGTGCAGTGGTAGATTAAAAATATAGTTGAATGTTTTAACAGCAAAGTTCTTTTAGCACTCGAAATATGTGAGACGTTAAATGAAGAGAAGCCCAAAGATTGTGTGCTAGCATGATACGTGTATCATACCATAAAGCTGCTCCTGTACACATTTACTGTCTTGATTGCTGTTTTGTTACAGACATCAGCTCATAATGTATCGAAGCAGCCAGAGATGTCAAAGAATGCAATTTTAGACTGTCTCTGTGTCAAAGTTCATGTACTCAGCTGAATGGGTTAACCTTCATATCAAAAACACCTTGAAAAGGATGCCTGGAATATCTGGGTAGACAACACACTGACAGGCAAAAAGAAAAAAATCAGTTTGGATCTGTTTTTGAGACAGACTGTGCAGTGTTGTTCACCTGATGGACAAAGGATGGGTACAAAGAGCCCCTTTTGAAACTCCTGTTTTCCAGTGTGTATAACTGCCAGTCCTATTCTCCCTGGAGTACAGGGGTTCCTGACGTTGTGCACTCCCTTAGGCAGAAGGAACACTGAAAGGGACGAGATGGAAGCAGTGGGATCATGGTCCTGACTATGCATGTGGGATTATGCTTCACCCCCCTGGAGAAATGTAGTGATGGGTTTACCCTGCATACCCACTGAAGCTCTAGTGAATTTCTGCCTCCTGGAGGTGGAATTCCTCCCACGTCACTCCATGGGACAGTGAATTCTCAAAGTGTGATCTCTTTGCAAAACATCAGAGGGCCTGAATTGGGCTTGTGGATGGAACATTACTGACCTATACAATGTCCATGCAACATATCTACTTGTACCAACCTCAAAAGGTAGTATGTGCTGTCAGGGACAGATTTAACCATCATTTTAGCACTTGCAACATATAAATACACCTATGAAATTTAATGAAATAATCTAGACTAAAGACTGACCCAAACCTACCTATGTTTAAAACACACAATTCTGTTCTACCGTAGTATTCGAGGGCCAGATCTCAACAGCTAGACTTCTCTTTTTCTCCTCTGTCTACAAAGGTTTATGCCCAATTCAGGTGTGGGGTTGGTTTGATGAATATAGTGCATTTCAATGGATGTGCAGTCTGAGGCAGCTGTTCATGTTAAAATACCCGGGACACTGGTTGGTGCAAGAGAAAGAGTGGTGATTTTTTAGATTTAATTGTGTGCCAAGCCTATGGCATTACAACCTGTTTGTCATGGCTTAATGTTTTAGTCAGGGGTTGGCATCCTGACACATAAGAGCTATTTCTAAAAATTCCTTCAATAACTAAGTATTTTGGGAGCTGCAGTTGGTATAGCTTCCTGGTGGTGGGAACTGGTAGCTGGACCAGGGTACGTGTTGCAGGATCCCTTGGCAGGAGGGAGGGAGCCCAGAAGCAGAAGCAGGCTCTCCCACAGGGTCCCCTGGTGGTGGGGGGAGCCCGGAGCCTGGCTTGGGCCTCCCACAGGGTCACCTGGTGGCAGGAGTGGACCTGGAGTCCAGAGCTGCAAGGGAACAGCCAAAAGAGCTGCAGGTTGCAGACCCCTGTTCTAGGTCAATCCATTAAACTGCAAACAATGGGGGTGGGTGGCAGAGCTTCATAACACTTGATCTGGAATATGCAGAAAGAGCAGAATATCAAGGAAATTTATAGCTCTTTTTCAGTAAGTATCTAAGTCTTTTTCTCTTTACAAATTAATGGCTCTGTAGAGTAGTATTTAGGAAAAACTCCTATGAACAGGCAAATGCTTCCGTTGGAACTAAAAAGATTGAGGAACTAGTATTAGATCAATTTAATAATAAGACCCTAACAGGAGTCCTTACTTATGATATTGCCTTTCTCCATCAAAAGATAGATATATATTTTTTAAACTATGCAGAAGCTAACATTAGGATTTGGATCTTTCTTGAACTATAAATATGGGAAGAAAATATTTTTTAATTTTCACTTTTTAAAACTAATTCTTTAAATTTGTTCTCTCCTTTAAAGATCTTGGGTATTTAGATCACCTAATAAACCTCCTGAAAATCTATTCCAGTAGCGTGCGTTTGTTCCTGGAGAAACCTCATGTTGTAAAAGACCAAAATGATGCAGTATAGCTATAGTATGTACTATAACTATCTAGATTGGTCAGGTAGGTTTATTTTAAAATAACAGAGAAAAATATTAAATTCTCGTAGAATTGTTAAGAATTTTTTCTCAGACAGGTTCAAGGGATGTTTACTCCCAGAATTTCCCAACCTAATTTGGATTACATAGTGTTTGATTGCTCCATCTTCATCTTTCATATTATTATTCTACAGACATGTATACACTATTTTTGAAAATTGATTTGTTGTGAAATTGGTCTGATGTGCTTTATAAAATTCTGAGGTAATTAGTAGGGTTTTTTTTTTTCACATAAGGCACGAATATTTTTATTGATCTACCAATTTCTAATGGGATTTTTGTGCTTTTTTCTTTTTAATCCTGTCTTTTTTCATTTACAATTTTTAGCTGTATATTTTTTTTAAAAAGAGCTGAAATAGCACAGTAAAAAGATTATTTAAAAACATCTAAAGTGTCAGCACAAAATTCTTGCTAATGAAGATAGCACAGTCATGAAGGGATTGGTGGAAATTTTGATTGATTTATGACTTTCAGATAATGAAGCTAACTATCCTGGTATCAGCGCTGTAATTTGTAAACAGTGATGACCTGTATAATCCCTTTCACATGTTAATGCATTCTACCTAGCTGGCTGACCTTGTGCAATGGTGATTCCAGACTTCACATTTATATGTGAAATCATGTTGGTGACAGAGATTTGTGGATGCCAGGCTACGTGCCAGAAAAACTCTCTCTGTATATGCATTCGCGAACTGCTCTCTGAAGGGGTTATGGAAGATAAGTCTGAACTTTCTTGTAATATTGTCATTAAGCAAGGATCTTGAAATTTTTTTCAGACTCCATAAGACAGTGTTAACCTTCATCAGGCATAGGTACATTCCTGGTGGAGGATTCCTTGCCCAGAGATTAGGGGCCAAATTCAGACGCAATCAGATGCATCTCTTCTGAAGCACAACTCCCAGTGATTTGCTTATCTCAGGTTTCAGTTTGACCCTATGGCTATGAAGTATCAGGTATGTAACCTATTAATTGTTTCCTGAGTCCTGGCTTTGGGTTGTCCTCTTGGGTTCCTCTTCCTTTTCCCCCCCCTCACCAAAGTGTTCATCCTCCTTACTCTGCCAAGTCCATATAATAAAAAAGTTAAGTTTCCTTGCTCAGTGGACCAGTAAGGTTTACAAGGTAGAGTTTCTAATTTACATAGGGTTGTCTAATGATTATATGAGAACACCAAGTTGGACATGTTTAATTGTGTTTGTTCTCTTTAAATACAATATACCCTTTTCATAATAGATATATGTAAATATTGAGATAAAAATAACATACCCGACAAGATAGTTGGTTATGTTTCATTTTATTAATACATTAGTCATCTTATCCTATTCAGAGTAATATGTGAATACTATCTGCATGTAAGATTAGCATAATCTTTTCAGTCAACACTTGTTCTCTTGGGCTTTTGATTACATTATTTTAATTAAGCAATAAGATATGACAGGCACTGGATTTCAGGGTGAGCATGAAACTCTTCAACTGGTACTATCAAGCATGAGGCTGAAGGGTGAACCATTCAGGCTATCCATTAGTAATCACCTTGAAATTCACTCTTCTATTTGTCAATGGAATTTATATCTTGAATTAAGAGAAACAGATGTGTACTTTTACTAGTTGTTGTTGTTGTCATCGTCATATGCAGGACTTCAGTGACAGCCAGTCACAAAATTTCAGTTATGTTCTAAAGCTATTGCATATTGCCCATAGGTAGTATTGGCTATGAAGCACAAGGCAACTTTCAAATATATTCAGGTCACAACCATCCGAAAAGGAAATTGACAGCTTTTGTCTGTGGATTTTCATAACTAGGTTTGAAAGGATGAGATTTTTTTATTGTAAATATTTGTAAATTTCAGTGTGACGGTACACACACAAACTGATGAAAAAGATATTTGTCTATAATCATTGAAATTTACAGGCAGAATCTTTCTTACTTTGCCTATTTGGCAATTATTAGAGTTCATATATTTTGATGTGATACTGACAAATTGTGTTTAGATGATTATAAAGCTTTATAAACTTTTTGAATCTCAACATCAACTGTTGTGAAATGAAAGTCTATTTCCCTGTCTATCCCCCTAAAATTTCAGAGCCATAGTGAAAATTTAAATGATGAAATTGGAAAAAAAAATGCTTAAAACCCATTATTTTGTGAAAGTGTGAACATCTGAATAATTAAAAAAAAGAAGCTTTAAACATCAATATTATCTGTCAAAAAAAGAAAGTTCCGCTCATTTTCATTTGTTTTTGGTTAAAAATGTATACCTGTAAACATTTCTTTTGGTGCATGTAAAATAATCCCAAAGAGTTCATAATTGCATAGGATAAATTAGACTAGCAAAAAGCACCCATATATTTGCTTACTCCTTTCTATTTCTTGTGTTCTATAACCTTGCTGGCAGGTAATGTGTGATGAGTGGGAAACCAATACAGAGGTTATCTTTGAGAGAATCCCTCTTCTTCATTTCTGTGTAAGGACCTAGTCTAGGACAGGCAGGCTGACTACTCTCCTCTCTGATGAAGACAGACACTTCAGGGATAGCCAAGGACCTTGCCAGGTGTGGCAGGTGACAAGTCATATTCTTATGGTGTGCGTGGCTTTACTTTTCTGACTCAGTAAATCTTGGTTTCAATTTTGTTTAGGGAATATGCCAAAAAAATATTGTTTTGCCCATCTCAAATTTAATCTGCTAGAGAAATCATCCAGATGGCTGTCTGAACAGTTAGAACTTTCTGAATGAAACAATGAAAGATTGATTGTTAACCAGGATTTCCTTGTAAGTTCAACGTGTGTCCAATATGTTGATTGACTTTGCCCTTTGTCAGGGAGTTGTGGCATCACAGTTTTAAAGTTTTCAGTTGTATTTGGTGTGATGTGCTGTATACACCGGAGAAAGTCTTGAACTGGGCCCTTTTTAAGGAGCATGTCCAGGGGTTAAAGTAATCTGGAATGCCCCAGAAAGTGGTTCTGGGGCCCACAAATCTGATGGGCCAGAGTTCTGGGGCCCAGATTCCAGAATCTAGAAAAATTGGGCCCACACATACATAAAGGGGGCTCAGACAACACAGAAAGGGTGCCCAGAGATTAGTAAGGTTTCAGGGCCCCTCAAATTATACAATAACCCCTGAGCGTGTCAGATTGGAATCTGCAGATCCAAACCTAGATTGGATCTAAACGTAGAAAGTGGCATTATCAGAATCCGGTTTTGAGATGACTCCGAATGATAGAAATCTCAAAGTACTGATCTCATAAATTTTATGCCATTTGGAGGCAAATGTAGAGCACACTCTGCAAAATTCAAGAACTGCAGAACATAAACCATAGTTTAAACCGAATCTGGATTTCATCTAAACAGTGCAACCTCAATCTCTCTCTCTCGCTCAGTTGTGTGTGAATGTTAATTGAATATCTGTACATGTATACAGGTAATATCAATGCCATGGAACAGACATGCATGCATTTTGCCTAGCATAGAGTATTGAAGAGAACAATAAGACATGAAAGCATTGGCTTTTATACATCATTTTCTCAGTCACAAAATTAAGTAATTACATCCTGGGAAAAAATGCACTGGCACTGAGTACACAATATCCAGTCTGTGTCACTACAGGTAGCAGCTTGAGTTTAACTAGCCATATGGGTTGTAATTGTCTAAGTATGATTAATTCATAATGTTTGTTAATTTTATGCCTCATATTATGGTTTGTTATTATTTCATTTAATAATAGTGTCAGTCGTTGGTAGGGGGAGGACTGAGAGCCTTCTGGGATTTTAATCTTCCTAAAATACTACCTAATCATGTCCATATATTCCTGGGTCTCTTCAATGACTTCTTCCCGTTGCTGGAAGTTCCATGGAAAAAGGACCTGAAGTTGGAACAGATGGTGTGTCAGTCCATTGCAGGACTCTGTTAGCAGCTTGAGGAAAACTTTATACTGAAGGTGGACATAATGGTTTTCTGCTTAGCTTATTGTAAATTCTAAATGGGTGATTGGAGGCTATAATGATTACTGTTGTTTGATGCCTATAGGTTTCAACATCTGGCTAATGCCTTTGCTTGCTACAGCAATAAGCAAAGGCAATAGAATGCTTCTTGTTTCTTTGTTTTAAATAGATGATATATTCTATAGATTTATATAGTGGGGAAATTAATTTTAGTTGAGTTGCACAATAATAATAATGTGGCACATTCTATAATATTATGGCACTGTCCATTTCAGCTCTGGTCTTACAACTTTAGTGAAAGGGATTTTATTACATTTTAAGCTTAACTTTTAATTAATTTGTTAAGCTCTGTTTAGCTTCCATTAGGCACAAATCCAAGTCTCTCACACACACACACACACAAGTTAAATTTAGCAAAAGTGGCTTTTGTTCTCTGACAAAGTTCAAGAATAAATTAGTAGGGAGACTGACATAACTGTTCTCAGAAGGACAAGCAGAAGACAAGAGATCTTGCAAGTGACAGAATGTTAATTACACTTACCCTTGTTGCACCTGTTCTATGCGTGGATGAGATACTTATGTCACCAAGATGACTGGTCTATACTCTCCTATTATTATTGCAGTATATCTAGTTTTAAAGGGACCGTGTTAACACAAATCTCATTTTAAAAAGAGCATTCTCCTGCTCTCTTACAAGAGAATATTGACATGATTTACTTGTCCCTATTTTATGCTGTTTCTTTACTCTTCGCACGTCACTCTTACTGGGCAATGAAAACTGATGGATGGATTCATTTCCAAATGGGGGTGCACTGTAATGCCTTGCTGACCCACTTCTTCAACTGCCTAGCACAGTGGTTCCCAACCTTTTCAAGTTTGGGAGCACCTTCTTAGTATCAAAAAATTTCATGGACCACCAAATGATAATAGTTGTTATCAGGGACTGACTGCAGGAAGCAGTGCTGCAGAGAGCAGTGGAGAACCTGGCCCCCACCTGTTCCAAAGGGATGGGGACATATCCAGGGTATGGCTGTTCAAAGCAGGCAAATACAATTCATTTAGAGCAGAGATGTCAAACTCATTCAATGTAGGGGGCCACACTGGAATTCAGGATATCTGTCACTGGCCATGTGGCTGTATGGGCTCTCCAACCCTTTTCCCCTCCATGTTCAGAGCATCATGGGCTCCCCTTTCCCCTCCCCAACCCTGCAGGCTCTTCCACACCTTCCCTGTTCCCTGCCTCTGGGCCTCCTTTCCCCCTCTTCCCCTTCCCTTCATACTTCTCCTACCTCCTGGTGTCAGGCAAAAACTCAGTTTCAGTCACAGGCAGCCAGGCTGGGCTCCTGCCTCTGCCTCTCCCAGCCCACTGACTGTCAGTCATTCAGAATGCTGGCCTTTGGTTGGCTTAGTCCTGGCTGGACTTTGATTGGCTTGTTCCTATGTGAGCCCCAGCCACCTTTTCCTTTCTTATTTGTGATTCATGCCATTTGATTTAGAGCCCTCTCCAACATGGATCACAGGCCAGCAGTGGCTGGGTCCTGGTGTATTTGCAGACCCCTTGCAATAACTTTGCAGGCATCTGGGGGCCCCAGACCCCAGGTTGGGAACCACTGGCCTTGCATGTTGTCTTAGTATGGCTTTGTCAGGAGCACTGTCAGCATTAGACATCTAAGCCCTCCTTCTGTGCTCCTTTACTAGACAGCAAAGAACTGAAGCTCATGCTTTGTGTTAGGCACGTGCTTATGCCTCCTGGCTTCAGTGGAACTAAGCATATACTAAAAGCTATGCTGAATTGTGGGCACGCCACCTACTCTAAGATACAGTAAGAAAACTGCTTGAGCAGGATTCTGTCTTATTAATGTTCCTTGTTTGTCTTTGGAGATCAAGGTCTAGCAATTAAGCCTAGACTGCCAGTTTTTATTCTAGTGTGTCAACTCTTCAGTTCAAGGACTGCATTAAACTACCTGACTGCAAAACAGCTATACTTTTTGTTATACAAATAATGGGGCTAAGCCTTGAGGTGTATACTTTTTTAATTTAACCTTACTCCAGCAAACTGTCTCATTGACCACATATGAGCTAAATAAAGATGTCAGGATTTGGCCCATTAGAAATGATATTTTATAGGCAATATCCTTTTATTTCCCATGCATTAGCATAATGTTCGGAGTGAGAGAAAAATGTATGAAGTGCTTGTCTATTCATAGTGGGATTATAATTTTTTTTAAATGAATACTAAAGTTTAGCCCAGAACAAGATGACAATTTCCCTTCAGTTTATGGCACTCCATTATTTCAAAACTGTAATATCAAACCTCTTGTTTAAACATGTACCTGTCTAATTTACAAGAAAATCCTGAGGAGAATGGGTGTGGCAGGTACTAGCATGAATGTACACACAAAGAAAGCATTCCAAAATAAATATGACAATAGAAATCTTCCTCAAGCTATTGAATTTATTTTTTTCTTTTTCTTTTGCCCCACCTAAAACATATTTGGAATGTGTTTCTAATTAACACAAAACCCAGGGTGTCCAGTCTGTGGCATCAATCTTGCTGAATACTTAAAGCTTTATTGGATGGTGACAACTGGATGGTAACTCTGGTTAGGCTTTGTATTGGATGGATGGGTCTCTTCCCCTACTTTTCTCACTGTTATTCTAGGTGTCTCCCATAGAGGTACTTAAATTTACATCTGGTGCAACAAGGCTTACCTTGACAGGTATGTCACTGCTCAGGGCAACTGCACCTCTGTTTTCCTCCTCATGGTTCACCAACAGTATCCACTCTAAGCTCCTGACTTCTCAACTATCCTTCTCTTGGACAGAGACCATCTCCCTGCCGACCAGTGTGTTTTTATACTGCACTGTTCTCTGCCTACTTTGGGAATTCCCCAGCAAGTAGGCTACTGATGAAAATCTGCTTACCTTCTCCTCGGAGGCTATAAACACTAATCACCTGTTGGTACAAATTAACCTACAGCTCTTTCAAAGCAAACACATTTATTGTTAAAGTGAAAGCACTACAGAAAAAACATTAAACATAATAAAAGAGCCTACATGCATGACAATCAGCTTTTGAGTGATCTCCCCAACAGCAAGAAGGGCTCTGGAAGGTAACCAGTCCTTCAGACCCCACCCAATGGAGTTTTGTGGTTGCAAGTCAATGACCACATTGTTTCAGAACAAGCACATCCTTGAATCTAAGTCACTTCTGACTGACACAAAGCTCTGTGGACTCTCAAAAACTTCTCTCTCACCACCTGAAGTTGGTCCGATAAAGGATATTACTTCATCCACCTTGTCAATAATTTCTTTGTAACATCTGGGCCTCTGACCTTGCCCTCAAGTAACAGGTCATCAGCAGAGGATGAAAACTTCAAAAGACTGAGTTCTTGTATAACCAGAAGGTCTACATTGTTTCAGATAATCCTTTGGTGCTCATAATATTTCCCAGGGTTTATGTTACTCATGTCCCTCCCCGGAGACATTACACACAGTCCTCCAATAATACCTAAAAATTTTCATTTTAATACAATGAGCTTCTAAAATACTTAATCTTAATTCGGTCAGGTTTCTCCAGGTCATTGAGGAAACTGTCATATAAGTCATAGTATACTTTTTCCCTCTGCAGGCTCACAGGGAGGCTAATACAAAGAGTAGCAGTCAAAGGGGAACTTCATATGCCCACTTGTCATAGAATCATAGGGTTGGAAGGAACCCCACAAGGTCATTAAAATACAAATGTCCTACCAATTCCATGATGTAATTCTGCCAACTTAGGCCTCCCTTTGACACCTACTTATGTTGCTAGAGAAATAGGAGAATTACATAAAATACGAAACAATGAACAGACTGTGTCCTCAGCAGTAAAATGAGTTATGTCAGCAGTTTCCAACCTTTTCTTTTATGTGGACCTTTATGTTGTCACTGAAAGCTTTTGCAAACTACCACATAAGTAAGCTGTTCTAAACAACCTATGACTGATGGGAGTCAAACTTGTATATCAAGGGTTATTAAATATGCAGCTATTTCTAGTAATTTATTATGCTCACTCACAATCATATTATACTCATCACAGTGCGTTTACCTTCAGTAGGCCTACTAGTGGGGAAAAAGATAACACTCACCTAATGAGAAGGGATTATATTACTATTAAATTATCTTCTCCCCCCCATCCACGGACCGCCTGTAGTACTCTTGTGGACCATCAGTGGTCCACGGACCACAGGTTGAGAACCACTGAGTTACATAGTTAGTGGAGCAAGACAGGGTATCACTGTTCCATGTGTATCTGCAGCATAGATTGAATGGTAGTAAAATGATTGTCAGGCAGGTAGGTTTTTGTGTTGTTTTAAATGTTTTCTCTGTAGTGCTTTGACTTAAAGAATAAATGTGCTTGCTTTAAAAGAGCTGTGCGGTAACTTACGCCAATTAGCACTAGGTAGTCCAACCCCATGTGTCTTTCTCACTTAACATCACTATTTGGTATCATGTAGTGACCACAATGTTTCTAACATTTCAGATAATTCCATGTCAGATGCACTGAATCAGAGCCATAATGTTCTGTTCTGGTGCCCGGGCGTATTCCAATTGGAATGCATCACTTGCAATTAACAGCGCTTGGGGCCGGCAGTGCGAAACACACCCTTTAATAGAGTAGCTCTATTGAGCCGTTCCGGGAGCACCCAGGGCACAGCCCTGTTCTCCGTGCCATAGTTGCAGCTCTGCACTGAATCCAGAGTGGTTGCTTGAGCTGCTCAATGGGATGCAAAGTAACAAAAGGCAGGAGTATCAGAGGTTCTGGGGTGGGGGGTGTGTGTGGCTGATGCTGTGAGTGAGAGCAGAACAGGAGCCAGTGCTAATGTGAGTGGCTAAAAAAAAAAAAAAAAACCAACTGATCATCCTATTGTAATACACAGTTCTTTAAAACTGCACTGAGAGCAAGAATGGGGCAAACTAAACTTGTAAGTGTCCTGGTATTTCATGAACCAGCACCACACTGTCGGGTGAGCGGAGAATAAGGATACAAATAATGTATAGTGTGATTAGGGCCTTGTTAGGATTTTGACACGTCTTGCCATTTTGACTGCTTTTCTTTCTTCTCTCTGCACTTCCTTCCCCTCCATCGCTTCTCAAACTTTTCTTCATGAAAATGTACATGAAATGGCTATTGGGGTACATGAAATGGCTATTGGGGTTTGATCTCTTCCCTGTAATATATATCAGCCTTATGTTTCCAGAGTTTACTATTATACTTGTACTGGGCTGTTTTGGATGTTTAGGAGTAATTTCTAATTGAAAAGGATTTGCAGATTTAAATGGTGTTGTGGCAAATGATTTATCTTCTGTTTAGTGGCTTTTCATTTGATCTAGGAACAGACATCTTTAAAAGCATCGGCAGTAAGAGATGTCTGTGGATCATTGATCAGTTCTGGTATGGCAGTTTCTATGTTCTGGTACAAATGTACTTGGACGCTTTGGGAACAAGAGTGGAACTTATGCTTGGCCTTGTCACAGCAGGGGTCCCAAAGCTACCCACTACGTGAGTGCTTCTATGCTACAGTGTTGCTCACCATTTTTTCATGGTAGAAGCAGGATCAGGAATAAATTGCAGCTTAAATTGTTTTGTTTCTCTCTCCCTTGGGCCTGGGTGTGACCTGGTGGGGGCGAGAGACAAAGTAGTATATATCTGGAAGAACATTCCCAGCCATTGAAAGCCCATGCCTGAATCACTGGGAAGAGCTCCATTTCCCTTCTACTTCATTGGGAGGAGAAGGAGAGAATGGGAAGACACTCTTCTTGTCTGTTGGAAAGAAAAAGAACTTTTTCCTTCCTCACACCCAGTTAGCAACAAGGAGAAGATTCCTTCTGCTCTTGCCTGTGCTTCAAATAACTTGCAGACTGTAGACCAGCAATGTTATGACTCTGCCAAGAGATGGATAGGAGAGGGCGATATGTTGTTTGGGGTTGCAGCGGGAGAGAGAGGCTCATATGTGATGACCAGGAGGAAGGAGAGAGACGACCTAGGAGAAAAGACTGGTGGCTGACTATGGTGGTGGATCTCATAAAATGTATTTTTTTCATTACTGATATTTGTTAGGGATAATGTTTGAAGTCTTGTCCTGATAGCATAATTCCAGTCAGCTCTACCTGTCTCCAGAATAGTAAACTCTGTGTAGTAATAGAGAAAGGAAGGAAAGGAAAATGGATCTCTGTGGTCACTATGATTAGTTATCTCAGATTGGCAGCCAGCACTGTTACTATGGCATAACATGGAAGGAGGTTTCTGGATGAGAGAGTATCCTAGTAGTGCTTGTCAAAGTTGTAACAGCAACAGAACATGCCCCTCAAGGTTGGATATGCCTAATGAAGCAGAGAAATCTTCACTGACTATGAGACTAGTATCCATTACAGTGACTTTCTGACACTGAGTGAGCTTTGTGGCAGATAACACTAAGCTGAGGTACACTATGAAAATGACTTAGGTCCGTTGCTAACTTACAGTTGTGAAATATCTGTTTTATTCATTTCAGAAAACTTTTTCTCATTTGTTTGGGCATATTTAAAGAGAGATTCCAAAAATAGTCACCAAGATGGCTTTTCTTCCCTGTGTATACTGACATTCTCTGATCTGTTAGATACCTTAAAAAACATAATAAATTACCACCCTCATAAGATAATTTAGAAACACAAATGAGCAAGACCCAATGGAAGTTATAGCTTAAATTATTCACTATAAAGTTACTGTATAGTCAACAGTTATTTTAAATTCAGCTTTGAAAATCAATTACGTTCAGGAAAGCACTGAAACAATTTGGACCTTTCATTCTATTTTGCTATAGTCTAAGTGGATATTTAAGTTACATGTAGTAGCTATAAACATGGTCCTCTGTATTTTGAGAGTACAAAACTTTGCTGTAAATACAATTGTGATGTGTGTTATAGGAAAGTCATAGCCCACTTCATTTCTGTGTCCTTCAGTCCTTGAATTTAACACATCTGGATTCCGTTTTGGTAGACATTGTAGTAAATCAAGAATGACATATGAAATGTGAATCCCTGGGAAGTGCAGGAGAAGAATATAGTCAAGGCTGTGCAATTAGTGCTGTGAGCTACTGCATGAATGTTGCATACTTACTTTGACTTAGAGATCTCTAAAGTTTTTGGATTATCACCACCCACATCTAGCCCAGTTAAACATATCTGAAGCTTCCTATAAGTTGAGAATGTTCACCTGTTCTTGGTGATCATTTCTCTAGAGCTCACCGCATTAGCTTTTCTGTGAGAGAGACTGTACTTTCCTTCACACACTAGATCCTACCCCCCTTGAAGACAACATTCAGGAATAATTTTCTGAAATGGAGGGGGGGGGAATGAAATACTGAATATTAGTTTGTTTCTTACAGTCCTCTCATTGTCGCTTGATGCCTGTAAAATGTGTCAGGCAGTATATCAAGTTTATCATATATCTTTGCTGTTTATTTTTAGGTCACACAGTTAGAAGAGCTGCTAGCTATGAAGCACTCAGACTTTGTAGTTGGGAATGGTGGAACAGGGCAAATCAGGGAAAGTACTGCCCCAAAGCCACCTGTTCTGCTTATTAATCAAATTATTGTAAAGGAAATATTTTGGTGTGTAGAAAGTTTGGTAGAATGCATGGACAGCCTGAGGCCAGAATACAACATTGCACGCTATGAAACATGCTAGAGTTCACACTCATATTCTTGTGAATGAAACTGGTACATTACACAAACTCTTGAGTTTTCTATGAATGTACTTGAGGTCTCTAATATTTCCATTCTGAAAAGTCTCATTTTATTATTTACTTTTGCCTGGATTTTCTTCAGTTTCATTTTTTTGCTTTCCTTTCACTTTCCTTTGTTGAATCACTGTACGGTTCATCTCATACATTGCCATTGTTGCTTCTTAGGAGCTGCTGAAGGGGCTCAGCAGCACTTTCTTTTTCACTGAACTACTCATTTTCTCTGTGTTAGATTTCTGATAGCTGTAGTTCGTACTTTGCTATCACCTATCACCAAAGGGTCTGAAAATGCTTTACTGCTATTTGATTTACCTGTTTTTATGGAATCAAAACCAACAATAATTAAAATTAAAGCTGCATCCACTAACTGTGACACTTTTATGCCAAAAAAAAAAAAAAAGAGAAAGAAAAGGAAAGAAAAGAATGGACAAAATCATCAAAGATGAACTAACCCAATTTAGACCAAGCCCATGATGACATTTACAGATAATGCCTATGTGTCTCATTGTTCTGCATAAGCTCTATAAAATCTTTGCAGAGAAGGAGGTCCATAAATAGGATCTCTGTTTCCTGGTTCAATCCAAATGAAACCTAGGGACAGAGACTTAGAACAACCTGGATGACTCAACAATGTTGGAGAGACATGATATGAACAGGAGGACAGATCCTTCAAATATTTCAGTCTACCTTATGTAATTTGAGGTGATAATTAAGCCTCAAAACATTCTTAAAAGGTCATAAAATATTTGTTTCCAATTTACAGGCGGTAAACTGAGGTACAGAGCTCTCAAATGAGTTGTTTACTCACACAAGTTCTCCATGGCAGCAATGGGAATAGAATTCAAGAGTCTGATTCCTAGTCACCTGCTTGAGGTTTGATGACCCAAATCAATAAGAGGTTCTCTCTTGTTCTTTTTTTAACTCAGCCTAACCCTCCCAAAGAAATGCTAGTGAAAGAGAAAAAAAATACTAAAACCTCTTTTATGTGTTGGATAAGGGCTCAGTCTTGCAAGATGCATCTTTGGATGCTACTGTACCATTCAAGCTTTGTAATTCCTGAGTTTCCACCCAAATCAGAAAGAGGAAATGTGCAACTCTTTTGTGACTGCAGAGACCTATATTAATGGGAGCCTGAAACCATTCTGAAATGAGATCTACTCTAAAGCTGTTACCATAGATGAATTTTTTGGATTTCTTTATCCACCAACATGGGAGTGGGAAAATGGTATAGCAAAAATTATATTCAAATGAAGACTGATAAATTTAATATCTAAGGCTATGTTCACACATACATCATTTCGAAATGAGTTATTTCGAAATAAATTAATTCAAATTAAGAAAATGTTAATTCGAATTAAGGGAAGCCTGCTTTCGAAACAGCTGTTATTTTGAAATGGTTATTTCGAAATAAGGCCATTTGGACACATTGTTTTGAAACAGTTATTTCAAAACAACAGTGTTGTTTCGAAACAACATATCCAAACGGCGTTATTTCGAAATAACCATTTTGAAATAACAGCCGTTTCGACATGAATGGGGTTTAAGCTGTTTCAAAATGATGATTCTTATTTCAAAATGACAGAGCCTATCATTTTGAAATAAGAAAACATCGTGTGGACTTAATCTTTTTTCTTTCGAAATAACCAGTGTTATTTTGAAATAAAAGAGACGTGTGGACATACCCTTAAAAGATTTACATGGTCATGACTAATGGGAACTGAATTCCATCTTTCAGCTGGAGGTCTTATTTTCATCCACTCTGAGGGAACTTTCTTTGAGAGACCATGATGTCCCCAAATAGACAATGCTAGAAGGGATCTTGACCTTATGTGGACTGAATCATTGAAAACAGTTGTGGATGACAGTAAAGTTTTGTGTGCATCAGATTATTAGGAATCCTGTTTGGTGGAATGGAAATGTTTAAATCACAGCCTTTCAGAACACTGTTCCTTTATATCAGTGTTGCAGACTATACAATGAACGTGGCCTGATACAAGAATTCACTGTGTATCTAATTCACTTCCTAGGGAGAAATTAATGTGTGTGTGTGTGTGTGCGCGCGCGCGCGCACGCGCAAATATATATATACTATATGTACACACATATATTACTTATGGTTTACAACCAATAAGTAATAAGTAGTCTGTAAGAGCCAAATTCTTCCCTTTCATGGTACATCTCAAATGAGGTATTCTGCTCTCTCTCCATGCAGGTTTGGTGTTTTCAGTAAGGTGCCTGTCACTTTAACAAAAGTGAAATGTAGAGTAAAAGTGTAAAGGTTGTGGTTCAACCTGGGAAGAGGGCGGGGCAGAAAGCTGAATTGTTCAGTATTTTTTGTATAATCTTAATTGATTAAAATGTCACCTTTATTCACTACAGAAGCTGTCTTTATGGTGGATACAACAGCAGGAGAGCAAACTGTTGGAATTGAGATACTTTGTGCAGATCTGAAAGGAGATTTTTGCCCTAATTTCGCACAATAGTAGAAACTTCCTTTAAATCACATTTTCCTAACCAGCGCTTAGAATAGCTCTTGTTGTTAGATTCTAAGGGCTCCATTGTGACTTTTAAGCCAGAGCTCTCAGTAGGAAATGTGTAGAGATGCACTGCCCCCAAGGAGCTCCTAGAGGAATTGTTCCTGAGGACAAATGGGATCATAGAAGTTTAAAAATGGAACAGACCCATAAAAGATCTAGTCCCTCTATCTGCCATTGCAGGATTGCTCCCTCCCTGTTATTACTCATCCTTTGTCCTTTCTAATTTTAATAGTCTCAGGTGTGGGGGTTTCCAGCACCTCTCTTGGGAAACTTTACTCTTTATTTCACCATGGTAAAGCATACAGCAGCAACCACTACTTTAACATGATGCCGTGCAAGTCCCCTTTGGACAGACTTCTGCCTGTGAGCTGGTGCAGGAGAGGTGAGGAGCATGGCTCTTCACTAGCAAGACTTTCCTTTCTTCCACATACAGTGCTATGGGGTGATATTCAGACTGTCATCAGCCATCATCTGGCCATTAAAGAGTGTCTTATTTGGCTAAGCGTACTACCTGAAGTGTAATTAACCATCACCTAATGCTAAACTATATAATCTAATTTGTTAGTGGAGTTTGTGGTTGATTCAGAAAATGTTGTCCTCATTTTCTGGATTGTGATTATTTTCTTGACCAGCTAAATTGTCTTGAATGTTTTGGGGCATTTTTACTTTCTATTTAAAGGCTGATGGAAATCATCAGCAGGGTCATTGTTTCAGAGAATGATAATATTACATAACTTTTTATTTCTTTTGATGTTTCAATCTTACAACAGACTTCACAGAGCTTGACTTATCAATTTGCAACACTGTTGTAATTAGCTGTAAAGCAGCCAGGGAATATTCACAATTTATTCAAATCTGTAGTGTAGAGCCCAATCTGACAAAGGTTAACTCACATGCTAAAGTTTAAGGATGACCTTATATAAAGAATATCTGCAGATCTTTAATGATAAACTCAGAGTTTACATGAGCCATGCAATGAGCCAATAGACTTAAAATGAGTTAGGATTGTGCCTTTAAAGCTTTATATGCAGTGCCTGGGAACCTTGTAGTTTCTATGGATGTTCAGATTCCTCATTCAAGAAATGCAAACAGATTTGGCCACATAGTGAAAAGTATGGAGTTTGCAAGATGTGGAAAACCTCAAATGGTGATTCATAATATTCCTGGGGAAAAAAAAAACCCTGAAAAAGTGAAGATTTCATAAGGATTCAACTACACTGTAGGCATATTTACTAGTTTTCTTTGAAGATCAATGTATAAAACAAGTTAGAAGTCTTTTAACCTAAGCAATTTTAGTTTATTAGTAGACAAAATATAGTTTTTTAAATGGTGGATTTTTTTCATTTTTTGAAAATTGTTCTAATTTCTAGAGTAAAAAGCAGCTCATTTAATTACCCTTGGGCGGGGGGGAGATCTTACTCTAGTCTAAGACTGGCAGAGAAAATTTTAAACCAACAGAATGCTTTGTTGTGTAAGCTGGGGGCGAAGAGGGGGAAAAAACCAGGTTGGTAAGAGTAGAAAATATCTCTCATTAGTTAGCTTCCATGGACCCCCATCCCCAAAATAAGGAAGAACTGAAAAGTCATTAAGACGCTTGAGGTTCTTTTAATGTTTGTTGTATAGGATATCCATGGTAGAAAGGTTTAGCTTTAGATGTTAGTTGTTTGTAGTGATGTAGCCACAGTTGTCCCAAGGTATGAAGGAAACAAGATAGGTGAGGACCAGTTTCCATGTATGACAAGCATGAGCTCCCTAGAGCTCAAAATAATGCCAGAACAACAGCTGCAAAACCTTGATCTTTTCCACTACTACGATAATCAGTACCTCCTATAACACCCCTTTCCTGGGTCCCACGCAGCATGAGGTGTACCTCATCTAGAACGTCACATGTGCCATGAACAATTATGTGGCTGAAACCAGGCAATCACAATCGTCTCGAATGAGCTCACACACTAAAAATAAGTCATAAACACTCTGTGTCTGACCTTTGAATATTAATTGTTAAGAGAAGCCTGCACAACACTTTCCAAAGATCAGTCTGGGAACTTTAATTCATAACTCTGCTAGACACCAGTAGCCATGAACAGGTCTGGCCCAAGTTTTTTTGCCTCCCTAGGCCAGCAGGGATTTTGGCATCCCCTGCTGCCACCAGGATCTGGCCATGGGTGGGGAGCGGCACCTCCACCGGGATCCAGCTTGGGCTGGGGATCTGGCCACAGGTGGGGAGCAGCACCGCCGCTGCTGGGGTCTGGCCCTGGCCAGGGATCCAGTCGCGGGCAGGGAGCGGCGCTGCCACAGCTGGGATCTGACTGAGAGTGGGAGTCTAGCCCCAGCTGGGGAGCAGCATCGTGGGTGGGGGTCTGGTCACAAGTGGGGAGCGGAGCAGCCCCAGCCCAGCCCAGCCCAGCCCAGCCCTTGGTGCCTCTAATTGTTGGTGCTCAAAGCAACCGCCTAGGTCGCTTTTCTGGAAGAACCGGCCCTGGCCATGAACTTAATAAGGACCCCCCCCCTTTTTTTTGTGTCATTACAATAATGTGTAGCACAAGACACTGCTTGCTACCTTTAGTTGCCCACTTCAGACCCTTTATGTATAACACTGGAACCCATTTATGTATAACCTCCAACAGATAATCCCCCTTATAAGGTATAACCCCTTTATGTACAACAATCCAATTCACAATTGCTCACTGCTTAACTATCTGTCCCAGCTTATCACTCAGACACTCTGTTTCTTTCTTGAAGCAGAGCTCTAGTGTTTCACAGATAATAGCAGGTTACAATGGACAAGAGACTGGATATGAGTCAACAGTGTCCCCTGATTGCCAGAAAGGCTAATGCCATATTAGGCTTCATTAGTAGAAGCATTACCAGCAGATTGAGGGAAGTGATTATTTGGCATTGACTGGGGAGGCCATATTTGGAGTACTATGTCCAGTTTTGCCCCCCCCCCCCATTACAGGAAGGATATGGACAAATTGGAAAGAATCTAGCAAAGGGCAACAAAAATGATTAGAGGATTGGGGTACATGACTTAGGAGGAGAGACTAAGAGAACTAGGCTTGTTGACTCTTTGGAAGAGAAGAGTGAAGGGTGATTTAATAGTGCCCTTCAGCTACCTGAAGAGAGGCTCCAGGGAGAATGGAGCTAGGCTGTTCTCAGTAGTGGTAGATGACAGAACAAGAAGCAATGGTCTCAAGGTGCAGTGGAGAGGTCTAGGTTGGATATCAGAAAAATCTGTTTCACTAGGGGGATGATGAAGCACTGAAATGGTTATCTAGGGAGGTGGTGGAATCTCCATCCTTAGAGATCTTTAAGACTTGGTTTGATAAAACCCTGACTGTGATGATTTAGTTGAGGTTCTTACTACTTTGAGCTGGGGATTGGACTAGATGACCTCCTTGAGGTCCCTTTCAATCCTAATATTCCAGGATTCTACTCTTTTATCAATTGTATTTGATATAGTAAAAAAAAAAGTATACTATGTGTGCCTTATCTATACAGTTACTACATACATTTTTATAAAGACACAGAATTGTAACTACTTAAAGTGATTTCTTTTGTTAAGGTTTTAATTTTAGCAAATAATAAATGTATTTTATTAACACCACTACAACAACTTGTGCTTGATATCATACATCTTCAGACATCCACCGTGTGAATGAACAGGACCTGGGCTGAAATCCGTGAGTAATAGCTTCAGACTAGTATATTAGCAAAGAATGGTTTAATTATAGACTGATTTATATTTGCAAATACAAAACAATGCATATACAAAAGGCAGAAAGTCTAGGTCCACATAGCTTTACAAATTTCTTCCAGATTTAACTCCCGTTGAAATTACTCTCAATTTACAGCAGTGTAACCTGCCCTAATTCGAAAGAAATAGTTTGTGTGTGGCTACGGTGCATGACAAAGAGCACTGACAAGATCATGCCTCAGACAGATGCACAAAAATCGCTTGTACTGCTCCTGGCACATGGGTGGTGAAATGAACAATTTTCTCAATCTATTTGATTGCTTCTTCATCTTGTGTCACATTTTCTCTCTCTTTAAGCTGATAACACAGCCCTGGTCCAGCAACTCTGAACACAGCAGCTTGTCAGCAAACACCAGCCACTCTTTGGCTTCCAGCAGCTGTAGCGCCTTTTTGCAACAGTGGTGTACCGAGGCTACCTGGTGCTTCAGGGGCTAAGTCACATTTGTTTCTCCCCTTCCCTGCTGCCTCATGCCCCATGGCCCGCTGCAGTCCCCGCCCCACCCTGCACATGGCAGGAGGGGGCCCCAGAGGCTGGGACCCCCTCCTGCCCTATGCATCTGAGGGTGGGAGGGTGGCTGCACAGGGCAGGGAGGAGGCATGAGGAGAGGCAAATGTGATTTGGCTCCCTGGTGCCAGCCAACTGCTGCAGGGAAGGCACTGAGCTAGACCTGCAGGAATAGATTAGAGAAGCCTTGGCTGGCATCTCTGCCCTCGACCAGTCTGGTGGCTGGATGGCCATTGCCCGCAGTGCTGGAGGGTGCCGTTCAGTGCTGGGGGGTGGGGAAGCAGCAGGGCCAGATGCCGCATTCCCTGTGCTGTGGAACAGCATCCTGGCCTGCCCAGTCCCTAGCTGCCTGCTACACTCCAAGAGGTAGGGTGGGCCAGTGTGTGGCTGAGGCTCTCCGTGGGGCAGGGTTGGCCAGTGTGCAGGGCACCAGTGGCTGCCCATCCCCAGGCCCTGGACAGGGCCCATTTAGCACTGGCAATTGGGAGATGAGGTGGGCTGGAACACCACTGAATGGGCCCTCATCCTCTCCAGGGCCTGGGGATGGGTGGCCTCCAACGCCCCACACACCAGCCAGTCCTGCAACCTGGAGAGCAGCATCTACAAGCTGGCCCACCCTGCCCTGTGCGATGGAGCAGTCAGCCAGGGGCTGGCTGGGCTGAATTTTGCTCTGCAGTGGAGGGAGGGCAGCCTCTGCTCTGGCCCCAGCCCCCCAGCACTGAACGGACCCCTTCACTGCCTTCGGCCACAGTTGCCTCACCACCAGACTGGCCGAGAGCGGGGGTGCCAGGGGGCACCCCAAAACTGGGAAGCCTGGGCTGGTCCCCTCTAATCTGGCCCTGGCATGAGACCAGACTGGCCTGGTGTCTTCCCTGCAGCCTGGCATCTGGTTACTTGGTCCCCCATCAGCCTCCATGCTGATTTGCAGGTTGATTCCCAACACACTCCCAGTCTCGAATTTCCTCTCAGAAATGTGTGTTTTGCACTGTACAGACCTCTCCTGGCCAGCGATGGATAGGGAGAGAGAACTTAGGGTGTTTTTCCCCCTTTGCTTTGAAGTTGTCACCCTGTGAAATGCATTTTCCTGAGGAATACCTTAGGTGCCAGCTGGGAGATCTAAGTCATGCAGTCTCATGGTGAAAGAGCTTTCATGCTGGTATTGGCTAAAATGCAGATCTGTTTATTCCTGCCCCCTGGCCTTGCTAGAGGATGGCCACTTGATAGGTCCTTGACTGTCACCTCTGGTGACACCTGGTTTGTCCTTTGTCTTTGAGAAATTGGTTTATCTAGAAAACAAGCAAGGAGTCCTGTTGCACTTAAAGACTAACAAATTTATCTATCGCATGAGCTTTTGTGGGAGCAAGCAGTGGGATTTTCTCCCACAAAAGCTCATGTGATAAATAAATTTGTTAGTCTTTAAGTGCCACAGGACTCCTTGTTTGTTTTGCTGAACTAGACTGACATAGCTGCCCCTTTGGAACTTGGTTTACCTAGACTTGTCTGGTAAACACGTTTCAAACCTAATTTCATTTCATATTTATAACTTTACATGTAATGTTGCTACACATCTTTCATCATACTGTTGACCAGTGAGTAATTATTTTTCACATAAAACCTCACAAGCCATATGATATGCAAAAAGTATTACAATAGTATGTGTGATATGAATACAGGGGTATATTTGGCCACAGTTATACACATATATAATGCCTGTATATTGTACTGTACATGGCCCAGGCTTAAATTAATTCACCATAAAATGTTTTGTTAGTATATAATCTAATTTATACATGATTCTTTTGTTACTGTGTATCATTTAATAGTGTAAACTATTTTGGGGTTCATTGTCCATGAATTATACATAGTTTAGACGTTGCATGGTTAATTTTTTTTCACACTGACATGAACATTCAGCCCTACATTGACTTCCATAATATCATCTTCACCGTCCTTTTGGTTTACTATGCAATGTAGCCATATCTTTACAACTTTTTTTTTTATATTTATTATACAGACAGTATTATTTATCAAAGCCAGAGGCCTCTTCATAGAGGTAAGAAGAAGAGAAGTGGTTTTTTTTTCACCTTGTAATTTTCTACTCTATTGTAAGCTAATATTAGAACTGGATTTCTGTTACTAACTTAAAATGAAATAATAACTTTGAGGCAAGCTTATACCTACCTGGAGCAGGGAGTACAATTCCATTGACTTGCATCTGCTTATACCAGGTCTTAATTTAGTTTTCTTTAAGTATGTAAAACAAGAGCACATTTTTAACTGTGGCGGAAATACACAGTCACAAATATTGCTTGACTCAACTATACCTTGATAGCAATGGCAACAGAAAAGAATTAAGTCATACAGCTGTTGCTGGCTGATGACATTGGCTGCCAGCTTTACATATGCTCTACTTCTTATGTGCCTTAGGAGTCGTATTTTCTTTCATTCACAGTTTGAGGCTTGGAAATTTTTTTGGCAGAGTTGGAGAGAGTGGGGTGTTGAAAGTAAGCCAATTTAGGGAGCTCTAGTTTTATTTGGATATGAGACTAGCTGTTGCAGCTGTGTGGAGATGAAAATCATATTGTATCCTGTTGGTACCTTTGTTTTAGTTTTGTAGTGGACTGTGCTGCTGGTAGATTCCAGAGTCATCTGAAGGTAATATACATTTAAAATCATGTTAAATTCTATGTAACTAATATTAGAACTACCAGAGTAGTTTTTAGATTACAATTCTTTCAGATTGCCTGCAATAGTTTTGGGGAGTGGTTCTCAGCTTTTACATGCAGCCCTCAAGGATTTCACCAGCAGTTGTGCGGGAGGAGTAATTGCTCAGTCAGAAGCCAGCTGGGTCAATCAGTAGAAAAGGCTGTTATCGGTGGGTTACCTACCAGTAATCATCGTCCTTTGAGATGGGCTGCTCGCATACATTCAGTATTAGGTGTCTACGTGTTGCAGAGCATGATTGGTCAGAAGCTTTTTGCCCTAGCCTGTCAGAGCAGGGTTGGTGGCTGATGCCCCCCTCTGGCCACTCCCATGGCTATATATACGACCCTGACCCTGACCCTCCCCAGTCCCCTATAAGTCGCAAACTGTGGATGGCGGAGACAGTAGGGGGGTCCTGAATGTATGCGAGCAGCCCATCTCAAAGAAGGTTGGTTACTGGTAAGTAACCCATCATTCTTCTTCAAGCATTCCTCGGATACATTCAGTATTAGGTGACTATTAGCCGTACCATGAATGGTGGGCAGAATTGGCGTTTTCTTCCTTCAGCATGGCTATCTCCTTAAGGCAAGCTCCAAACCTAGAAGGGTACCTGAAAATAAGCATTTTGCCTACATGGAGGGGATATTTTATAACTCTTTGGAGTCCTGTGACAGCGCTAAGCGAGGGGGCCTGAGAGAAGTTCTGTGTTACCCTGAGTTGGATTGGGATTGTAGCATCAGCTAGGCAAGCCTACAAAGTCCCAATCCTGGGAACTGAGAGAAATTTGATTAGCAAGGGGCTTCTTTACCCCCTAAGCTATAACACTGCTCCTCTCAATTGCTCTACGAGCTCTACCCAGAAAAAGCATAGAAAGGAAGTGAGTCGCTTCTTCTGAGGATTGGCATGGATACTGCCCAGGTTATCCCATGTACACCGAGGAGAAAA
The DNA here is from genome assembly GCA_007922195.1 of Podocnemis expansa. Lineage (NCBI taxonomy): Eukaryota > Metazoa > Chordata > Testudines > Podocnemididae > Podocnemis > Podocnemis expansa. Next base: position 42,030,100 of record ML681984.1, on the reverse strand, counting down.
GTAGATTGGCCCCTACAGAACTGAGCCCTACCCACTACTCTAGAGGACCCTAAAGCAAATATGTATTTAGTGAACAGTCAGGAGGCAGGGATCTTCTGCTGGTGAGACTTGTAAGAGAGAGAGAGAAGTCTGTCACCTGCATAGTAAGTGGGATGTAAAATCCTGATCCCATTAAAGTCCTCAGGCCTTCAATCTTGAACTGTGGTAGCAGAACTGCGGGTAGTGGGAAGTAGCAAAGATGGGCCATCTATTGTGTGTTGAGAGACTGGCCTGCACCTCCACTGAGAAGGTTGGGTAGAGGTTTACCCCACCCATCTTGGGGAAAACATGGGTGATGGGTTGGGGTGGGTAGCCCCATGGCCTCCACGTATTGCTAAGCCATGTGGAAAAAACCCCAATGAGAAGAGATCTAGTGGAGTGATCCTGAGGAGAGAGGGTTCACCTTAGGGTGGTAACTTCAGAGACAGAGTTTTATGGGCATCAGTCTGCAACTTCCAGATGAGGATGCTTGCCTAGTTCCCCCTGTAAGGTGGGGTAGACATAGACTGTACCAGCCCGTGGAGTTAAGCTGAGGATGAGAATGGGAAGTTTGCAACTTCTAAGGGTGATTTCCCCTAGGGTCTCCATGTGAAAGCACATGGTTGATCACTCCTTAGGGCAGACGTGATCCTGGAATATTGATATAGGAATCCCCAGAAAAGAACCCAGATAAAAATGGGGAAAGAAAGAATGTGGGAGGGAGGGGGTCTTTCACCTCCCCACCTGTCCTCTTCCAATGGGAGAGTACAAGTGGAACCCAAGACACTGAGATCCTGCTTCAATATATCGAGGCTGATGGCCCAAAGAGTAGGGAAAAATATGGCAATCAGTCTGAGGTTGGCCTTCGTGTGCACCAAAATTCCTTTGCCTCATATGGGAGAAGAGATACGAGTACACAGGGGAGTAACCGGCCTCTTTACATCTCTGTGTGAGCACATGGGGCTCGAGGTTTGCCAAGGCCTCTATCAGTTAAGATATGAAGTAGTCCAAGGTTGAAAGGAATAAAACTGGAGGATGTAAGTCAGTGTATTATATCCACAGGAAGAGTCCAGTCATAAAGTTTACAGGGTATCCCTGGAAGTTTCTCAAGGATTTGGTAGACAACTTTCCCACTGGCCCCTTGCCCCAATCAGACAAAGAGAAAAGGATCAAGTGTTTCCCTAGGTGAAGAACCCTAGAGAGAGGAAGAAAGCTCTATCTCCCCTAAACTGGTTCGCATGGGTCGATAATGCCCTGCTAGGTCTTAGGGGTGGAGTGGAGGAGAGCAACCATCAAGGGACTCTTTCAGTGGGTGAGGTGGAGTATGTCCCAGGAGGTGGAGGTAACTGCATCAAAGTTGTACTGTGGAGGGTTGTAGATTGCAAGCATTTTGGGAAGCCAGCACCCCAAGTTTGAACAAGCTTACCCAGGAAGCTATGGTAGAGTGAACAGGACAGGAAGAGTTCTACTCATGGCAATGTTAGAGGGCACAGATGCCCTCCCACTTCTAGTTGAGGGGAGGACTCTTCCCCAACATGCCCCCGTGGGTGTGGATCTGGGTAGACAGAAGACTTAGATGGCCACAGATCTTTGCCTTCTGACTGAAAACCAAGGGGGCAAACCCCCACCAGAGGGCCGTAGGAGTGGGCCGGGCTTATCCAGAGGGTGCATCATAGGAAATTGAAGTGGCATAAGGGTACCTTTACTTAACAAATTGCAGGGAGAAAGAAGAACTCCGTGGTTCTCATAGGGAGATCCCGCTGAAAGGACGGGGTCAGAGTATTCCCTGTGTGGAAAAATGAAAATGGCACTGGGGTGCCCACTGATCGGTGACCTAATCTGGTCCTTGTTTCCCTGCTAACCTGAGGGATTGTGGGCCAGAAAGGAAAAGGAGGGGGTAGGTATAGCAGATGCCTTGGCAGGAAAACAACGCATGGGTGCTCTCCTAACAACATGATGGAGGGTAGCCCCGTGGATCTGTGAGTTAAGAGTTATCTAGGTCACACTTGCAAGAGTATTTTCTCGCAATAGCTGGAGCAGCTTCTAAGTAAGTGGCTTAAGGGTCCCACCATAGGGTTATAGGGTGCTATGAGCAGGGGTTAAAGTAAGGCGGAACACACCGGAAAGCAGTTCCAGGGCCCTCTATTTTTAGGCGGGCAGCATTCTGGGGTCCCTAAAAATAGAAGGCACCAGAACGCTGCATTCCAGGGCCCCCTAAAAATAGCATGAGCAGCCAGAATGCAGCATTCCTTTGGCTCCACCTTAAACCCTGCTCCTCCTTAACTCGGCCAGCAGAAAGCTTTGGCAGGCCTGGAGTGTGTGAATCTCCCCCCTACAGGGCAGAGCAGCTTGGGGCTGGAAACAGCTTCCAGGTCAGCCAGTGTGCAAACAGCCCAGGTAAGGGCTGGGGGTGGTGGTGCTGGGGGTTTTGTGTGTCTGGGGGTGGCTATGTCATGTGGGGGGGGTGTCTGGGGTGGTGGTGTGTTGGGACTGTGTGTGTGTGTGTGTGTGTGTGTGTGTCTGGGGGTGGCTCTGTGTGTGGATGGGTGGGGGTGGGAGTGTCTGGTGGACAGCTCTGTGTCTGTGTCTTGGGGCAGTGGGTTGGTTCTGAGGACGGGTATTGGGGAACCCACCTGTGTCGATGGGGGGGGCGACCCATGCGGGAGGGTTCTGGGGCCCACCAAATCATACTTTAACCCCTGGCTATGAGGGCCCTATTGATTATGTGATTGAGCCCGTGGGATTGGCCCATGGCTTGGCCTCTGTTCTTAAGCTGGCCTTCTTAAATCATGCTAAGCTATGCTCTGGCGAGCACTGAGGTTCTGAAATGAGAAGAATAGTTTCTGAGGTTCCTGAAAGTGGAAAATGCTAGGTTGTGAGAAGAGAAGGGAGGGTGGTAAATAGGGGAGTCCTCAGAGATCGACCCCTATACATCCTTGAGAGAGGCAGAATAAATACCAGGAGGTAGAGGGGGCGATGTGCCAGGAGCGGCCAGAATAGTTGCAGGTTCAGCTGTGAGACTGGCAAGTCTCCTAAAAGGGGGCCCCTACTCATAGGGGTATAAGAATCCCTGATCGGTCAGCAAGCTCCAGCATAGGAAGGATGGTATAAGGAAAAACAGAGAAGGTATTTTTCCCCCCTTTTGGGTTGTGGACCCCTCTGCTAAGCTCTGAGGGAGTTCTATGGGAAAAGAAGATGGCGGTGAGAGAATAGTGATGTGTGCGTGGGGCAGTTATCTCCAGTGGGCCCAGTAGTCTAAGGAGGGGAGCCCTGTGGGGGGCAAGAGTTCGGGGTCCCCGAGAGGCTCATCTTGTACTCTACCTGGTTGAGAGGGCTGGTGTCCCCTATGATGGTGAGGGCTGGGAGGATGACGAGGTGTTTGAGATGGGAGCATACCCAAAGATCGGAGATCCAATCTGGGGTCCTAAGCGCCACTTAACAGGAGGTCCGTGTCCTCTGCAAATACGGACCATTCCTCAAAGGGAAGGTCCTGAATGGCCTGTTGGGAGGGTTTGAGGCAGGCCTGCCTCCTGAAACCATGCTGTGTGCCTCATAACAACGGCTGAGGCTACCTTGCAGCTTGCCATGTCTGAGGCTTCCACGCAGCTAGAAGCAAGTCCCGGGATGCCAGTGACCCTTCCTCTAAGAGGGGCTCAAAAACTTCTCTGTGATCTTGGAGAAATAGATCTCTAAATCTTTTTAAGGAGTTCTATATATCCAAGGTGTATCTAGCCACCCGAACTTGGTGGTTAGCTTATACGTAGCTGGAAGGCCGTGGTCGAGTGCACTTTCTTGCCTAGAATTTCTAGCTGTCTAACCCCTCTGGACCTTGGCATGGGATCCAGAGGGGGTTGTACTCCACGTCCTAGGGCAGCTTCGATCACTGTGGACTCGGACTTGGGTGACGGGTGAGGAAAGGAAAATCCTTGGGTGGGAGCTGGTGTTTGTGAGCTACTATGTTCGACTCCAGGGGAATAGAGGTGGGGCATTGGTATCAGGATCTGGCAATGTCATGCATGCTAGGATGCAGAGGCACCTATACAGCATCCAGCAGGGATGATACACTGGGATCAAATGGGGGTTCCAGTCCCCCTGATAGGTTCGGCCTCTAAGCCCATGTGGGCAGATACCCTGCACAGAAGATCAAGTGGGCCATGGTGTCTTCCCTATAAGACCCTGGCATGGGGTTCAGCAACCTATCTGAGTTAATAAGCGTTGGCTCTTCGGTACCATGGTAATTCCTCTGTGATGGGACCTCTCTTGGCACTGACCATTCATGAGGATGGTACAGATAGGCACTCAGTGCCACTTGTCTGCCCATTCTAGAGGGGGTAATCTCCTCCAGACTCGGGGAGGAGATTTCCAGGCACAGGAGGTTTGGCGCCTGGCTGAGTAGATAGCACTGGTGAAGAGGAGATGCTATGGTGTCGGGGGGAAGTGGAGTGTGATCTATGGTGCTTTAGAGTCTGGCCTGGGGCGGTACCACCTGGTGTCCTTGGGAGAGCTTCCCTTTGCAGCGCCAGGGAGCTTGGCATCGTACTAGGTGCTGGGGAGCAGTGACATTTGGAAGGAATCCATTTTCCTGAAAGGAAGGCAGGCTTTCCTCTCTGCTTAGGGGGCTTCAGAGGAGTGGGCATAGGCAAGAGCAACAGAGCTTTTGCTGCCTCAAAGGCCTCAGGGGTGGTTGGGATCTGCACTGCTTTGTGCCCATGGTGCCGGGAAAGGCCCGGCCAGGGAGAGCTGGACTGGTGGAAGCTCTTTGGCACCGATGTCAGTGCTGATAGCATCTTCTGCTTGTTCGTGCCTGATGTACTAATAGGGGGCCGCATGCCCGGGCACCCCATTTGCCACCAAGTGCACACTAAAAAACCCCTTATGGACAGCGTAAGAGGCTCTGGCCTGGAATCTGGGAGGCTACAGACTAGCATAACTCAAAGGTAGTAACTTCGTGGGAACCGAAACCCACCTAGGAATTTATGACCACCTGGAACATTAGGTCCCACCTAGGCATTTATGACCCTCCTAGGAATTTGGGCCCACCTGAGAATTTATGACCCACCTGGAAATTTGGGTCCCACCTAGGAATTTATGATCCACCTAGGAATCTAGTACCACCTGGGAATTTTAAACTTAATTAGACAATTACTATCTCAATCGTGGGAACACAAACCCCCCCAGCGTGGGAACCAGAAAAAACACTGAGCTAAAAATCCTATAAAAAAGGGGATACCAGCTGGCAAAAGTTATGGAGGTTCAAGTGTTACCTGCCAGATCTGATCACCCTGACAGCTGGATCTCCCGAGGAAAGCTAGCTCGTGTCGTGTTCCTTACCATGCCTCTTGTGTTCATGCTGCTGGTCAGTGGAGCCTGGGTTGTGGTACGTATATAGGAATCCCCTACAAGTACATTGCAGTTTGTTTTACCTTGCCATTTTGTCTTGTTGGGAATACCTAGCCGTTTTACTTTGTTGCAAATACCTTACAGTTTTATCTTGTAGTTTTTGCCTTACTGTTTCTTTGTGTTACTTATATAGATTTGCAGTTTTTGCTTTACAGTCTTGCTGTATCACTTATATAGATTTACAGTTTTTGCTTTACTGTTTTACTGTGTTGCTTATATAGATTTGCCACCTTAGTTGGTCTTGTAAGGTTGCTGTTTTAGTTGTTTATTGCTACCTCAAGTGTCACTGTGATTGCCCATTGAAAAATTTTCCCCGTTGTTGCTCTAAATAAACAAACCCATTTCTCAGTTCAAACTACTGAGTCCGGTGTCTCCTTCTCCCATCGCGGTTGGGAACCAACACTGCTCTATAGGGGAGTGGCATCACATGGTGCCAGTGCCAAAGGCAACCCTGGTTCTTCAGGAGTAGGCTGCCACACTTACTCTAAGGCCAATGCACAGTGCCTTTCCTCCCTGTCTTTCAGCGTCCTCGACTTGAAGGACTGACAGACAGAGCAGTTGGTGGCCTGGTGGGACTCACCCAGGCACCGAAGGCACTCCTCGTGGGGGTCATCCTGCAGGAAGGCCTTGCCACAAGAAGTGCAGGGTTTGAGGCCTGGCATCTTTGGCAACCATTGGGAGTAATCTTCCAGCTCCAAACACGCATGTTCTATAGAAGCACCGGTTCTCAGTGGAACGATATCCATGAACAGGTTCTCTAACTTAAAGGGTCAGCTCATATAAAGAAGCAACAACAGGCACACTTGCTTTTGGAAGGACAGGGCTGTTCCGAAAAAGGAACTGGGGAGGGTCAGCGTCAGGGCCGTATATATAGCCAGAGGAGTGGCCATAAGGGGGCGTTGGCCACCAACCCTGCTCTGACAGGCTAGGGCAAAAAGCTTCCGACCAATCATGCACTGCAGCACATAGACACCTAATACTGAATGTATCTGAGCAACATTGAAGAAGAAAAAAGAACTAAAGCAATGTATCAAATTGCGTATCCAATCCTGCATGGTGTTGAGCAACCTCAAATTGCATTGGTAAGTCAGTGAGACCGTTATACTTCATGGAGTCAAACCGTAACTCCCTACCTATATATGATGATAACCACGTTAAACGAGAGGGAGAATAAGTAAATCCTCTTGGTCACCTTCTGCTGTCATATGATAGCAGGGTTTCCAGCACCGGAAGTTATTTGTAACATCAGTGTCAATTCTTGAAATGACATGTTTTTATTCATTTAATTGTTCCTTATAATTTTAAGAGTGTTTTTATTTCTCTGAATTTAACTAGTTCATTAGGAGCTTCCAAGGTGGAGTCTGAAAGAGCAAATCTGAACATCCTGTTTAATGTGTATGTTCCTTATTGTTTGGAGGAAGTCTGGTGCATTCCAGTTCCTGAAATCTTTATGCTCCAGGTAGCAACAACACCAACATCCCCACTCTGCTGCTTTTCATCAGGTCTGATTTTTAAAAAGAACATTTGATATTTCACACTTGGTGTGATGAAGCATCGCTGCAGTGAAGCAATGGATTTATGTACAGTATTTTGTAGTTATTTCTTATAGCCAAAAGATCCAGCACTCTCCACCTGCATCAGTCCTTGATGCTGGACTGGTCTTGGAGGGAGCGCAATGCATGTCTCGCCAAAGGCTGCTGCTGCTGTTGTAATTCACCAAATGCTTGAGACAGTCTTCCCGCTTCAGGCCCAGTGACTATGACCAAGTCTACAAAATGCCCCTACACCTTATATATTGAACAAATGGAACGATCGCTCCGTAAGAGACTGAATGAGCACAGAGCTGATATCAGAAATCAAAGAACAGAGAAACCACTTGCTGAGCACTTCCATCTTCCTAATCACTCGATGACGGATTTGTTAACAACTGTCATTAGAGCTGTACCTGGGACATCAAGACTTCAAAGAGAGACAGCTGAACTCGAATTAATATGCAAGCTAAATTCTGTGAAAGCAGGATTGAATCGAGACTATGGATTCTTTTCCCATTACAAAGGGTAATTTGACTTCAGGCTTCCCATGGTCTGAGCCTGTAAACTGCTCTGATTTGCCGTTACTTTATGACCTGATCCTATGTTTTACACCCCCTTGCATTTAGTTTCATTCCTTTCTGTAAGTTCACCCATCTTTGAAGCATCTGAGGAAGTGGGATCTTCTCCCACGAAACCTCATGCAAAAAATAAATCTGTTAGTCTTAAAGTGCCACACAAGTCCTTGTTGTTTTTTCACTGGACTAGACTAACATGGCTATCCCTTTTAAAATTGACAAGTCTACACTGACAGCAGCAGATTTGCTGCATCAGCTCAGTCTTTCCAGGCTGATTTGAGTAGGTCAGTAAAGACCAACTCAATCAATCAGGAAGTTGACTTGGTAAATCCACTTCCTGAAAAAGAGTAGCGCTGATTCAAAGGGATGGCATTTCCATTCAACTTACCAAAGTGGAGCTGCCATGGTAAGTAGGTGTTAAGCAGTCAAAGGGAGATGCACAGTGTATTTTACATAGCTTACATATCTCCTCAGGGGCAGAACTACAGGTGGACCTGGGTCAGCAATGCCCACCTGGTTGGCCAGCAGGTCCATCCACCCACCACAGCCTGGTAGTGGCACAAGCTTGCTGCTGTGGGAGCGGGCAACTGTGAACAGCAGTGCTGAGGGCAGAGGAACAGCCACAGGTGGGGGTGGATGCTCTTCCACCTGCAGCTCTGGCCCTGTGGGAGGGGCTGGACTACCTCTCCCCCTCCCTCTTCCTTCTGACGCTCCAATTGCTGGGCATAAGGCTGGAAGCAGAACTGGCTGGTCCCACTCTGAAGAGTAAGGGACACTTCTGCAAAGCAGGGGCTGGCTATGCCCCTGTATCTCCCTTAGACTGCTGCTGAAAACTCTGTAATATAGTCCAGGCCTAAGAGAACTGAGACCGGTGCATGGTCTCTTCACCTCACTGTACCATGGACTGTCCTAGAGCTTCAAACTAGCCCCTTCCTCTCCAGTTTGAAGAGTCACGGCACAAAGAGTGATTGCTAACATGGCAGGTGCAGTAAAATAGAGAGGTCTATCTATATGGTAACACTATCTTACAGGTAATAGAAAATGTTCTTTCAAGAAACTAAGCATAGCATGCCATGTAAGTCACAGCATATACCTGTCTGCAGTTATGCTGGTGAGTGGGGCACAGTGTGCAGCATTTATGCAGTCAGACGTATTCCATGTACAAATCCATATAAATTGCTATTTCTGGCTGAATGCCATGGTAAATACATTTGCAACCTTCTCATCCTTTGTTGGGCACTATGCATTATGACTTACTTTGTCTGATCTACCCAAGGATTTTGGAATGTGTATCATTTGTTTTAAATATTTTACTACTATGATATTTGTATGCAAAAGTCTGATTTTGGGGTTTATTTGTATTATTTTTTTTAGCATCAATTTGCAAGTTCTGTAGTATCATCTTAAAAACATGAAAATCCATTAAAATAATGCCAGAGACGGATAGAGTGCTGCGGTAACTAATGCTGAAATTTTCCACATGTCAGGGTTAGTGTAATTTCCGCTGGCACCATCTAAAGGAGGCCTGGGATTTGGTGAACAGTTGTGTGTGCAGCCAGTATGACTGGGATAGTACACTAACATGCTCTGGTCTAAAAGTACACTGCAGTGAAGTCAGTTCAACAACACCTTGGAATCCATCTTCAAAGTGTCTGACAAAGTGGGATTTTCTTCCACGAAAGCTCATGCAATAAATAAATGTGTTAGTTCTTAAGTGCCACAGGATTCCTTGTTGATTTTTACTGTTGCAATTCTTTTCTTGTCTAAATAAACCTTCTTTATCCCCCACCAGCTGCCGAACTCCACTTCCTAGGCTGGCAAATATGGGAGGTGATACTCCAGCGTGCCATCTAAGACTACCCAGGCTCATAAGTACTCTTATTATCTTGGTGAATAGTCTGATACTAATAACAATTGCTGTTTGACATAAAATAGTTAAGTGATCAGGTTTCATGTTCCTTTAATTGCATGCCAAAATGCATGCATGTGCTTGCTTTCTCTCTCACGGACATACACGAATCACTACTGAGTGAAACTGCAGCCAATGGTAACTTGAAGTAGGTTACATTTTCTCCATCTCTATTGAGTTTCTAGAGCAGTCTCTTGTTATTTTTACCCATTTTTCTTAGCAAATTCTGTCACTTGAGGCTTTCTACCCACCTTTGATTGGTTTAACCTATCACCCAGTATTAACCAGATCTACTTTTGTCCAACAAGGCTGTCTCTCCAGTATTAATGTATTTTAGATTTGCTCATTTTTGTGCATCTATCCAATGAATGTTTAGGGAGATGAATACTGCTCAAACAGCCAATGGCCCTTAGGTACCAAAACTGAATTATGCCTCCCTCAGTACTTGTGCTGAGTTTGTATCAGTACAGATTCTTATAACATACACATTTAATCTAAGATTACCTAACTTTTGAGGGGAAAGAAGGCACCCATCTGTCACCCTGACAAGTCCTCACAGGAGGTATGCTGCCTGCCAGGTGCCCACATCCGAGACGTTATGGAGGGATTGTCGAGAATCACCTGCGCCTCTGACTACTACCCCATGCTCCACATCCATGTGGGAACCAATGATACTGCAAGAGGCGATCCTCAGCAGATCAAAGGTGACTACAGGGCTCTGGGAGCGCAGGTGAAGGAATTCAGAGCACAGGTGGTGTTCTCCTTGATCCTTCCGGTCAAGGGTGGGGGGCCTGAGGAGAGACAGATGAATCCTGGAGGTGAATGCCTGGCTGCGAAGATGGTGTTGTCAGGAGGGCTTTGGCTTCTTTGACCATGGAATGCTGTTCCAGGAAGAAGGACTCCTTGGCAGAGATGGAATCTATCTATCGAGGAAGGGGAAGAGCATATTCGGATGTCGACTGGCTGACCTAGTGAGGAGGGCTTTAAAGTAGGTTTGAAGGGGGAAGGAGACCAAAGCCCACAGGTAAGTCACAATGTGGGAGACCTGGGGGAAGGGATGGAACTTGGGGGGAACGGGGACTGTAACACCAGGGATAAAAGAGATGATAGTTGGAACATGGGGGGGGGGCGGGGGGAATCAAATAATTATGTTACACGTTCTAATGAAGCTTTAATACCTGAGGCAGGTGCAGGAGGACAATCCCAGGAGAAAATACAAGAAAATACGAGCTGCAATAGAACTGAAAATTGACTTTGGAAAGTAGGGCAATCAGCCTGGTATCTTAGGTGCCTGTACACAAATGCGAGGAGCCTGGGAAACAAGCAGGAAAAATTGGTAGTACTGGCACAGAGAAGGAACTATGATATAATTGTAATAACAGAGACATGGTGGGATAGCTTGCATGACTGGAGCTCTGCCATGGATGGGTATAAGTTGTTCAGGAAGGACAGGCAGGGAAGAAGAGGGGGAGGAGTAGCACTATATGTAAAAGAGCTCTATGACTGCTCAGAGCTCCATTATGGAAGTGCAACCCAGCCAGCTGAAAATCTGCGGGTTAAGCTTAGAGGAGAGGGCAACAAGGGGGATGTCGTGGTGGGTGTCTGCTATAGACCTCCAGACCAGGAGGAGGAGGTGGATGAGGCAATTCTATGGGCAACTGGCAGAAGTTTCCAGATCACAGGCCCTGGTTCTCATGGGGGACTTCACTTACCCTGACATGTGCTGGAAGGCCAATGCAGCAGTGCACAGGCAATCCCGGAAGTTTCTGGAGAGTGTTGAGGACAACTTCCTGGTACAAATGCTGGAGGAACCAACTAGGAGCCTTGCACCTCTTGACCTGCTGCTCACAAACAGAGAAGAATTGATTGGGGACATAGAAGTTAATGGCAACCTGGGCAGCAGTGACCATGAGATGACAGAGTTCAAGATGCTGATTAATGGAAAAAAGGAAAGAAGCAAAACGCAGACCCTGGATTTCTGAAAAGCAGAGTTTGGCTCCCTCAGGGAACTGATGGGCAGGATCCCTTGGGAGGCTGATCTGAAGGGGAAAGGTGTCCAAGAGAACTGGTTGCATTTTAAAGAAACCCTGCTAAGGGCACAGGAAGATAGCATTCCAACGAGCAGGAAGAACAGCAAATGTGGAAGGTGCCCAGTGTGGCTTAACAGAGAACTCTGCACTGAGCTAAAGCATAAAAAGGAAGCTTACGGGAAGTGGAAGCTTGGACAGATGACTAAGGAGACACATAAAGATATTGCTCAGGACTGCAGGAATAAAATCAGAAAGGCCAAAGGACAATTGGAGTTGCGGCTAGTAAGAGATGTGAAAGATAACAGGAAGGGTTTCTACAAGTATGTCAGTAACAAGAAGAGGATCAGAGTTGGTGTAGGTCCTTTACTGAATAGCGCAGATATCCTCCTGATGAAGGATGAGGAAAAGGCTGAAGTTCTCAATGATTTTTTTACTTCAGTTTTCACAGGGAGGGCCAGCTCCCAGCCCACTACACTGGGTATGGCAGACTGGAGAGAAGAAGAGAGGCCCTTGGTGACAGAAGGTCAGGTTAGGGACTACCTAAAGAAGTTGTATGTGCACAAGTCCATGGGGCTGGATGACCTGCATCTGAGGGTGCTGAGGGAGTTGGCCAGTGAGGTAGTACCGCTGGCCATTATCTTTAAAAACTCGTGGCGAACAGGGGAGGTGCTGGAGGACTGGAAAAAAAAGCAAATATAGTGCCTATCTTCAAGAAAGGCAAAAAGGAGGATCCTGGGAATTACAGACCTGTCAGCCTCACCTCAATCCCTGGAAAAATCATGGAGCAGATTCTCAAAGAATCCATCCTGAAACACTTGGAGGAAAATAGAGTGATCAGGAACAGTCAGCATGGATTCACCAAGGGTACATCGTGCCTGACCAACCTCATCGCCTTCTATGATGAGATGACTGGATTTGTGGTTGTGGGAAGAGCTGTTGATATGATATACCTCGACTTTAGCAAGGCTTTTGATACGGTTTCCCACAGCATTCTTGTCAGCAAGTTAAGGAAGTATGGGTTGGATGTGTGGACTGCAAGGTGGATAGAGAACTGGCTAGATCAACAGTTTCAGCATGTAGGAATCAATGGCTCCGTGTCTAGTTGGCAGCCAGTAAAGAGTAGTGTGCCCCTGGGGTCGGTCCTGGGGCCTGTTCTGTTCAATATTTTCATTAATGATCTGGATGATGGGATTGATTGCACACTCAGTAAGTTTGCAGATGACACCTAGCTGGGGGGGAAGGTGGACATGCTGGAGGGCACGGAGAAGATTCAGGAAGACCTTGACAAATTGGAGCAGTGGGCCAATAGAAATGAGGTTCAACAAGGACAAGTGCAAAGTCCTGCACTTGGGATGGAAAAAACCCCATGCACTGCTACAGGCTGGGGAGCGATCAGCTAAGTAGCAGCACCGTAGAAAAGGACCTGGGGGTCCTGGTGGATGGGAAGATGGATATGAGTCAGCAGTGTGCTCTTGCTGTCAAAAAGGCCAATGGCATACTGGGCTGCATAAGAAGAAGCATTGCCAGCAGATCAAGGGATGTGATCATTCCCCTCTATTTGGCACTGGTGAGGCTGCATCTGGAATACTGTGTCCAGTTTTGGGCTCCCCACTACAGAAAGGACGTGGACAAATTAGAGTCCAGTGGAGGGCAACAAAAATGGTCGAGGGGCTGGAGCGCAAGCCCTATGAAGAAAGACTGAAGGAACTAGGCTTATTTAGCCTGCAGAAGAGAAGACTGAGGGGGGATTTGATAGCAGCTTTCAACTACCTGAAGGGATGTTCCAAGGAGGATGGAGCTTGGCTGTTTTCAGTAGTAACAGAGGATAGAACAAGGAGCAATGGTCTCAAGTTGCAGCTGGGGAAGTCGAGGCTGGATATTAGGAAAAACTTTCTTACTAGGAGGGTGGTAAAGCATTAGAATGAGCTACCTAGGGAGGTGGTGGAATCTCCATCTTTGGAGATGTTTAAGGCCCGGCTGGATAAAACTCTAGCTGGAATAAGTTAGTGGGGGTGGTCCTGCTTTTTTTGGAAGGGTGTTGGACTAGATGACCTCCTGAGGTCCCTTCCAACCCTATGATTCTATGATTTAATTCGGAGCTCTGCCTTTCCTACGATTTCCTCTAAGTCATAGTGAAATAACAACTCTAGCACTGAGCTCAAAGACAACTTTTTTTTTTTTAAGGGATAAGACAAAGATGTATTAAAAACCCTATTTTTGGATTTGGGATTTATGAGATCATTTCTAAATCAAATGATTTGATGTTTTTAACTTAATTGCCAAACAGTAATCTGTATTATAAACATAAATGACTCAGTTTGGTAGATTTAGCCAAAAAGAGTGGAGTAGACGTAGATAGGTGAAAAGAGCCTTTCTATGAATGTGATGGTTGTCCATTCTTTATTTTCCAGGACCATATCTGGCTTATCCCTTTCTATCACTTCAAAACCACCACTTAACTGTGAGCTGCTTTTTTCAGCAGAGGCTGTCCTTAAAGCATCAGTTATGCAGAATAAACCCAATAAAGCTTTATTTAAATGCAAAGTGTGATTAACACAAGCAGTCATGCAATCATAGACTCTGATTTTAAATTCAGGGACCATCCTGGTCATCTAGCTGTTCCTCTGTACATTGCAGGCCACAGAACCTCATCTACCCACTCCTGAAATAGATCCTGACTTCTGATTGATTTACTGAAATCATTGTTAAAGACCTCAAGTTACACATTACTGTAGTTCATGTGGAATCCCCATCACTGGATGTTTCTGACAACAGGATGGATAAACACGTCAGGGATGGTCCTCAGGTATGTGGGCTGGATTTGAAGACTTCTCAATGTCTCTTTTAGCCCTACATTTCCATGATTTCTGTGTCTTTCCATCTCATGTTGTCTGATGTTCAACTGTCAGCACTTGCTGTGCTTAAGTTGTATATTCTTTGGAAAGAAGAAGTTTCTTTGTTTTTGTTGTAAGTCAGGATCCATCCATAGATCCAGAAAATCTAACAGAGATGGAAAATATATATCCTCATGGGCAAACAAATATTATAAGTTGTCACCTAGTATTGCTTCAGAGCAATAGGATTCATGTTAGTGTCTTTATTTGTGTTTAGTTTTTTTCCTCTCTGTGAAATATCATTTTTTCCTTTGTCATCAGTTTCTTTATTAGAAACTTTAACGTAATTTGTTTTACAGAATAATAGACACCCCAACATAAAATAGTGTTATGATAGTCTGTCCAGATTCTCCAGAATATTTTGCTAAATCATGTATTACTTAAAATGATGCCATTTGCAGGACATACTGTGAGCATGTCCTTTTTTGCATCAAGAGTAATTAGAAACTAGTCCTAAGGCTATTTAGGATCCAACTGTGTCCTTTGTAGATGGGAACAGAGGAGCGGAGCAGTCTTGGCCATATTTCTAGAGGAGAGTTATTCTGTTAACACAGGACAGAATATTACAGGAGAACCAGGGGAATAGTCTGGAGAATATTGTTCTTTTGAAAAAGTCCAGTGCCCTCCCCATACTCGGACAGCAACCAGAACCACTTTAAGCTGGCTAAGAAGTCTACTCGCACCCTCTAGCTGACATATCACGTCTCCTTTGGGCTGCGGTACTGCAGGCTGGCATTTACTGCTTTCCAAAGAGTTGGGATCTGCTGAGTGCTCTTTTCTTTACCTAGCACATCGCCATGTCACGGGTCAGGATTTGGCTCTAAAATTGCACAACTTAAAGAAATGATGTACTATGCGTCAAATATCCACCTCTACAAATGCTGGAATGTTTGGAGGTTCTGGACATTTATAACTACAGAACTCTGTTTTCAAATTAAAGCCCATTGTTCTGCTCTAAAATCCATGAGCACTCATTATAGTATGCGAGCGTACTACATTTTAATAGAAAGGAAAAGAGCCCAGTGATTTTTGTCATCTGGTGCTGCCGTTTGTCAGCTGATTATCTGTTTCTGAGAGGCACAGTTCACATTCTGCCATCTCTTGTGAGGGCAGCAGTGTTCCTCATGTTGAGCAATGACCCGTTTTTGGGGAGGGAAATTCTCAAAGAAAAAAATAGAGATTATTAAATTCTCATTGAACTAAAAAAAATCTGCTGGAGTCATAAGTGGCTTGCTGGCACAGTTCAGAAGCAAGAAAGCCTGCAGTTGGTCAGTTCTACCCTGATCAGTAATGATCATTGCAAACAATAGGACTTGCTAGAGAGAGGGCTTCTGGGACATATAGATAATTAGACCAAAACCTCTATAAATTAAAAAAAAATACATTTCAGGGACATTTTTATTTGAAAGCACAGGTGTCATACTCTGTAGTGAGTTTCAGAGACAGAGTCAGTGAGAGGGTTTTTTTGTTTAAATACTTTCTAGATGAAATGGCTCAGTTGTGATATAGAATGGACAGAAGTAAAAACAAACCTTTATGAATAATATACAAGAGTTGGGCTCAAGCTACAAAATTCAAATTTGGTACTTGCTTTTTAACACCCGAAAGTTATGTTGTGTTTGGATCCAGGTTTTCAATTCAGACACATCTGACATATATATATATATATATATATATATATATATATATATAT
>ML681984.1:41985327-42013649 GCA_007922195.1 Podocnemis expansa | reverse complement strand
TCAGTTAAAGTCCTTTATTGACTTCAATGAACTGTGGCTCAGGCCTTAATCATTAACATTGCCATATTATATTTATGAAACAGCTAAGGGGAAAGAGTGGTCTGCCTGGATATTGCAAGAACTAGCTGTCAGGATTCTTGAGTTTTATTTCCAGCTCTGTGCCTTTGAGGTGCTTCTTTTTATGTACCTATAAAGTAGTTTAAATCACGCCCCATTGAGGTTTGAGATTTAATATTTGTAAAGACCTCTGATGCCTTGATAAAAGATGTTAGAGAACTGGCATTTATTTATTTATTTTACATTAATACAAATTTTAAAAAAAATCTGTGGAATTTAACAAAGCCTGTCTCATTTTGGTTTTTTTTGAAGGCTCTGTGGGCTTTACTGGATTGACTTCTGACACTAGAAAATATTCCCTGGAGTCTCCTTGTGAACTCTATGAAACATATTTTGCTTTTGCAAGCATCTGGGATTTCAGTGGAACATGCTTCCTTGATCTGGTGAGTGACTGAACCCAAGGAAGAATACAATATGTTTTGTAACTTCTATATTCTTGAAATTCTTACATATTCTTTATGTCATGTGCACATTTCATTTCTCAGAACTGAAAGCTACTGGGCTCTGACATGGCTTCAGTCCTGTTACAAGGAACATAGTATTTAAAAAAAATAAGTTCTGGAAACTAAGTCTCTCATGAACATCTTAGTAAGAAAGTAATAAACAGTGTCCATTTGCTATATTTATTTCATTTAGCAAGCATTATACTAATTATTACATCTACATTGCACACTGACAAGTAATTTTAATCTGCTTATGGCTGATAACAGCACCCTTCCCCCCTCTTTATGGGCACAGCATCCTAGACCCCTCAGCTCTTCCCACTGAACAGTGCCCTCTTTGCTGAGTGCCAGCTTTGGTCACATGATTTGTGATGTTTACACCTGACCAGAGAGAACTGGGCTGAACTGACCAACTCATTTCTCATGCCATACATGATCCAACAGCTGGTAGGTATTAATAGCTTTTGGTCACTACTAAATACTATTTTGGGGACATTTACTTCATATTCCTGAGCAGGATTTTCAAATAACTAAAGGGGATATTAAATACATTTTGTTCAGTGAATCTAGGACAGGCTGAGGCCAGATTTTGAAAGTTGGGTAAGTGATATAAAACTTTGCAGTTTATATACCTTGGTATCAAGTCTTACTACTTTGATTTAAGGTGCTCTCTTGTAACATGGGAAACAATAGTGAGTGGGGCTAAATTTGAACCATCAACCAAGGAATGAAAGGGGTCACATGGCAACACTAGCTTTCTTGAGCCATCCAGTGTCTCTTTGTTTAGTAGTTGGTCTAATTCTCATATAACTCTGTCATTTGGGGTTTTTGTTTGACACCGAAAATGGCAAAGTATTATGAAAAACACAATTGTCACAGGATTTCTATGATAACTGAAAGCAGGATGCACAGGAGACTTCAAAACAAAATAAAAAAAGAGTCAGATCTTATGAGCATTCTAGACGAAGTTTCAGACAATAGTGGTTCAGATGAGTTTTGAGAAAGTATTGGGAAAGCAGTCAAACTTCTGACTGTGGAAACTGGCCCAAGAACTGTTTGCTGTGAAGAGTAGAAAAGACTAACCATGTCTCAGTATTTTTTGTCTTCCTTTGTTCTGTTTTTCAGCTGAGTATTATATGGAGTTTAATAGGTGGTGGATTAAAGAAATGAGAAAAATAAAATTTCCTTCTCAAGGGACAGTTTTTGATTACTTTATTGACCTTGATACAAAAAAATGTATGCCTGGGCTGAAAAAATTCCAGTCTTTGTAATAGAACCAGATGTGTCTCTCCAGGTATGATCTAGTTTAATTAAGTAATAAGAGAAACAACATATTTCTGGATTGTAGTTCTATGATTCTGGGTGGCATGTAAGGCAGAAGGATGAAGTTTAAATGACGTTTATCATCAATGTAGCTTTATGATCATTAGAAATACAGTATGCACAGAAATGTATTGCTATAAGACTGCATTTTTAAGTGTGCGGTATGTTTAATGAATTATGAATGACATTGCAATGATTCTGAAGTGAACTTTCTAAAATCATATTAATACTTTATTCATATGCCATTTTGGTGGTGAAGGATCCTATTGAGCTTGTGCTTAGTCAGAACTGAAATGGAGCTACCTCTTGGGTAGAAAACAGTAGCCATGCTCCATGATTAAAGATAATTTCTCCATTTGATTTTTAGTGTGTGGGAAAGGAGACAATATATAGTTGTTCGAGTTAGAATTTGGACATAACACAAGTAGAACTAACTTCCCGTTTGAAAGATAGTACCTTTTCAACACATTTTACTGTCATACTGTGCTGGAGCATTGGTTTAGCATCCTGAAGGGAGGAGCGTAATTATTCTACAACTTTTTGTGCAGCTCCTAGATTTTTCCGAGTGTCTTCCTTCTATGTACTTAATTGTCCTGACCTCTCTTAGTCTGATATCTGACAACCTCAGAGTTTTAGGTAGCATGGCATGGCATCAGAAAGGTAACATAAACACATGGAACAAATAATACGTGGTGCATAGCTTTGAAATACAGTTTTGTAAAACTTACTAGTTTCATGAGCTAGGTTGTCCTTGGCCCTTATATAAATGTGCAAAGGGGGAGTGGAAGGGAAAGAGGTACAGGAAGTCTTCCTAAATACTCATCTGTGTAAGAAGCAGGCGCAAGTGCAGTACCTATGTTTATGCCTGTGCAGTACCCTACTCCCACCCCTGCTGACTCACTTTGCATTGTCCCACTTGCAATTTCCTTTCTCCCATCCCTTCTCCTCTCCAAAGACAGTCAGAGAACCCAACCCATAGCTGATGGCATGTGGGAGTTTGGGGGACTGTGATAGGTTGTCCATCCCACACAGGTGAATAACAGGGTAATTGGAGTTTGGTTCCACTTCACTGCTCCTGGAAGTTACATTAAGCTCAATCTGTTGTTGTATCTAATTGGCAAGGAATTGGGTCAACTTAATGAAAGAAAGTAGTGAAAGCTATAGGGAGGTTCAGCAGAGGGGCGCAAGATAGAGAAACGCAGGAGAGAGAAGATAGGCAGTACCCTTTCTCTGGGAAGAGTCTGAGGAAAGCAGACTGAAGAAGAGATGGAATTATTTCTCTCCCCTACGTGGAGAGAGAGAAGGGATTTGGAGGACCTTGGGAGAAACCAGTAGAATAGACTGTGTTAAGCACAGGCTCCAAGAAAGCAGAACATGGAGCTCAAACATAGGAAGTGGCCCATGGAAATAGCGTGCTTGAAGGAGCATACATAGCTGTTTAATACAGTACCAGAACTTGGAGCAGAGGGAGGGACAGTGTTCTCCTACCAATCACAAGAAAAGGGCATAAGCCCAATGTAAGGACTATTTACAATGAAGACTGAGCCTAAACTTTGGGCCAAAAACTAGTCCCAAAGGTGACAGTAGGATCTGCTGCATTAAGAGTTTTTTGACTTTTAGTTTTATTTCTTTTATCCCAGTGGGATGGAATGAATACATGACCTGACTGGAGGGCCATGTTGCTAAAAGAGGAGCTGTTAAAAAAGGGGTACTAACTAAAGAAAGCCTGCTTGACCATATTTCAGTCAGCAGGGGATATGCCAGCAGTGAGTCAACTCTTCCTCAGACACCTTTTTTATATGTCTACACTGCATTTTGGACCAAGCTAGAGCAAACTTCCCAGCCCAGGTCAATCTGCTTGGGCTGGTGGGCTTGTGCTAGCTCTCTAAAAATAGCTGTACAGATAGGACTTTGCAGTTGTGGCTCAGACTGAAGATTCAGCTTTGAAGCCCTGCTCCGCCAGCTACAACTTCCAAGCGTTGTCTATACAGATATTTTTGTAGCCGGAGTATGTGCTCTGATAGTTGGATTCTTTCAACCCATGCTAGGAGACTCACTCCAAAATACTATCCATATGTCCCCATCATCTCTAAGGCTATCAGGGAGGTGGAGCTGTGGCGATGAGTAGAAGAGCTGATGGCACAGATTTGAGGAGTGGTTATTACTCACTATATTCTAGAGTCTGAGCTTTATGATTCAGACTCCCATTCAGAGCTTGGGCTGCAGCTTGAGCCTGAGCCTGAACCTCTACACTGCAACTAAATAGCCTGTTAGCCCAAGCCCTGAGCCAGAGTTTGATGACAAGGCCAGGCATGGGTTTTATCTGCAATGTAAACATACCCATAAAGTGACCACCACAGGGCCAGATCTTGCAAATCTTTAGTTTAGTAATCTCCCCTCCTATCAGAACACCCTTTGGTTACTTCTGCAAAAGATCATCTGTGTGGTTAAGTGTTGGCAGGAAAAAGGCTAAAAGGTAAGTCAGGTCTTTTATGTCACTTCTTAACAGGTTTTCAGAGATGGAGCCAGAGTACCAAGTGTCTTCATCAATCCAGGAGGAATATGTTATAAAAAACCAAAGAGGCCAAAAAGAATGTTAGGAAATAAAAATGGAATTTTCAGGCAAAAATGGAAACAGATACACAGATCACTGAAGTACAAAATAACACAGACAGCAGTAGACAGTTGTCAGGAGAAAAAGCAAATACTAATCAACCAGCTCAAGACAATGAAGACAACAGAAGAATTAAATATATGGAGGCAGTACTATAATCAGCTACTGAAATGGCAAACCAGAAATCAGTCCCCCAGACACAGAGGAAGGAGAAGATGTGGACATTGAAATAGGACCTAACAGCAGAATAAATATAGAAAGGGCTGTCAATTGATTAAATAGTAGAAACACACAAGGTCGAGATAATGTTCCAAAGGAAGCTCTTAGGGCAGACTTGAAGAACACAGTAGACATTTTGATAAGCCTCTCACAAAAGATATGGGAAGAAGCAAAAATACCAAATGAGTGGGAAAATGGTCATGTAATGAAGATGCCAAAGAAAGACATCAGTCAATGTAAAAACTGGAAGGGTAGTCAATTGCTGCCTCTTCCAAGTAAGGTATTTACACATATTATTCCAAAAGGGATAAAAAAAGGAGTAGATTAAAGGTTAGGATAAGAACAGGCAGGGTTCAGACAGAAGAAATCATGTATTGATTGAATAGTAACCCTACATATCATCACAGAACTGTACATCAAATGGCAGTCACCGCTTTATATGAATTTTATAGATTTCCAAAATGGCTTTGATACAATGGATAGAACAAATGCATGGAAGTTTCTATGCCACTATGGAATCCCTCAGAAATTTGTGAACATCATTCAGAGCTTCTATGAAACTATGACATGCAAAGTGATACATAACAATGAATTGATTAAGCTATTCAAGTTTACTACAGGTGATTTATATCACCCATGGTCTTTTTACTCCTGTTGAATTGGGTAAAGGGAGATCATGGAACAACTAAAGGGCATACAATGGACTTTCACACAAAAGTTAGAGGCCTTGTTTTGCAGATGGTATCAGCTTGCTAGTCCATATCTGCAGAAATATTCCAGGACTATGCACAATTAATAGGGTCAAAAATCAACACAGAAAACTGAAGCAATGAGAATCACGACACAACAACGAATACCAGTAACATTTTCTGGGTCTTGCATAGAGGATGCCTATTGTTTTATGGTATCTTGGTAGCATTGTAAGCACAACAGGTAGAACAGATGAAGATCTTAAAGCCAGAATAGCAAAAGCCAAACATGAAATGCTATTCTAAATCTAATTTGGAGAAACAGAAATTGTGTTCTTTAAACTGAACTTTGAATATTTAACAACCCTGATAAAATTGGTTGTACTACATGACACTGACAGGACAGAAAATTATGGAATGAAAATGGAGATGGTTAGGACATAAATGGAGAGAAGACCTGACAAGCATAATACCAGGCATTGGATTGGAATGCTCCAGGGCAGGAGAGAATGAGGTAATCAAGGACAACGTGGAATAATAAAAGCAGAATTGAAAGCTATAAGAATAACAGTGGAAGAAGCTAAGACTGCATCAGGAGACCAGTGAAGATGGAAGGCAGTCATGAAATCTACATGTTCCACATGGACCAGAGAGGTATGAAAATGAGAGGCAGAATATGAACATAAGCAGGTACAAGTCTACTGCAGTCAATAGAATTACACCAGGGATGAACGTGAGCCCAAATGTTTGTTTAATCATTTTGATTAAATTTTCATTATTTATTTGTCTGCAAGAATAATCTGTCTCGCATCTTTCTGAAGGGATGCATTTTGCTGTGGTTTGTTGTTGTTGTTCTTTTCTCTCTCTCATTCTAAAATTTGTCTAAAAGAAAACCCTCAAGGTTGACAAGGACTAGGGTTGACAGAACTATGTCTCTCTGAAATCCCTGTTGTCCATTTAAATTTTAATGTTTCTATCATTTGTTCCTCAGTGTAAATTAACAGCCATGGCAGTGTGTTGGGTTTCTTTTCCGAAGTCAAGACTTTAAATTTAATTCAATAGCCTAGATTTACAGCTATTCTATATTTCACAAGGCAGAATCAATAATGTGACTGAAGTGAAGAAGATAAAAATTTATGGTATCTTGCAATTTAATGGTTGAAAAGATGCAATTGGAGAGATCATAAATTGTGAAGGAGTTTATGCTTCATTGCTCCTGATTCAGTGCTTGCTGTTAGAACTTGATTTGTGACTATTCACAAGGTGTGATTAATGGTGTGATCGATGCTTGCTTCAGTGCAGTAAAGCAGTTGTAATGCTCTTCATTAGAATAAATAAAATAAATTGACTGAAGCTTTATAAAAACTGTGTAACATTTAAAATCTAAAATGTCAATTTTTTTTCCTGTTACAATTTAGGTTTCTTCAGGCAGTTTCCACCTACATCACATCACTCATTGTCATTCTTTTTGGATATTACAGAAATCCATGTGGGCTCAGGCTAGCTTTATGCAGAGCTTACTGAAGAGGAAAAAAATAAAAAGAGTTGAATAGGACTGAGTGGCGTCTAGATATCTGGTGGCTGTGTTTCACCATCCTGCAAATGTACATTTATCCTCCTTTGATACATGAAAGTTTAAAGGAATCAAGGCAGAAAATGACCCTTCTGTACACAGCTTTACTAAAAACAATAAAAATTAATAGTTTTCATTGTTTTTAAATGGGATGGATGTATGTTTGGCATCATAGCAGAGGCAGTGAGGATTAAGGGGCTTATTTTGAATAGTATTCCTTGGTGTGAGAATGTACATTGCATAAGCCAGTACTGTCTTTTGCTAAGTTCTAAAACATGAAGGGGAATATGAGGGAACTGGAACAGCCATTGAAGGCAATGAGAGAGAATGATTCTGATATAGTCATTTGAAGAATGACCTCCAGGAGAAACGGACAAGGAATGGTATTGAGAAAGACCAAGTTTGCCTTTTACATGTTAATTATTCCTCCACTGATATAGTTTTAAAAAGTCAAAACATAAACATGTAGTGCAAAACTCGGGGAGGGAGGGAAACCCTATGTAATATTTGGGAAAAATTCTCGTGTGGCTCAAACTCCTCTGTCTGCTTCAGTCCCATTTGTTTTTAACAGCCTTGTTGAGAGATTAATCTTGTAATTAGCAGGAGCGGCTCATGAGAATTCCACAGTCCTCCCTTGTTCTTCCATGCATGCATTTACTCATTTGAATCTGAAAAAAAAATTGGCAAATGTAGAGATTCCATCATCATAGCTACATAAAAAGCAGTTTCTCTACTGTGGTACACACTAGTGGGTCTAGCTATCAACCTTGGTACCCTTCTGCATCTCTAGAACAGCCAATAGTGAAACACTGCTGTTTTCCACAGACTGCCTCCACCATAGATCATGCTAACGCCGAGTCCAGTTTTATCATCTGATTGATCTTCCAATGGGAGGTGTTTACATTCCCTAGTTCTTGTTGGTACTCTTCCAGTTGCTCCCATAAGCTTTGAAAGTGACTGAGGACTTCCTTCAGCCTATCTCAAATGGGGTGAGCTTCTCTGGCTTCTGGCTATTCAACTGCCTCCCCCACTGAGGCAGGCTAGAATCTCCTTACTAGCTCTTGCCACAATTTTTGAGCTGCTACACATCATTGTACCTCCTATGAGTATGATTCAGTCAAACAAGTATGTCTCCAGAGCGCATGTTAATTTATACAAGATGGCAAGCTTCACCACGGGATAGGAGCCCTCCTGCTTGTCACTCACTGCTTGGTAGGTTACTTGAACGTTGCATGTCAGAAACAATACTATGCTATGCAGGCTGCTCAAATTGATTCTTCTGGGCTATTGCACTGGTCACTCATTGAAAAGTACAGAAGAAGGTATCCAGGTCATCCTTTTCCCCAGCTGTGCCAACCTAGTGACTAGTAGTTATCTCAAACCACCCTCTTCAGTACCAGTTTCATTCCCCAGAGTCCCTGAGCTCAGCTGTTTCTACCACTGTTGTTGGAAGTAGGCATCTGTGGAGTGGCAAAGTGGCTCTCCTGCTGTTTCTGCAGGCTCTCCATCACTTGCAGGAGACAGCTTGGATCTGTGGCTGCCATCCCTACTGCCACCATAGCATGACCGACACTGCTGTGAGACTGTCAGCTGCTGCTGCACCATTACCAGCAGGATGTATCCCATACTCCATCTTTACTGACCACCCAGACTGAGGTGGGCTGTCAGTCAGTGCTCAGAGGCTTCAGTTTCCCATGGATTCCTGGGACTGATTGCTTACCCCAATTCTCTGCTATGGATAACAAACTGGCTTTCTTTCCAGCTCTCAAACAACCCATTGCCACACCCAGAGTCTCTTTCCAGGTACTTTATTTCACAGAATAGAATCTCAGAACTGTCGGACTGCAAGGAACCTCGAGACGTCTTCTAATCTTATCCCTGCACTTATGCCAGGATCAAGCAGGGAGGGACCTTCAGGCAGTTGTTGATGGGAGAGATGCTGCCTTCATGTACCTGTTCTGAGGAGCCACAAAGTAAGCTCCTTGCTCTTCCCTGGCTTGCTTCCTTTTATCTCCTCCAGTGTGTGCATCTTTGTCAAGTATGGCAGGACTGGGCTGGCTAAGCCAGATCCCTGTGTGGGGTCTGCATAGCACATCAGAAGCAAGATGACAAAAAGTGAGAGACCCTCCTTAATAAATTATCTTGTCCTATCACAACATTTTATTCTGCCTCCCAGCATAGTATCCCTGTACCTTTCAAGTAAAATCAATAGGAATGGAGAAATCCCTTGTGGAATTACTAGTATCTCTCACACTTCTCCCTTTTGAGAGCAACATCTGTCCTAAGGGAAAGAGGGGCAGGTGTAAGGGTTTTGGTTTTAATTATTTTTTAAAGAGATTTGATTAATTTCTGAGCATCTTCTCTCTCTCTCAGTAGGACAGAATCTCTATACAGAGGATAGTATTTTTACTGAAGGCGTTACTGTTGTCTGTTCAACCACAGCATGTAGTAAGTCTCACCAAAATTAAAAGAACAGTCACTAGTTTCTCGAAGACCTGAAAATGTTTAAAGATTCAAAGGGGACCATAAATCTCATGTATTTTGTTTTTCCTTCCTTAGATTTCTTTTTCTGTACTGTTCACCAGCAACCAGTGCACAAATAAGTACAGGTGGTGTTTTTTCACATATCATGTGGCCTCTTGTCAGTTTTTCTCATGGTAATAATAATGCGCACTTACATAGCACTTATCAGAGGATCTCAAAGCCCTCAAAGAAATGGAATTTTCAATCCTCCCATTTTACAGATGGGAGAAGTGAGGCCTGGAAAGGATTACCTAATTCCTTGTTCCATGTCAGTTGCAGAGACGTGATCTGGGGGTCTCTCAAGTCCCAGGTAAGTCCTCTGCTCCAACAGGCTATTGAGTATTCTGTGCACATGCGCGCTTTAGTCAGTCATCTAGTCCAATCCCTGTACTTTTGATGTGACTAAATATTATTT
Organism: Podocnemis expansa; assembly: GCA_007922195.1. Lineage (NCBI taxonomy): Eukaryota > Metazoa > Chordata > Testudines > Podocnemididae > Podocnemis > Podocnemis expansa. Next base: position 42,003,733 of record ML681984.1, on the reverse strand, counting down.
AGACCAGGGGTTCCCAAGCGTCTTGAATATATGTACACTGAAGGCTCTGTTAAGTTGATTTAACAAGGTCAACTTTAAGTTGACTTAAAATTGACCTTGTTAAATTGACTCAGAGTGTCCACATTCAGTAAGCTTGTGGATGACATCAAGCTGGGGGGAATGGTAGACACACTGGAGGGCAGGGACAGGATTCAGGGAGACCTAGATAAATTGGAACAGTGGGCCAATAAAAATCTCATGAGGTTCAACGAGGACAAGTGCAAAGTCCTGCACTTGGGATGGAAAAACCCCATGTACTGCTACAAGGTGAGGAACAATCAGCTAAGTAGCAGCACCATAGAAAAGGACCTGGGGGTCATGGTGGATGGGAAGCTGGATATGAGTCAACAGTGTGCTCTTGCTGCCAAAAAGGCCAATGGCATACTGGGCTTCATCAGTAAAAGTGTTGCCAGCAGCTTGAGGGATGTGATTGTTCCACTCTGTTCAGCACTGGTGAGGCTGCATCTGAAATACTGTGTCCAGTTTTGGACTCCACACTACAAAAAGGACATAGACAAATTAGAAAGAGTCCAGTGGAAGGCAACAAAATGACTGAGGGGCTGAAGCACAAGCCCTATGAAGAAAGACTGAAGGAACTAGGCTTATTTAGCCTGCAGAAAAGAAGACTGAAGGGGGATTTGATAGCAACCTTCAACTACTTGAAAGGATGCTCCAAGAAGGATGGAGCTCAGCTGTTCTCAGTTGTAACAGAGGACAGAAAAAGGAGCAATGGTTTCAAGTTGCAGCTGGGGAGGTCAAGGTTGGATATTAGGAAAAACTTTCTTACTAGGAGGGTGGTGAAGCACTGGAATGGGTTACCTAGGGAAGTGGTGGAATCTCCATCTTTGGAGATATTTAAGGCTCAGTTAGACAAAACCCTGGCTGGGATAATTTAGTGAGACTGGTCCTGCTTTTTTGGCAGGAGGTTGGACTAGATGACCTCATGAGGTTCCTTCTAACCCTACGATTCTATGGCTCTATGGCCACACTGGCAGCTGCTATGTTGACTTAAGGGCTGTGCCCCATCTACACTGGCTTAAGTTGACTGAATAAGGTCAATTTAAGCGCTAAGTTAAGGACTTAAGGAAGTGCTCAAGTTGACTTAATAAATTCCCAGTGTGGATGGAGTTTTCGTTAGGTCAACTTAAGGAAGGTTAAGTCGACTTAAGGCTTCTGTGTAAACATATCCTTTGTGTCACAGCATGGTTGGTGGTATGCTCAACCACGTGTGACACAGTGCCCCTGCTGCTGAAGAACCACCTCAACAGCAGCCAGACAAAACCCAGCTGCTGAAGAGACTGCCCTCCCTGGCCACTGAAGAGAGAAAATCCTGCCATGGAAAACTGCTCCTGCTGGGAAGCTGCTGCTGCACTCCAGCTCTGGGTGACTCCTGGTGACATGTTTCCCTGCTTCTTGCAACCCAGTGGTTGAGAACCACTGATCTAGACCAACCTGACAGCTGTTTCTCTAATCTGCTATTAAAAATGTCATGATTCTACAGCCTCCCTAGGCAGTTTATTCCAGTGCTTAACTACTCTGGCAGATAGAAAGTTTTTCCTAATGTCCAACCTAAACAATCGTTGTTGCAATTTAAAGCTCTTGTCCGATCCTCAGAAGTTAAGAAGAACAAACTTTCTCCCTCCTCCTTGTAACAAACTTTTATGTACTTGAAAACTATTATGTTCCCCTAAGTTTTCTCTTTTCCAGACTAAATCATACCAGTTTGTTTTTCAATCTTCCCTCACAGATCATGTTTTCTATACCTTTAGTAATTTTTGTTGCTCTTCTCTGGACTTTCTCCAGTTTGTCCCCATTTTTCCTGAAATGTGACACCCAGAACTACACACAATCCTCCAGCTGAGGCCTAATCAAAATAGAGTAAAGCAGAAGAATTATTGCTTGTGTGTTGCAATAACGCTCCTGCTAATACATCCCAGAACAATGTTTGCTTTTTTCTTCCAACAGTGTAACACTGTTGATTCTCCTTTCCCATTCCGAACCTGAGAAACCTTCCCAATGGAAGTTGTCAAAACAGATACACTTCTGTAAAAATCTGAGTTTTGAAGAATTGGCATTTTACAACCAAAAAAATTTAATTGAAAAATTTCCAGTCTGTTCTATGTGTATTGGGTAAGACAGTGGACTGCCAGAGTACATTGAAGAATGCCACTACTGAACCTGTTCTTTCTGCTTGTATGGTAGGCATGGCAGTTGAGAGGGTTGCCATTCATTCTTCTGTGGCTACCCTGTTGTGATCTTGAGGTTTGCTGACAGATTAACTGTCAGATTCATTTTTTTGTTTGCCAAGAAAAGGGAGCACAGTTTGTCAAGTATAGGTGTGAAAAGCCACTGGAGTTTTTGCAGTTCCCGTTTGATATCCATAGTCCTCATGAAAAAGCTTGCTATTGCTCCCAGTATATAATCCAGCTATGACCTTCTGATGAAGCGCTTCTTCCTCAAGTGAGCAAATTATTGTAGAAGCTTGTTTTGTTTTGTGGGTTTTTCCCCCTCGATAGGATATAATAGCAACAAAAAAGAAAACACCACATCTGTACTGCAAGCTCTCATTCCTCTAAAAACCTTCTTCCATGGCTGTATTTTCAATGATTGGGAATATACAGTCTTTCTGCCAGACCTTGAGTTGTAGTTATTCGAGGAGATAACAGAGACACTCACAAACACATCCATGTATAGGCATTGGTATTCTGCAGCTGATCAATGAGAGCTATTCTAATCCTATTTTATATCATTGGGTCATTTATGTATATAAAGAGAGCATAGCCAGTCTTAATAATAATGATAATGTGAGGTCTTTTAAGAAGTAGAACCTCACCCCTTTCAGGAAAAAAAAAAAAAGTAGATTATTTCTTTGACTTAGCTTTCCAGCACTCCCAAATCTCCAGATAATAAGGTAGAAAAACAGACACACATAAATAGAGAAAGCCCTTATATTTAATTTTTGGCTGGCAATCAGATGCCTCTGTGGTGGGTGTAGTAAATACAGGGAAAATTAGATAAACTTAGAAGGAGGGAAATTGGAGCGTCCAGAATGGCTCTTCCCAGAAATGTGTGTTTACAACTACCAGTGTACTTCAGTTGAATAAACATGCTATGATTAAACCTTGCAAAATTAGCATTATTGCTGAGGTCAAAAATGACTCATTACTAGCCCAGGGGCCAAGTCCTGCTTAGGTTCTTGAGACATGAAACAAGTCTAGCATACCAGCTATTTGAAAATAAAGTTCTTTGTGTTACCATAACTGTAATATCTGCTCTGGCCTGATCAAATTTCTCCTTAGTTGCAAAGGGTTACAATGGCTATGCCAAAAATGACAGACAGTTCTGTTTATTTAAGCATTGTATCCTTAGTGAAAACTGAAGGCAGGTGCTAATCTTTTGACAGTTTTTGGCATTCAAGGGTTATAAGAGGCAAATGGAAAAAGCTCATACAAACATCTGCTTTGCGAAGGACTATCAGGGGTGGCAAATTTCAGAATAATGGAAGTAGCAGATAGTGACAATAATGAACCACAAGAGCATTGCTGCCCCGGAGCATGGGCCCAGGCCCTGCCACCTGGCCACAGGCCATGCCCCCAGGCCCGATTCTGCACTCAGGCCTGACCCAGCCTTGGGCGCCTGCCACCCCCAGCATGGCCCCGGATCCCCAGCCAACGACACGGAAGGGAGTAGCAGCCACGACCGCAGGTGGCCCAGCCTAGGATAGGGCCAGAAGTGGCTGCCGCTGCTGCCGCCACAGGCAGCTGAGCTCCAGATCTCCAGCCTGAGACTGGGAGAGGCAAGGGCTCCCCCAGGACTCAGAGCACAAGCCCCATGTGCCATGCGTCACCGACGCCTCCGATGAACCATAGCATAAAATGGATGGATGGAAAGAATCAGAGATGGAAAGAACTCGCCCTAGTAAATCACTATGTATCTCTACTGTATACTTCCTTGTGCCTTAGTTTTAAATGTCTTAAGGTGATAAAGCTTCTACTACTTCCCCAGGAGGAATTCTGCAGTCTAATACGTCTTATGACCAGGCACTTTTTCCTATGTTCAATTTTTTCACTTCTTAATTTAAACTTATCACTTCCAGTAATACCTCTATTTGTCCCACACAGAATTTTTTCTCTCTCCATGTTATCAACATCTTTCAAATAGCTGTGGAATATTTTAATCATGTCCCCTCACAGTTTTTTCTTAGCCAGACTAAACACATTTCATCTATCCTCATAAAAAATCTTACTAATCTTTTGATCATTTTTTGTTGCTTTTCTCGGATCTCATGTCAGTCTAATAATATCTTTCTGGTACATGGTGCCAAGAACTGAACAAAATAGTCCAAGGGGAGTTGAACAAGAGATGGTCAAAGAGGTGCTATTAGCTCCCTGCGCCATGGCATGATGTATCTGGGTTGCACACTCCCAAATCACATCAGTCAGACCAGTCATGTGTGTGATATCTACACACCACCTTTCACCAGCATCCACTCTTTCCATCCAAATTCCTAATATTTTCTCCTTCCCTGACTCCATACACCCTCCTGCTCAATATCACTAAGGTAGCAATGAGTTATACAGTATGTGATGCACACATGACAAACTGTTTGAAAGAATATCTTCCCCTCCTTATTATCTCTTTCTGTCTGGTTCTCTGTGTCCATGTCTAGTATCTACCACTCTTCTTTCTACATCCCTCACAGTTCATTAGGAGGTTGCTCAATTTATTAGGAACCAATCATGCATTCATACATTCTTCCATTTGAAGTGCACTTTTAAATGTTAGACTATGTGCTAATCAAGTTGAACATGATAATGAGAGCACGTTCACATTGTTAAGGTAAATGACCCAGTGCACTCATAGTGAAGACATATTTGAACTACAATTTGTGCTTTTCATTGCAATATTGAACATTCCTGGGAACTCTGAGTGCGTTGTTTTGTAGCTCCCTTGCAAATGTGTGATTATCATTACACTGCTGGTAGGACACTGACTGTTTCATTGTAGCTTTGTGATACAATTCCAGTTGTTATTATCTGGGGAGGATTCTATGGTGAATTGTAAGGTGGACTATAAATACATCAATGCTGAGCGCGCGCGCGCGCGCACACACACACACACACACACTTGACATTTTTACAAGTAGAAATGTTACACTGGTGAGCAGTAGGGACCACATGCAGAGGTTGAATACTATAGGCTTGCTTCCATTGAAATCAGCAGGTGTTTTACCATTAACCTCATTGCAAACAAGACTGAGGCCAGTGGTTGTGCTGCAGGTGAAATGAAAAAGTCAAAGGGTGAGAAATGAAATATATTGTGGGGGAGACAGAGTAGGTTTATCTGAAGTTTCTCTATTGTATGCTGAATGGGACATGTCCTGGGATAATGATGTGACCAGAGAATTAGAGGGAAGCGAGATTTCAGAGGCAGATGTTTCCAATTATAGATTAAAACCTAAAATTGCTGTGTAAGGTAAGAAATTTGTCTCTCTGACTCTCATGTGAAACACTTGGATTCTGGAGTAAGTAATAGGGCTGATCCTGCTGCCCATGGATTGCTCAGGTGAGCAAAGGCAGCAGGATTGGGCCCCCAGATAGGCACTCTTATGTCAGGGAGCTCAAAAAGATAGGCCTTCCACCATGAGTTCTGCACCTTGGAGTAATTTATTACTGGACAATTTTTCCTTGGGATGATTCCAGGTGAACGTTGAGGCTATATCCAATTGTCTTAAATTCTAGAAAGCTGGCCATCAGGGCTCTGAGTATTTCCAACCAGTGTGTAGGAAAGGGTGAGTTAGCTCTCATTCACCCATCTGATATACCTACTGAAAGATGTGGGTAGAAAACACCCTTCTTTTTTGGCAGATCTCCCAAAAGATCTCTTAAGCTAAAAAGCTCCAATCACTTAAAAGTAGGCAACACTCCTGTAGTTCAAGGATCTGTCATTTGCATTATCAGAAATTCCCTGGGTGTTTAGAATTGCGGGAAGGTGAAGTACAGTTTTTAAGCCTATATTTGATTTATATTCTAACAATAAATAAATAAACCAAAATTTCAAAGCCACAATTAGCATATAGTGTTGAATGTTCAAAGGCAAATTCTGGCCTGACATATGCAGGGACATGGCAAAATGGGAGGGAAGAAAGCAGCTGGAAGAGAGTCTTCTCTATTACTTGATGTTTCAGGTTATTTTTACACTGTACTGTAAACCCAGGTCTCTAGGACTGGGCTTGTGGACTTGCTGTTTCCAATCCCAGGCTGGAGAATCCGAACTGCTTTGTAAACCTGGGTTTACAGTTGCTGGATCTGAGTCTCACAGATGTGCTACTGTGTCCACACTACACAATGACAGAGTTAGGCCGAAAATCACACCAGGACTCTGGCTTTGACACCTTCTCATAGCTGGGGTCTAGTACACAGGCTTCGATTACTTACTGATGTGCTGTAGACTGATTTGTGTGTGGACAGTAGAGAGGTTTGGGTTCAAAGCCGAGTCAGAGCCCAGCCATAGCATGCACAGTAGATATACCTTAAGTGCTTCTGCAAAATAACAGTACAGCACAGGACCATGGAGTCTCATGAGAGTTAGTCTAGGTGTCTGGATGATGTTGGCAGTGAGGCTCCAAGGGGGAATAGGGAGTTGGGGTGGAGGTTTGCATAGCTCCTGAGCCAGAATGGCCTGCTTAGGCAGCATGTGGAGGTGTTGGTTCAGTTTAACCAGTTACTCCTCTGTTCCCTCACAAACACCTCACACCTTCTTTCAGTAAGGCCAGAAATTCTAGTCTTTTGTTTTTAAGAAAGAAACTGTATAGAGAGTTAATCTTTAATGTGTGCAGCAGTCAGCCCTTTTTTGATTTTTTTTAATACAATAGGCACAGAGTTTGGTGACTTTTTATTTCCACCTCGGCTGTGAGTTTGTGTCTGCTTCCTAAAGCTTGCTTTTTTTTTTTTGGCAAATGCTGTAATTTACAAGATACTGTACTGTCACTGGTTTGTATTATTTTGGCTGTGCCACTCATGTTCCTAACTTGAAATGAACTAATCAAAAAAGGCATTGTGTCAAAACTCTAAGGGATATTTATACATCAGTAAAATCTAAACTGGAGGAGGCATATAGGACAGCTGCATTTTTACTCTCTCAAACAAGGTTAAAATTTTGATGAGGGTGATAGGAAGCCAAACCCACCCTAGACTGAGTGAGTGAAATAGGGTGTGGAAACTGGATGTGGAATATGCATTAATAAATAGTAGCTTGCTCTGTTGAGGTGAGATGATTTTTGCATAGCAAAAATAATTTGTAAGTTTCCCCCATCTTCAAAGCATCTAGCGAAGTGGGATTTTTTCCCATGAAAGCTCATATGACAGATAACTTTGTTAGTCTTGCAGTGCCACAGGACTCCTTGTTTGTTTGCTCAAAATAATTTTAAGATATATATATGATTTGTGATATTTGCAAGAAATGGGTAGCATGCAAGACACATGGCAATATCTCCTCCAAGGAAAGTCAGCAGTATCCATAGTGAGCAACTGTGAGGGTACGTCTACACATCGCTTTTATTTTGAAATAACACTGGTTATTTCTAAATAAAAGATATTAGGTCCACACGACGTTTTCTTATTTCGAAATGACGGGATCCATCATTTTGAAATAAGAACCGTTGTTTCGAAACAGCTTAAACCCCATTCATTTTGAAATGGCCGTTATTTCAAAATGGTTATTTCAAAATAAGGCCATTTGGACATGTTGTTTTGAAACAACACCATTGTTTTGAAACAACTGTTTTGAAACAACATATCTAAACAGCCTTATTTTGAAATAACCATTTCAAAATAACAGCCATTTCGATAGCAGGCTTTCCCTTAATTCAAATTAACATTTTCTTTATTCGAATTAATTTATTTCGAAATAAGGACTTTATTTCAAAATAACTCATTTCGAAATACTTATTCTGAAATAACGATGTGTGTGTAGACATAGCTGATACTATCAGTGGCGTATGACTGGATTAAAGAACAGTTTTATATAAGGGACTATGCTGTTTGTACTTACCTGAATGCAGCCCCTTTTCCAAAGATGAGGAGAAACTGCAGCTCAAGAGGAGTTAACATCATACAGTCTCTCTGCCTGTCAATACAGAATTATTTCTGACTGTGATAGTAAATTTTCTACTGTTTCTAGATTTAAATGTCCCAAGCAATGAGGCATCTGATAGTCTATTTAAATTTTTCCTCCCTTGATTTTTTTGTAACTGTTAGCTATCACCCTTCTGTTTACATCTTTCCAGTATTTTATACTATTATATACATATTACTTTATAGTATATTACATTATAATTTTTATATTTATTATTATGTATTACTAAGTCACTGCTTACCAAGCTTGACATACACAGTCTTTTTAAAAAAATCTAAATATTAAATACCATTGTGTTTTATCCAGTTTTCCCTGTACTGAGCCCAGTAACTTGTATGGTATTTGATATAAGCGTCTTTCCAAAAGATGCCTGCTTTTGACTTGAAGTCCCTAGTAAACTCATAGATCATAAGATCACAAGGGATCTTCTGTCTGACCCACATAACTCAGACAATAGGACTTGCATGAATTAATTCTTATTTGAAGTAGACCATCTGATGAAGTGGGCTGCAACCCACGAAAGCTTATGCCTGAAGAAATTTTTTAGTCTTTAAGGTGCCACAGGACTCTTGTTGTTTTTCCTTTAATACCTGGTACTTCCTCCTCACAAAGGCATTTATACATCATAATCATTCAATTCTCAGTCTTCCTTTGGATAAACTAAACAGATTAATCTCTTTCAGTCTCTGATGGGTAAAAAAATTTCCCCAGCCTTTCTATCACTTCTATGCCTCAAAAATATATTGGGGGGGGGGGCAATCCCTGCCTGATCTCTGCAGTACCTGTCTTAAATCCTGAAGTGTGAGCTTTTAGGAACATAAGACAGACCAGAAGTGAGCCCTGCCTCCTATAGTTGCTCATCCAATTGTTTTCTAGGATCTAGCAGTCACGCTCACCCACGCACCCACCCCCTGTTCTCTAAGTATGGCCTGCGCTCTTTGTTCTTAGATATATGACTCTGTCTTTGGCTATATTAAAGCTCATTTTGTTTGACTGAGCCTATCTTACCAAGGAATCCAGATCACTCAACCAAATTTTGTATCATTTTCAAATTTTAGTAGCAGAGATTTTCTATGTACTTCCAGATCATTGATAAAAACGTTGCCAATAGGGTAATTTTGATTTAGAAATGTACCTTATGGGAGTTATAGTTTGGATACCTCATATCCAGTTTTCCTTTCTGGGCTCATCTGTACTACTCCTCCCAGGACACCTACTGTCCAGTGACTTCTATGATGCTCTGCTTCTTCTCTCCAAGAGGGGAGATGACACATCATGGAAACTGTAATCCAAACAGGAAGCCCAGCTTACAGAAGAGAATGGGAGCCCAAAGCACCTGAACTACAACTCCTTTGTGGCACCATGGCATCATTTCCAAATCTCAATATTTAGATCAACAGAAATTTTTCTGTATTTGAGTTTCTGCTGAAAGATGAAAAATTTTCCATGAAAAAAATCTACTTTTCAGCCAACTCATTATTGCTGTTCTTTGAATCTCTTTAGAGTTGGTAATGAGGAGGTAGACAAAAGTGAATATAGTGATCTATTGTGGTTTTATTAGAGCTCTTTGCAGAGCTATTGTTAATCCCACTTCCATCCTGATGCTGCTATTATGGCAGAGGATCCTATGGGACCCATGGGATTCCACTGTTGCTGCAGGGCTCTACACTAGTCCTGCGCAGGGCATTACATTGCAACATGAGCATGCATAGTAGAGAGGGACTTGTACCTCATTGGTCTATGGTGCTCTTTGCTTATAGCTAAGAACCTATCAGTTTTAATTTCCTGCCATTTCTAATACAAAATCAAGTGTAATTTGCTGTTTGCTATCTCCAAAAACACTCCGGTGTTCCCTGATCCTTGCCTCAGCTCCCCTGGCCAGTTAATAGCATGGGTTTTGCAGGATCTGTGCAGTCAGGGTCTCCCTGTTCACTGCTGCCTCTGAGCACACCCTTTGAGAGTAAAGATGCTTCACAGCTCAAGAAGAAACCTATGTAAGTTGCTGTTGAGTTGTAATGTCTATTGCTTTGCCCCTTGTGTTTTATAAGACATGGGAGTGGAGTCAGAACAGAAACTGGCTAATTCATCTTCAGCCTGTAGATCTGGATCACTGTAGATGAGCCCTCTTGTGGGGCATTGAGGAATGGGGAGAGGCTGCTGTGGAGCTAACTCCCTGAGTTTCCTTTCCCCTTCACTTGTGAAGAGAGGGAACATGGGCCCCTTAATTTTCTGCCTATATTTATTATTTCTCTGACTTGACTGATATGTGCAGCTCCTCCCATTTCTGCATAATCTGTGAAGTAAGAAAGACATAAATGTCCAGTGTTTTACTCCTGAGGAAGCATTTCTAATTTAATAGAAAAAGAACCTGTGAACAGCCTTTGTCCCCATTCTGTTAATCCCAAAAATTCTAAGGAAGATTTGCCAAGAAAAAGTTCAGGTAATTTTGATAAAGCCACTCTGGCTCATGTCAACTCTGGTCCTCTGACTTGATGCGCCTGTCATCCAATCCATTTCTTCCACTTGCAAAGCTCCTGGTCACTATCTCGCAGGGCTTGCTGTTACACCCAGCCCTAGGGTACCTCTGTTTGACAACCTGGAGATCAAAATGGAGTTCTCTGGCTAGAAGATGTTCAGCAGCTGTACATGATGTTTTGATTGCTACAGAGCAGAATGGCTTCTACCAAAAAGCCACACAAAGAAAAGTTTCTTTTTGTGATCTATCCAGAATCATATACAGCTTTTGACTCTTCTGTTTTTAATATCTTGGGCTACTTACAGTTATTGAAACACTTCATGTTTTTTTTCTACTGGCCACTATTCACCATATCTTCTATCTATTGACAGTCATGCAGTTTTTTCTGCCCTACAGTTTCTGGGTTTTTAAAGTGCTTATTCAAGCGTTTCTATCAATTAAGGTTCTCTTCCATACCAGGGACTTAAATGTGGTACTCACCTCTGATGAACCCTCCTTAGAAGCCACGTCCTCTTGTGCTGTGCATCTCCTTTCTAATAAATGCTGTTTTTCAGTTACCCTTACTTAGACTCATAAATTGGGTGAAATTCAAACTTTAGTGACTGGATGACCTCCTACACTGTTTTAGCTGTCTAGAACAAAATTTTTCTGCATATCATATTTGTTTTCACAGCTTTTGTGTCTAAAGGACAAGCCATTTGATATCAAAGATGATCTAAATGTGTTATGGAATGAATTAAAATTTCCTACATCTTAATAAATTATCTGTTCCCTCTCAAGTAAGGTATATTACACTCAGGCGCAAAGAGCGTCTGCAGATTGTTCGAGAGGTGTACCTATCCCTGAAATCTCTAGTACAGCCACCTGAAGTTCAGTTCATAGATTCATCAGTCATTACTCCATTGTCACAGCTTCTAGGTTAGATGCCCATTTAGGTAGAGATGTTCAACAATCATTATTCAGAGAAGGACTTCATTTCCCTCCTCCCAAAACCCCCTACTTGAAGGATAACTACTAGTCACTCACCTACAATGGGATCCACATGGAAAAGTGCTCACAACACCACCAAAAAAAGTTACTGGCTTTCTAACAAGTGGTGGAGACGTGTTGTCGACAGGGATCCCATGACTTGCTCTTCTTCCCCACTGATATTGAGCCCTTATCTGAATTTCTGTGTTAGTTAAAACAATGAAAGTCCTGTGGCACCTTAAAGACTAACAAATTTCTTTGGGCATAAGCTTTCATGGGCTGGAACCACTTCTTCAGATGCATGAAGTGGAAAGTACAATTAGGAGATATATATGCACTTGCAAGGGTGAGAAACATTACATTGGGGATGGCAAGTGCTAACAAAGTAGGTAGGGTAGATGAGGCCCATTCATAATAGTTGATTATAAAGTGAGCATGTGTGAAGAGGAACAACTACTTTTTATAATGAAATAACCATTCCAAGTCCCTATTCAGACCCAGTCTGACTGTGCATAGTTTGCATATGTGTTACAACTCTGAAGTTTTGCACTGAAGTCTGTTTTTGAAGTTCTTTTGTTGAAGCATAGAACCTTTCAAATTTGCTGCAGAATGTCCAGGGAGATTGAAGTGCTCACCTACTGGTCTACGGATGTCACCATTTTTGATATCTAATTTGTGTCAGTTTTTCTTTTGCATAGGGACGGTCTGGTTTGGCCGATGTACATGGTAGAAGGGCATTGCTGCTACCACAATGGAATAAATCACATTAGTAGCTATGCAGGTGAATGAACTCCTGGTGGCATGGCCAATGTGGTTAGGACTAGTGATGGTGTCACTGGCGTCAATGTGCAAACAGAGCTGGCAGTAGAATATGTTGTAGATCCTTGATGATATATTGAAGAGATTTGAGCTGGGGGCTACAGGTGATGGTCAGTAGCATTCTGTTGTTTTCTTTGTTGGGTTTGTCTTGCAGTAGGTGACTTCTGGGTATCCATCTGGCTCTGTCAATCTGTTTCTTCACTTGTGGGTACTGTAGTTTTAAGAACGTTCAATAATTAACTAAGGATGTTAGTCAAGAAACTGCATGGCAGTTGGGGTTGTTCTTCCTTTTATGCCCACACTGAAAGGGACATGAGGGTGTACTAGAAGGTACTGGCTAAAAGGTTCTGGGATTGGTACATCTACATTTGCCCCCTGAAATGAAATACTTTTGAGTCTAGAAGTCTAGTTGCTATAAAGTTAGTGCTGTATTTCTGCTTGCTTTCCCCCCAACACTCAATTTCTCCACACTTGGTTTATATCCATCCCTTTTTCTTCCTGTTTTACTTTATCCTGCTTTTAGTATTTTCTCACTTCTGTCCTCTTCCTGTTGTTATACTAGAAAAGTATACTATACTTCCTGTTGTTATACTAGAAAAGAATCATGAATCTAAAAGTCTCTTCAGTTTAGGCAATTCTGGAAATCCAGATCAGAATTTAGCAGTTAGAGCACATCTTTAAAGTTTTCTTGTATCTGCTCTTTGTCTTTTTTCACCACTTTTTTTAATTGTTTAACTTCATAACAGGCTTTAAAATCTCTTCCCCAACATCTTTTATCTGTAGGGGGTTTTCAGTCAATTCTTCCGCTTAAACTTAGAACAAAGTGTTCCTAGTTCCCCATCCTTTTTTCCTTTGCCTTTTCTTGTAGTTAGCTCTCCTGCAGTTCCTTATTGCTAGGCCTGACAGCTCAGTTGAAGAGAAATGGCAGTACTGTGGAGCATGATAAGTGCAAAGGTTTGTTGCAAGGAAAACTGTGCAGCAACATTACATTAGTCTTTTTGCTTGATGAATAGAATATATTGGTTGCTGGGCAGGAGCTTTGTTCTGAAAGATCAGGTTGGCTCATGGCCTGCATTTATATTGGTTGGGTTGTGATGAAATATGGATTTTTAATACTTAATAAAAACATTTGTTTGTTATGTGGACTGTGTAAAATGTAGGATGTCCTTACCATAGTGGTACTGATTTAACAATTTTTTGGTTCAATGGCTAAACCTGGGGGAAAAGTCAGGTTGACCCCAAATCATTCTTCTTTTGAATTTTTTGATAAAACAAAAAATTCAAAAGAATTTTCTTTTATTTTGTTTTTATCTTTAGAAATAAAATTGAAGCAAAATTCTGAATGAAAAGTTATTTTGAATTAAAAAAATCAAAAAGTTTTGTTTAGAAAATTTAGATTTTTTAAAGTCACCTTCGGCATGAATTCAATCAATCAGTGTAACTTTTTTGGCTAAACAAGTTTTGTCCAAAAAATTTTGCTTTGCTTTAGTCTTTATCTATTAATTTTCTTTCTTTTTAAGTTACTGAAATTTGAAAATGATAGCATAAATCAGGATGTAGTTAACAGGTTAAATGAATTTTTTGAAACAAGATGTTTTAATTTTGTAAGTTTCCAAAGTTTGTTTGTTTGTTTTGGTTTGTTTTAAACATCTTTTAGATTTTTCTTCCTGTGTAGTCATAGAAGACACAGCTTTTACCACCAATAAGATCAGAGTTTTGTTCAAATTCTCTGCCACAAATTTCCCGTTCAGTGTAATCTTTCACAAGACCTTTAGGTCCGTGTTCCATCAGGACATTACCCCATAGGTCAGGGGGGAATTCTGGAGGGAAACGTGCAAGGAGAAGTAATGTTACCAGATCCTGGAGTTTCTTTTCACTTTTGCAAGTACTCAGTTGGATGATTGAAGATTAAAATGTTTTGTCACCTTATTTTGGATGAGGTTTTTTTTTTTTTTTTGCTTGCTTTGGCTCCCTGATTGGCTTCACTGACAGAAACGTGGTGCTTTACACTCAGAGTAAACATGGCAAATTTTAGGCTAAATCAGTTTTCAAGACAAAGTTATAAAGAGAAAATGCTTTGTACAATGGAAGGTACTTGCAGCATTAACTGAGAAAAGTCTACTATCTCTCTGTGTTAAAATACTTTTGTGCATATATAGCACCTTATACCCAACAATCTCAAATTAAAAACCTTAATTAAGACTTGCAATATCCCTGTGAAGTACTTAACTAGCACTGTATCACTAGTAGGAGGTAAACTGAGACAGAGAGAGGTTAACTGACTAAGGACAGGTCTACATATAAAACACTGCCTCTATACGGTTAATCCACATCTACAAGAGGCTGTAGCTATGTTGACAGGAGAAGCTCTCCCATTGACATACTAATGCCTTCTATTCTACACCATGGATTAGGTCAGTATAACTGCATCACTCAGGGGTATGGATTTTTCACACCCCTTAGTGACATACTAATTAAAGTTTATAGGACAGACCTGGGCTTCCTCAAGCATACATTTGTATCTTAAGGGCAGAACCAGGAAAGGAACCCAGAAACCCTGCATCCCATTGCCATGTTTCAACCACTAGACATGCTGTTTTATGAATGGACAATGCTATTTTAGCACACAAGACCTTCCCACTCATTGCTTGTGTTAATATGATAAATTTGTATAGCCAGGCAGTTGGAGCACAACTGAAGGTGTGGGATTTATTCAATATGAAAAACATACCTTATTCATCAGAATGTACATTTTTCTATCTGCCTTCTCCTGTTCACAGGTTTGTATAAATAACGTTTCATTACAGTTCCTATATTTTATTTTTTATTTGGAGTCTTATAGAGAGAAATTTTTTTCCCCACCACTCACTAGGTTCTAATTTTATCTGCTATAGAAGCTGACTTCATACTTCATTTTTGCCAATGATCTGGCTATTTTCTACAGTGTGAATGAAATACCTGGTGTGATAAATATTAAAGTATATCTGCAATTTCATTTTCAAAAGAAATTGGTGCTTTTTGAGAATAAAAGTATTGCTATAGTATTTACTCAGTTTCCCAATTTTAATTCTGATCTTCCCGGATAGTATTTCATTCCAAGTAGCTGGTGAGGCAATTCAAACACAATTTCTCTTCATTTATATCCATGTTATATTATTTCAACATAATCATATGGTAGTGAAATGAGTTATGTTTATAGCATGCCATTTATATTTGAAAATGTGCATATAGATATTGCAGTAATTCTAATATTATATTTCACTATCTTTCTAGTGACAGGAAAATGCAGTATCCTAACACATTGAGTTACAAATGCCATATAATGTAATCTTACTAGACTATATATTTAACTTCCGATCTTTGCAGTGCAAGAAATCATTTGATGTTGTTGCAAAATTAAGATTACAATAAATATCAATTCTGCTATATATTTCTACTTGTTTAATCGTGCATATTCACTTTTCTGTCACTACACTGAAGTATTAAAGACAAACTATTATAGAGATTTACAGTAGTGATTAAAGTCTCTTAACTGCATAACATACATCTTTTTTTTGTCTCTGACACATATACACCTGGAGTTTTTCCTTTGCAAATAGACTATCTTGAATCATACTGCTGAGACAGTTTGTCTGAGATATGTTGGGGATCTACTTTTGGAGAAAGGGAATCCAATTATGCAAATTGGGAACGCAGGGGTGGGAAAAGTAGTCCTTGTGTCTGATATGGTTATCAGGCCATCAGAAGATTACATGGTAGCCAAAGTCCTTTTCAATTACTCCACATCTGTGATGCTTAAGCATATGTAACTGTATTCATTCTTCATTCCAGGGACCTGATTCTTCTCTCACTTAGCCTGTTTCTATACCAGTGTGACTCAAGTCATTTCAGTGTATTAGTTGATACTTGATATTATTATTGATTAGCATGGGTTTATGGAAGAAGAGAATCAGGTCTTAAAATTGTAAGGCCTGTGCTACTTCATTATAAGGACACATGTACATTCAGCCTGTGCCTACAGCACCCAGATAGCTCAATTAATGGTTGGCAGTAACTCATCAAAATAAATGTTATTCTTTTTAATGGAAAAGTTCATGTTGTGTTTACCATTTCCTGTTCCGGGCTAGAAATGACATTCCTATAGAAAATCACTAATTTAGTGGTGAATAACTATCATTCATTATTGTAAATGCTGAGCATGAAGTATTAGATTTTTATATTATATGGGGCAGAGGTTGCAATTAAGGGGATACTATTAAGTAGTTAAGGCCCAATGCCTGATTTAAAATGGTTAGACTCTGGTGGAAAATCTTGTTATTCTACATCTTTATTTTTGACAGCCTTTTGTAATAGAGACGAAGTGGGATTTTCACCCATGAAAGCTCATGCGAAAAATAAATCTGTTAGTCTTTAAGTGCCACACAACTACTTGGTTTTTTTTGAGAAATATAGCCACTATTTATGTAGGTTCTACAATATTTTGTGCTCTGCTACAACAGAGCCAACAGAAAGGGGACAAGTTACTGAAAAAATCCTCTGCATGTACCATTCTGCTATTGCTAATGATCATGTGCAACCAAAGAATTAACCAAAAGAAAAATGAAAAACAAGTATGGAAAAAGACTAGGTGGCTCGGACAAGGGCAATGGTATATGGAACATTTAATTTTCAGGTCATTTGTTCAAACAGAGTATGAACAAATCATTACCTGACCATTCCATGACCTATGAGTTGAAGCTCTCATTTAAATTTGTAAGGTATGTGTTCAAATCACAGAAGCATTGGTACCCATGCAGGCAGATTCAGCAGAGACGGCAGAAGAATAGTGTGTATGTAGTCTGAATGAGACTCCACCATATAAGCAGTCCTTCCAGGTCAGAGTGGGAAAACATGAGCTCCTACTGCCCATAGGATAACAGTTCTGCAAATCTGTGACTGACCAAGAAGAGGGCTCTGTTCTTCACCTTCTGTCTCTACTAGCTGTAAACTACAGTAACATAAAATAAACATAGGGCGCTAAAGGGAAGAAGTGCCAAAATGGCAACCAACAGCATTTGTTGGAAATTTTAATTCAAAATGTTAAGGAGGTGTTTAAAATAATGGAAAATATAAATAAACTGGAAATTATATGAAGCACTTCAGCATGCCTTTAAAGTTTTTTTCATCATTGTTTCTGTGGTGGTAACCATCAGATATTAAAATGAAGTAACAGTCTATGTCCATATATAAAAGAATGATACCTGATTAGGTTTTCTGGATTAAGGAAGGGGTCTGGAAAGCTGTTCATCTAAATCATTATTCAAAAGAGTGACATTTGGGCCCTGAACCTGCAAACACTTCAGAGTGTGCTTCACCTGAAGCACATGATCTGTCAGGTTGGAGGATTCTTGTGCTTAAAGTGAAAAACCTGTTCCAGGGTTTGTATGCATGAGGCCTTCTGCTATATATTGATGGCTCAAACACAGCATCCTCTTACAGCACCTCTTCCATTGACAGGTGTTCTCGAAAGACAGTGGGAAAAGAAATTGTGCTTCTTCAGGTACTAAAAAATGTATTTCATTGATGATCTTAGTGTACCTGAAGCTGATGCCTATGGTGTACTGTCCAGCCTCATACAGTAATTACACAACATCTTGACTACATTCATTGGTAATCTTTTAAAAAGTTGTCAAATCTCTATTGCTGGCATTTATTTGAAGAGTTCCTAGTGCAGCAAATAACTGAGATCCTCTTTTTATTATCACAGGAGCTAGATCTTTGCACCAGTGGGCAGTCTATGTGAACCTGAGCATTTGAAAGTACCATGAGAGCCTAATGGAAGAAGGACTACATCTTTGCTCCAGGCTGTAGAGTGGGGAAATAAATATGACCCCTGATGGAAGAAAAAAGAAATTTAGACCTCCCTTCTCTCTCTCTCACTCACACACACACACACACACACACACACACACACACACACACACACAC
>ML681984.1:41965078-41985317 GCA_007922195.1 Podocnemis expansa | reverse complement strand
ACACACACACACACACACACACACACACACACACACACACACACACAAAAGCATCCTCCTAAATCTGGGGAAGGCAAGAGCTATCTATGTGGCAGTATAGCTGTGCAGTCAGGGAACCCCACTAAAGGAAACCTCTAGAATAATCCTTCCTGCATGGCTGTGGGAAACTCGTAGGGTATGTCCACCAGTATCTTTTAAATTGAAATAACACTGGTTATTTCGATTTAAGAAAGATTAGGTCCACACAACGTTTTCTTGTTCTGAAATGACGAGTGCCATCATTTCAAAACAAGACATGTTGTTTCAAAATAGCTTAAACCTACTTTAATTCAAATCATCTGTTATTTTGAAATGTTTATTTCAAAGTAATGCCGTTCAGATGGGTTATTTCAAAATAACTTTTATTTTGAAACAACTCTTTTGCCCTTCTCCCTCCCAGGGTGCCTTCCTTTTTGTATATATTGGGTGGGAGCATGACCCAGCAAGGGGGCCATGTTGCCACGTCTCCCACGGTGCCCCTCTCCTGATTCGAAATAGCAAGTCCTGTGTCTGAACTTGCTATTTCGGTTTGAGGTTTTTGCTTATTGCAATTTAAGTTAATTCGAATTAAGGATTTTATTTTGAATTAACTTATTTCGACTTAACTTGAATTGAAATAAGCATGTATGTGTGGACATAGCCAAAGGGTCTTAGGCTGCATTAAAATTCTGTTGATATCTTGTTATGGGTATTCCTGTTACTCTGTCTCTGTGGGCAGAGGGGAAAGTGTATGGGATCTTATGCAAATAATTTCCCTCTAATTCACAGCAATTTTTGTAAAAGGCTGGAGAAATCCATTCGCAGACAGGGCTTGTACCCTTGGCATGGGCACAAGAGCTTGTGCACTGCTGTGGTGAATGCTGGTTTTATTTTAGATGGCTGCATTTCTAAATTCTGTCCACTGTCTCTGGGTGCTAGCAAAGAGTCCATATGATAGGCGCTTGTGGGCCCAGAAAGAAATAAAGGCTTGGAGGGAGAATACATTTTAGAAGATAGAAATTAATCCTGGTTTTCCAAAGAGTCCATGTTTGTTTCTGTTTAGTTAACCTTTTAGGAATGTTCAATATTTTTAAAGACGACGTATTGAAAGTAAAAGGAAGACCCCAAATAAATTTCTCTTTTATTGAAGGTTCTAGACAATAGGAACAGAGATGTGTTATTGCAAGGTGTTTACTAACATAAATAATCATTCATACAGCTTGTGCAGAGTGCTTTGTAGGAAATGAAACTACAGAACTTCCATCCTATTTTTACACTAGGAAACTTCTGTCAGCTTCCAGCATAATCCAGAAAGTGCTGTCTAATAACTAGCATAACCAAGGCACAGAATATATACAGCGTATCCTGCTCCATCATATACTGAGTATATATCATTGAACTGGAAACTCTGTTTCCATACACTATTAGTGACCATCTGTAATCCTGCCTGGTGTTAGTCCAGTGACCACAAGCAAGTCAATTAAAACAAAGGACAAACACATTTCAAAATTTTCTTTTAAAAAATATTGAACCCAACAGAATTCTTCCTGATGATCATGCATTAGTTCTGGAAGCACTGAAGTTTCTTTTGAGGTAACTATTCAGCATGTTGTCTGTCCCTCAACGATCTGTTCGGCAACAGAGTCTGGCTATGTCATCTGCTCTCCTGGATCCACTGATGAATGCAGTTGAAGCTGGGTTGAAGCCATGCTCATTTTTATGCTGAACTCTAGCATCTCACAGCTATTTGTACCAATTTGTTCTCTGTACCAAAAAATGAGAAGACTCTGTTTTTAACAGTGCATAAAGTATTCAGTGCATAAAGATAATCACTGTTCATAGCATGCAGCCTTACCATTAAAAGTCAATTCAAAGTTTTTGTTTGTTCCTTTGAATAGCACACAGCATGCTGGATACAATGGGACTGCTTGAGTGACGACAGATCTGTTCCATCCTTCTGCTAGTGCGGCAAATATGCAGTAAAATGACTAGCAATGTTTTCATGAAAAATGTGCCTCTTACCAATCAGATGGGTAAACACGAAATATGTGGATGGGCCATACAACCACTTAAACTGTATGCGTCTGTGGCAACAGATATATCCATTTTTGTTTTGAGTCAGGGATTTCCCATGCACCACAATTTTTGGCAGAAGCCTCATAGAGAAGTTAACGATGACAATGGTTTTGGTTTTTGTAACAGCTTTCATTCTACAATCTCAAAGCATTTAATATAAACATGATAGGGCAGTCATGAAAAGCTGCTCAGTCTCTACTCAAACTAAACTACTGATGACAGTGTTTGGGGTAGGGTTTTTTTTGTTTGTTTGTTTTGTTTCTGTCTGAACAAGGATTCAGGATTAGGCTGGCCAAAGTGTACACAGACCACCCTTGGGGAACTGGGTGAATATTATCAGATCTAGCTTACAGATAGGTGTAAGTAAATTACATAAGGCCATAGTACAACAGTGGTATGCTTCTAGTTAGCTCTTAGAATAGCGTCCAGGAGTTCTGTGCTGTATGTTTTATATAATATTCCCTCTTGAAAGGGCTCTTACAAAACTGTGATACGTTAGTGAAAACTGTATCTGCTCTTCTCTATTAGTGAGAACGATGGCATTAACAGGCCAAACATATAAAGGTCTCTTCCCTCTAGGTGGATAAGGGAGTATGGCAATTTTGCAATGATTGGAGAGCAGAAGACATGTGTGGTATGTCTGGGTACAGTTCAGACTAATGTGCAGCTGTGTCACCTCTGCTCTGCAGCCTTAGGTGCATTGAAATGCCTTGCTGAAGTAGCTCCCACCTGGGCTGCTCACAAGCAGTCTTCTAGCATGCAAGCTATGCCTTGAGTTACTGTGTGTAACTGCAGCCTGCCAGACACACTTGGGTTACCCTCTAGCTCTCATCAGCTTTTGATTATACTGCATGGTAACCTAATACACCCCCAATCTCAGATTTCCACCCAGAAATGTATGTCCTGTGCTGCCTAGCTCTCTCCTGGAGAGTACAAAGTATATTAACTGTTATTCTTAAAGGGAATAATATGCCAGCTCATTGTCTCAAATAATTATGCAAACACTTCAATTTAAACAAATAATGGATTAAATAAAACAGCAAAACAAATAATGAGGCATAAAAATCAGAGGTGGTTACAAAAATAAATAAAGATGTTTACTAATACCCAACAAACTATATCAGATTCAAGCAAAGTTTCTCACCATATATTTTCTGCAGTTTTACTGACCAAACCCTGACCTTGCTTCAGAGTCCAATGAATGCTTCCTTTGTCACTTCAGCTACAGTGAATGCAATGGTCAGGAAAAGAAAAAGAAAATCCTTGGGGTGTTTGTCCCTGCTTTTAATAGTTTCAGTCCCCCCCACCCCCCGAAAACCATTTCCAGTAGGGCACCAAGAGACAAAGTGTCACTGTGGAAGGATGTTCACTGCTATTTTTTTCTCTTGCTTTGTTGAGCTTTATTTGTTTCCCTCTCTACCTGATGACTCTGTTTACTGCTTAAATGCAAATTAAGCAGCACACACATGCCTTTAAGACAGACCTGTTCACCAGCTTCTGTTTGGAAAGGGCTGTGGGGGTTGAAACAAGTATTACTAACCTCACAAAGAGAAATCTTATGTGCTTACCTACAATGTTGCCCCATATATTAGGATGATACTGACCAGTAAGGTTGCAGTTTTCAAATGATAACTTGCAAGATGTGCTTTGTACAAAAATGACAGTAACTGTAGTGCTTGAACAGGGGAAACATTGTCACAAAATGTCATGCCACATATTTATCAGCTCAAATTCTGTGCACCCATAATTCTGATTAACACCAAATACCAGAGGCTAATTATTGTTGGCGCTTGCTGTGCTGCCCTAGAGCAGCCCTTCTTTTGGAGTGGGTGGCAGCTGGGATTTTTCCCCTACTTGGAGGTTATTTTAAATCTGCCAGTATAATTTGGTGAGATGAGGCCAAATCTAAAGCCTGTCACCCTTGACCATGTCCCTTAAAAGATTCCAAATGATAGAAATGGTGTGGAAGGGAGTTTTAACAAAGGAGGGTTTTCAGTTCTTTTAACATAAGGCTACCTAATCTGACTTTCTTGAAGCAGCATTCAGTGTGAAGATCTGTCAATAGAAATCTCAAACTGTGAATATACAATTGAACTTTATTATCCTTTTGTTGTTTTGTAACTACATAGGTATGACAGATAGAAACTGATTTTAAAAGAAATTCACAATTGTCAGTATTTCATATGCCTGAATCCTACTGCTGGAAGTTTTTCAGTAAATCGGTGTCTTCTGGTAGGTGCTATAAGAGCTTCATTTTGTTAAAATGTGTTTCCTTTCAGGAAGTAAATGTTTCTCATTTGAGCTATTTTAATTTGAGTGAAAGGTTTTAACTTTTTATGGCATGCTAGCTCATGTGGACCTTGTCATCTAGAGTTTGATATTGCACTGCACAAATGTGGAGTGACAACAAATAAGCACCAGATACATACTGAGGTGCAGGATGGGGAGTACAGGGAAGCCTGATCCTGCTTTAATGAAAGCAGCTTTCAAGTTATCCCCACCTCATAGAGGAAATAAGGCCACAGGGATAAGCATTTGATTAGCGTGATGAGGATCATGTTTAAGATATGCCAGCGCTCAGCACAAGTGCTGCCCTTTTGACCCTGTAGCAAGTAAGAGAGATCTTCAGACTTCTGCTTAGCATGGAGAACTGTCTGTCTGTCTGCCTTGCCTGCCTTTATTCTGTTTCTCAACTCAGCAGTATCTGAGCACCTGCCACATAAAATCAATGGCAATAGAGATGTGCCTAACAGACTCCATGAAATCAGTCACTTTTCCTTTTTCCAAGGTAAAAACTCTGCTTGGAGCAAAGTTCTAGATTTTAAAATTGTTAATTTACTTTTGTTAGGATTTCTGTTTTTGTTAGTTTCATAATTGTAGATGGGTCTCTTTGGTTGTTTGATTGGGGATATTGGCTCAAAGGGGCTGTCAATCTGGTGAGTAGCTTTCCTAGATGAAAAAGTCTTTTTTATGCCTCTTGGTTATTGTACACACAAGCATATCTTCCAATAGCTCTTGTACTGGGAGCATAAATCTTGATGCGCTTCATGCAGGGACTTGCATATTGAAGGCATTAAGGCCTAATATTCAAAGTAAAGTACAATGAGTGTGTTTGCAAAAATGTGTATATAGCAGGGTTTTACTTGAATTGGTCATGGGTCCTGCTGCTGCCTCAATTTGCCACTTTGAAGTTTCAAGAATTTCACCAGATTCGTGGGCAAGTCAGATAACATCCTCTTCTTGGGTGCTGGTATATTAAAAGATCATCAAAGATCTGATGTCAGTTTGAATTAGAATAAGACTTTCCTCCACTCCTCATTTGTTCAGCCACAGACTGGGCTCAGCAGTTCTTTGTCAAAAACTCACATCCGCGTGTCTGCTGTTTCCTTAAACGTCTTCTGCTTAAGGTTCTGCTCCTGTCTCTCACAGAAGATAGCTCCAGCCACCCTGAATCCCTCTTTCTGTCGCCTTCTCACTAAATGAACATGCTCTCTTTTATAGAGAGTTTTGCCCCCATGCTGCTATCAGGTAATCTTGCTCATCTGACCCAACTGTCCCATACATAAATCCATCGCATAGGGGTGGATAACAAGATGCAAGTGGAACAGAATCGAACTTCCTAAAAGGGCCTATCCACCCTCTGACAGTGTATTTGCACATTTGTAAGTGAGGGACTGGGCCCGCTATTGTGGGGAACTTTCCTGGTTCATACACTACCCTAGTGGAGGCAGTTAGCACAGGAATCTGAGTCCTTGCCTCCACTCCATTATGCAGAGGCCTGCCTAACCTTGAGGGCCCTCCTTCTACTCAGGGTCATGGAGTTCCTGTAACTCCAACAAGACTAGCTCCAGAAATCCTGGCAGCTTGATCTCAATCATGTTGTGCTCTCTTAGGGCAGGGGCTAAGGTGTCCCCTCCAGGAGCACTGCTGCCCCTGGGAAAGACCTGAGGCATGGGCATGGGCCCTGCACCCCACAGCCTTGATTATCCATCCGGGGCCAATCTGGCCTTGGGCTCCTGCCACTACTATCCTGGACCCAGATCCCCGGCTAGGGACAGGGCTGGGAGAGGTGGTCGCTGCTGCAGACAGCCTGGCCTGAATTCCTGGTCGGGGACCAGGCTGGGAGTGGCAGGCACCACCATGGGCGGCCTAGCCTAAGACTGGACCAGGAGAGGCAGGTGCTGCTGCTGGCAACCAGGCCTGGATCTTCAGCTGCAGATGGAGCTGGGAGAAGTAGGGGCTGCCCTGGACATTTGGGGCACTGGCACTGGGACTTGGGGCATGTGCCCCATGTGCCAGCAACCCCCCAGTCCCCACTATAGGGAGCTAGCTCTGCACTTGGCATTTCCCTGACCCAGGCAAACCCCAATGTCGCCCCTGGCACGGGGACTACATGCACAGCATCTCTGGTTGTAAGGGACATTAACAATCTGCTTTCCATGTGTCGCAGGCTCCCTGCCTAGGCCTAGCTGCACTGCAGTGATGCAGAGAGTCAGACATTTGCTTTGGCAGTGGCCACATGTTCCCAGGTTTTAGGGGGCAGGGCCCTTCTCCCCAGCATCCGCCCTCTTCTTAGAGTCATGATCCCCCTCCCAGTCTGACCTGCAAAGCCTTTGGGTTGGTGGCATCCCCCTGCACCAGACCCTGCCCCAGGTTCCCCTTTGCTCGTCCCAGTTACTCATTGCGCCCACCTCTGGATGCCTCCAGCCCTAGTGCCGCTCTGCTCAGATTGACTCTCTGGAGTGCTCTTTGGGCCCCCTTGGTTTTGTTCCTGTGGGTCTTCTCTGTGCAGTTCAGCTCAGCTCCCTGGACGACTCCTCTGGTAGCCTGCTCCCAGCTCCACTCAGCACGGCTCTCTGGCTGCTGCTCTGGTTCTGTTGCTGTGGGTCAGCTGAGCTCCCTGGCCTGGCTTCTCCAGCCTCCCACCCCTGGCTGCTTCCTTCTTAATTTGCCCAAGCACTTCCAGGCAACAGTTCTGCTCACAAGGGTGAGGGCGCCCTCAGAGGAATCACTCCCAAGAAGAAAGGGTTGGGGTTCAAGCCTGGGCCTCAACTCCTGCCGTGCAAGCCCTCCTCTTGGCCAGTTGGGGGTTGGGACCAGATCCTGCTGCCACTGGCTGGCATACTAGCCATGGGTTCCCGGATGGGGTTCCGGCTGGAGCAAGAGCACACCACTGCTTGCAGCCCAGCTCCTGGTCCCCGTCCACAGTAGGGGTTGGGGCCAGAGCCAGATTGGGTAGCCAGCAGCCTGGTCCCAGGTCTTTGGCCATGGTCGCTGCCTGCCAGCCACATGGCCCTGAGTCCCTGGCCAGACTCGGGGCACTGGCACTGGGACTTGGGGCTTCTGTCCTTTGTGTCCAGCAGCAGTAACAGCAGTGGACACCCTCCTGGCTCCCTCATTGGCCTGTTCACGTTGACAGTTAGCTCTGACTTGGCATGTTGCCTTCTCTCCACTGATCCTGTGGGCTTTCTCTCTCAGGTTCTGTTTCCCCAAAAGATGGCCAACCAAAAAGACCCACTATGTTTCAGTAAGGGGCCAAGAGTCCCCTTACATGTGCAAGCAGCTAAATGTGTCAGCAGATCTTGAAATTTCACACCCAGCCATCCATTTGCACATGGTATTACTGAAACCGCAAACACAAATTGCTATATTCTGTGCCTGTAGTCTGACTGATTCACATGCAGAAGGGAGCACAGGTGCATAATTAATAAATTTGCAAATAGTTGTTTCCATATTGAGGTATATGGGCTGACCTGCTGCATTCCTTTTTGAAAATCTGGTATTTAAACTGGGATTATAGTTTGCAAAGTGACTCTACAATAACACCATGGCATGCTGTAGTTATTCTTTCTATGACTGTTCTAAGTCATGCTCTTCTTACTTATGCTGGCTTCTAGCAGCTTTGGAGATCTGTTGGGACAAGTGTGGGACACCAGGGCATAGAGGAACCCTGGCTCCCCCACCATACCAGCTGTTGGAAGAAGACATGGCCATGGCTATATCTGTTCTATGCCATCTGAGAGCTGACTTTCCTTGCCCTGGGAAGATCTTAACTGTAGACAGTTTTCAGGGTGTCTTCTGCCAACAGATTGACACAAAGCAAACTTACTGGACTTGAGAGGTGAGGCCTTATTTTTCATAGCGGGAGTTGTACCTTGAGCTCTGTTCTTACACTTCTCAAAATCCAGTTGGATACTGTGAATTTTGCTTAATATTATTTACCTTGTGCTATGTGGTATTCCCCATCCTAGGCAGCCATATCATTTCAATATTCCCAATACATGCTGTGCTTCAAGGTGCATGGACTATTTTGGGAGGTGGCTGGCAATCTAGCTGCCGTGAAAGCTCATGCAATGAATACATTTATTAGTCTTCAAAAGTGTCACAGGACTCCTTGCCTGTTTTACTGAACTAGACTAGACTAACACAGCTGCCCCTTTGACTCTATGTAGATTTACCCTCTTGACAGTCATAAGGTTGATTTATTTTCTATTTCTTATTTGAATTTGTCAGGTTTTGTTCTGGATATGGATTATAACTGAGACATATCTACTACCAAATCCTTTTCCTGACGATCCTTGTTTTCACTAAGCAGAGCAGTCAGACTCCCAGAAATTAGAGTGTTCATATATTTTGAACGGCATCTGAAAAACTGCAAAAATTTCTTGTCGTTTTTCTGAACATTTTTGTGGCAATCAGACCCTTGTGATTGGGGGGGGTACTTTTTTAAGACTATAATCATATTGCTAAGAACTATTAGTGCATTTATAATAAAATACATTTTCAATAGAATGTCCTTCCTAAGACTTACAACCCCTCCTTCCTGCCACTACATTGCTGTGCTAAGGTATTATCTGCATTCTTATGTCCTGGCATTTGCAATTTTTGATGGCATTCAGTCCTCAAAATATCCTAACTCCATGTGCATTCATTAAACAATCCTAGATTAGCAGCATTTTGGAGACAGAGCTTGTACAGTGGGAAGGACTGTACTGCCCTGAGGTCAGGCTCATTTGGTAGGTTAAATACTAACTTGGATAGTAATTATGAACTCCATAGAGCAAGACAGGGAGTGAGTAAGATTTTACACTGTGTGCTTTGGCTGCAAAAACCTTTTCCACTCTTGCTTTTATCATCAAAGTTTTCAGTATTATTAAGACTATATTGGTATTTTTTTAAAGAAATTATTCTTTTCTCCACTTACTTGATTATCCTTTTATTTTAGAAACATTCCTCTGAATTTGCTGTCCAGTTGCTAAGGATGGATGATCTACAGCAAGATCATGGCCATTTCTGGCACAAGGACAATCTGTTACAGTGTACTGAAATCAGTCGGCTTACACACACACAAGCTGCATTTTTTCTGCATCAGAAAACAGCTCAGAATTTTCTGCTTACAGCTACTAGATTCTATTATGTTTTTAATGTAAGGGACTGACACACATACGCCAGGTAATACAGTTCCCTCTGCTATGTATAAGTTCAGACCAATCACCCTTTTTTGTCCATAATGCATTGTACATGTCTATGTGATTTATGTTACACTTGTTAAACTCTCTAGTCAAACTGAGCCGGGCACTTACTCTCACATAAATATACTGTACACATAATCCCCATTAACACTAAAAGGAGCTGATAATCTCCAAGATATTTTGCAATCAAATTCCCTTATGTTAACATACAAGTCATAAAAACCAGTTCAGCACAATGTTTGCCTGAACACCCCCATCAACTGAAGGCTATGCAGGAAGCTTCATGCAGGGAAGTAAGGTGTTTACCCCCACCAGACAGTAAAAGGAGTGCAAAAGTACAAGTAGAATACACACCCTTGCACCTGATTAAAACAGGACTTAAGCACTTTATACAGCCATAGAATAGTAATTTTTTAAAAATTGTAATGCAACCCAGAGCTTGCTTAATAATGGACTTGCACTTACTCAGAGGCTCTTAAGTTTGTGATTAAAAGTCTAACAGAAGATATTTACTATGTGTTGGTAGCTGGAGAAGAGGTGTGCAACAAAGTGGGACTTTCTCCAGTGAAAGCTCATAGGATCAATAAATTTGTTAGTCTTTAAAAGTGCCACAAGTTCACATTCCAGACCTCCTCTAAACTGAATTTAAGGTAGTCATTCTAAAAGGATCTCTGACAAAACCTGACATCTAAAAAAATGTTGAATCTCCTGCTTTTGCTCTGCATTGAAGTTACCAGTTTTTTTTAAAAGAAAACAAAATAAACCACAGCCCTCCTCTCCTCATCATGGGGTGCCATACTTATTGCTGTACTGATTGCTGGAGCACTTACTTCTTACTGCACCTGGGGCTTAGCTCTGCCACTCCAACCCCCCTCCAGCAGTTGCTCACACCACTTGTCAACTACTCGTGCTTTGTGGCTTGGGTCTCCTGCCAGATCACTATATACCCCTCCTTTCAAAGTCTTTGGGGACCCCCCTGTTCCAGGCATCCTTTCCTGTCCTTGCCCTTTAACAGCACCACTATCCCATGGCTGGTAAGGAACTCAGGCCCACCCTCTACATTGGCTCCAGCCCAAGGACTTTACACCAAGCAGTCAGGGTCCGTACAGATGTGAACCTTACTGGTGGAGTCCAGCACTACTTCCTACGTTACTGTCTCTTATCCTGCTTGTGACTCCAGTTTCTGCTCCCTTCTGCTCTCAGCTCCTGGGTTTTATACCAGCTCCACCTGTTCTTGTCCAACTGAGCCTCATCGCTAATTAAGCCCTGCTCCCTGACTGCTCCGCCAGATGCAACCTAGGAGGTTACTTGCCACATTTAGCCACCTTATCCTCTGTAGGCCTTCACAACCTTATCGCATCTCTGTTATTTTCTGCTCCTGTCTCCTGTCCTTGTAATCACAATACATGGCCATGTGCTGTGTGTGTCCTTTTTGAGTGTTCAGGGGCAGCATTACTCTGCACATTTGTTCAGGATGAGTCTCAAGAGGGACGAGCTTTCCAGGAACTGAGCATCTCCTCAGACTCCCATTGATGTCAGTGGGAGGTGAGGGCTCTCGGAACCTGGCAAGACCTGCTTCAAAGGTAGCAATGTTAGTTTGTACCCAAAACTTTGAATGTCCAACCCGGTTAGCTAGCTGTCTTGTTCCTTCAATATTTTGCAGGAACTTTCAAAGAGCAAGTTCTTGCCTGAGATTTATATCACCACCTTTGCTGTGTTGGAAGCAGAAAGAACAAAGGAATATGAACATATAAATTAACGATAGGCTATCTCAGAAAGGTCAATCTTAAAAATGGTAGGCAAGATCTGGCAGAGAGGGAGAAGAGCATTCTTATTTTATTCTCAAGACGGTTTGCCCTCACTATATCCTACCCATTCTGGCTAAGTTTTTATGGACTCACCTGCCACTATGTAAGAGAGAATATTTTTGGTATTGTTAGGCTCATGAGAGGCTAGCAAGGATGCAAGACAGCAGATTCAGCACCTGCTAAAGTGTGAGGGAGCTTAACTTTGGGAAGACTAAGCAGAGTGAACACAGCACATGTTGTTGATAGTGTGACTTTTATTTACAGACACTTAGGCAGCTACCTCCTATTAATTCCAATTAGATTAGCGCTTAAACACCAGTGAGGATCTGGCTCTTTGCTCCCTTCTGGTTTGTTTTAGGTTGGTTATAACTTTGTGGGCTATTTCACATTCACAAAGCTACAGTGCCTTGCAGCTGCTTTTTCTCCGTCTGTTTAGATGCAGGAAGCACTGTTTGTTAGATTTTTAGCGCTTCTAGTACAACTAGCTCCAAAGACAACCAAAGAAGGAAAAATTTTCCCAAGAAACTTCCCTGATGTCAAAAAATGCCCAGGTAGTTTCCTAAGTGCTCCTCATGGCAAGGTAAGAATTCT
Organism: Podocnemis expansa; assembly: GCA_007922195.1. NCBI lineage: Eukaryota > Metazoa > Chordata > Testudines > Podocnemididae > Podocnemis > Podocnemis expansa. The sequence continues at coordinate 41,973,352 of ML681984.1, read as the reverse complement.
GGGCTTCAGTAGGAGAACTAGAGTTATCATGGCCCTGAACGAAGGAGTTAGGGGAGGTATGCTTGCATGAGCCAGCTGCTTTGTGCTCTACCTGCTGGATGTGCCAGGGTGACACAATAATGTTTGCTGCCCAAAGTTAATGTTGTTTACACTAGCACTGTGAGTGACAGAATTTCTACCCTCAAGCCTAGAGATAACTTCCCTCATAACCCTAGCGACAATTAGTCCAGTGGTTCCCAACCTTTTCAGTAAAATGGCACACGGCAATGAGACAAACAATTCCATGGCACACCGCCTTCTTTCAGCTGAATTGAGTGCTCATAAACATCATGTTACTTGCATTTACTATGGTTATGGTCTTATGGGAGAGTGCATACAACAAGCTAAAGCATGATCAAATGCATTAATGTTTCACGTCCACCAGGAAAAAAATACATGGCATTTTAATTTTGCCCATTGGCCACCTGAGTTTAGAATGTTCATGTTATATAATCAAAAGACCAATACCTCACTTTTAATTTGGTGATTAACTTTCATGAATTTATTTTTGGTTGGATAAACTATTGTTTAAGATGAAACAATGTTTATTTTATATTGATGTTCATTACTTTTGTACAAAATTTCATGGAACACTCGGCCAGTTCTCACAGCATACCATTGTGCCACAACACACTAGTTGAAAACCATTGAATTGGTCTAGAGACAATTAGTAGACACTGTGGGTAAAATCATGGCCAGCATTTTACCCCTTTTTTTTTTGTTAACCAGTGGCAACCAGTCAGGTATCTATGCATAATATGGCTGTGTGTATCTACTCTGTTTCATGCTGTATTGCCTCTCATTTACCCAAAATTTAAGATAGTAAAACAGATTTAATGATTTTAAATGAGAATGTACCTGACTGACCTGTAGAGCATGTACAAAAGGTTCCTTTTTATTGTTCCTATTTAGTCGTATGCTTAACTGGACATAAATCTGAATATTATGAAAAGGATAGTATTACATGCTCTCTGTTAGATGGAAAATATTTATTCCTATTCTTTTTCTAAATGAGATTGCTTACCTTCTATTCTGATCAGCTACTTGTAGGCAGAACCATCCTTAAGAGGGGGTGAAGGGGGCAGTTGCCCCTGGCTCCACAGTTCCATGGGCCCTGCACTGTCCTGCCCTGAGCAGGGCAGCCCAGGGTCCAAACTGCTGCCCCCCCTCTGCCATGGTGTCCCTCCCCCCCAGCTGCCTTTAGCACAAAGCCAAAGGAAGTGAGGTGGGGGCAGAGGGCGGCTGGAAGTGCTACCAGCCTCAACTCTCCACCGGTCTGCCTCCCTGCCCCAGGGAGGAATAGCCAGCCCAGGAGTGGAGCAGGCCAGCCCAGAGGTGGGGCAGAAGACGGGGGCCCAGCCCCAGGACCAGCCCTCTCTGCCCCCAGCATGCGTGGGGGGGGGGGTGGCGGCACAGGCTGATTGGCCCTGGGCCCCGCCCCTCCTTACGGACCACCCTGCTTGTAGGTTATCTTCTCATGGTGAATGCTGAAATAAAAAATAAGCTCCTTGAGGTATTAGTAAATGAGTAAAACTAATGGTAGAAACTGTATGAAATTTATAAAAATATATTTAAAAAAAAAAACCTTCTGCTTTTGAATAGAAGCCTTAATAAAATGAGCTGTTGTCTTAAATCATTTCCTCCTGAGCAAGCATCAGTGTGAAACTGTCACACAATTGTCATTAACTGGCACTCTTGTTGGTAGGCTCACCAGAGAAGACAGAGACTGAATAACCATGAAAACAGAACTTCTGGAAGTAGTTGTTATGTTGACTGGGTTACAGGTGACCATTTATAAGTGAATGCCATATGCCAAAACAGCAATGATTCTTACCAGAAATACCATGTCAGGCCCCATCAGAAAGGTTATAATTTGTTAAATTTGATATTATGTTTGTGTCATATTTGTATTGGAAAACAAACAAGGAGTCTGGTAGTACTTTTAAAGACCAACAAATTCATTTATTGCATGAGTGTTCATGGGAGAGAATCCTACTTCATCAGATGCTTGAAGACGGGGAACTTACAAAGTGGAATTCTCTCCCACGAAAGCTCATGAGATAAATACATTTGTTAGTTTTTAAAGCATCACCAGATGCCTTGTTTGTTTTGCTGAACTAGATTAACATGGCTACCTTTTTAGAACGTGTACTGGAAGTTATGGATATGTTTGATGTATTTATATTTCAACTTGTTCTGTGTTTCTGGGCAACACCCTAGAGAGGATGGCATCAGAGATAAGTCTGCTTAATGGCCCATTTAGGGAACTCAAAGGTACAATGTGAACTCAGGGAAACAATTCAAGACTTACCCAGATAACCCTGGACTCCATCTTGTTTTAATGAATTTCCACAAGCTGCATGGCAAAGGGACACAAAAGGCAGCTACGCCATCTCACGTTGTCTTGGTTTCTGTTTCTTATCTCTGGCTCCAGTCATCCACAATGAAAGCTGTAAAACAAAAAACTGAGATCCATTTGGATATTGGATGTACATGAGTGGGACTATACAAGCCTGCAAACTCCATAATTCTACTGAAAACCTGAGATATATTGACTTTAAAGTCATTTGATTTCTTTAATCATATAACACCTTTCATCTTGTTTCTTCCTTTCCTTTTATAATAAACCTTATGTTTTAGTTACTAAAGGACTAGCTGGCAACATGGTATTTTGGGTTAGATCCAAATTTATTAATCTGGCAACCAGGAGTGGCCCAAGGCTTTTTGGCACCCCAGGCACCTGTGATTTTGGTGCCCTCCCGGTTGTGGCCTTGGTTGCATGGGCTGGGTGGTGGGTCCTCCCTCCCACCCCAAACCTGGCCGAGCCATGCACCGAGACAAGTGGAGCCCTGGCCAAAGAGCAGGCCTGGTTGGTGGGCTGGGCTGAGCCATGCCAGACCACAGGCCGGCTGAGGGGCAGGGGCTGAGCAGCAGCCCGCAACCTGCTCGGGTTGAGCCACGGGCTGGCCCCAAGCCAGTGAGTTGCAGGCTGGCCAAGGGGCCTCTGCCCCCCCATTCCTCCTGTCACTCTCAGTCCTCACAAACCTGTTCCTAGCCCCCCTCCCCTAATCCTGTCCCTAGCTTCACCCACTTACCTCTTCTGGGGAGCGGACCCAGCCAAAATAGCTTCCTGCCTTGCTCTGCCCTGGGCTATGTGCCTGTGCAGAGCAGGGTGGGAAATTTAAAATAGGCTCACTGAGCCCAATGGCCTTTGGCACACCCTATTGTCTGGCACCCTAGGCGCCACTCAGGTCACCTCTATGGTAGGACTGGCCCTGCTGCCAATGTGGCTGACTCTTTCAGGTCAAGAGAACATTTTGGTAAAGGGAATAGTGTTTTAGTAACTTATCCCTTTACTAGACCTAGTGGCTGATTTGGGAGCATGAGACTGGAATGCAGTAAGGGGGCTATGCAGCTTCTCATTTTTAGCTTCTTTTTAGTCATTGTGGGGGATCAGAAGCACTGTTTTGTGGCTGGTTAGTGAATTTACTGCAATGGTAGCCACCAGTTTGGAAGAATCTGTTCTCCGTTTGCTGCCTGACCCGACCTTGGCATTTTCAGGTGGTCTACCCTAGACAGACATGGGTCACAGTAGTACTACCGGATTAGAGTTATGACTTGTTGGGAGAAATGTAAATTGCCACTCCGCACACTGTAGCTGATTTGTGGGCAGAAGATTTCAGCCTCCAAAGATGTCAATTCAGCAGCTTTCTCAAGCACTAGAAATTAATTCACAACATTAAAATTAGGAGGAAAATGTGATAAAGGGTTAATGTGCTGTGTGAATGCTTGTTTATATCTCTATATTGTTACCGTCAGGGTGTTGATGAGCACGTATTTATCCATAAGCCACTAATTTACTGCCACTTTGCCCATGGTGTTGGAGAACCTTGTTACTTTCCAGTATCTGATTGGGAAAAGCTGACCAGAATTTTAACAGATTCATTAGAGCACTACAATGAGTTTCATGCTGCAGTGAATCTTGTTCTTTTTGAGGATGCCATACAGCACATGTAAGTTTCCTTTACTTTCAGTTGGTATAATGTGTGTGTTAACAAAGATAATCACTGAAGTGCAAATTCATTTAAAGGTGACCTGAAAGGGCATTAAAAATAACCTCACATATCTTTAGAGCTGTGTGCTGAGTGCTTCAAGTCACCAGGCTAAGTCAGGCATTTAGCACTATTTTAATATAAAATGTAACTATTTTTCACTTTTAAAGGTTTCAAGAACCTCGATCCACTGCGAATTGTTGACTTCTGTGTGTGACCTACCAAGCATGTTTCTTATCTCATCAAATTCACTATAGAACCCCTAGGCAGACTGCAACTTGATCCATCATGGTATTTTAAGACTCAGTATGAAATTGCTTTCGAACATTTTACATTTCTGTATGGGAAAGAAATAGGCTATTTTTTAAGAAAAAGTTTAGAAATGTACACAATGCTCTAGGAAAGGGGCTTAATTAACTCCTCCAGGTTTGCTCCAGTCTGAAATGGGCTCTGTGTTAAATATGACATCTCCTGTTTAGTTCACACCAGGAGGTCATTGACAGCAGGACCTCTTAATCCTGTGTGTCCTTATTGCAAGGTTTGAAAAGGAGATGCTGGGTAGGAAAGGAACTAAATGAAGATTTACATTTTAAAAATACTAAATCCCTCTTTGGAGGGCTTTCTGGGGCATCCACTGCATGTTTTGTCAGCTGATTGTTTATTGACAAAATTATTTTTCAAGTTATTTTTAATAGCAACTTAAGTTTTGCACTTAGGAAACCAAATTTAGCTCTGGTTTAACTTCATAAGTCTTCTGCTTTATTAGGCTTATTTAATTCTTTGTTACATTTTTTTTTTAGCCCAGACTTGTGCTAGACACTCACTGCACTTGTAAATTACAATTACATGTGTTCAGATTTTCAGGATCAGTTACTAAAGTTAACAATTGACTGCTTTTGCATTCTGCTTATCTTGAATAGTAAAACTAAACTGGTCAGTTAGTTTTGCTTTGTATATTGTATTTCACCTTCTGGGTCTCATACATTTGTACATTGCTGCTGTGTTTTGAATTCACAACATTGTAGATGAAATTTAAATGCCTTATCCCCACATGCTGTCCAATAGTCCTCCTTTTCTTTACTATGAAATATAACACAAAATAAGAAAATATTTCTGTTTGACAGTGTTTGGAACCACTGCCCTTCTCCCCACATCCTCAAAGCCTAACATGTTGGTCTGTACCCATTAGCACAATAAAAAGGCCTCTCAAAGATACTTATGAATTGTAGGCAATATGTTCCATATTGAGAAATGTCATTAGATTCACCTTGACAACGCAAAACTAGAAATACATGTCACTGGTGGAGGATCCCCAAGGGATGTAAAAATCCTTCTTCCATTGGGACCCAGAGCAGAAAGCATATTAGCTGTTCATCTTGTTTGGATTTTTGTTAATCAAGAAAAATGTACTTAATTACTCTGACAGGAAGCAGTGCATGTAGAGGCTAGGCTGAACTAAGCCTGAGGCCAGATGTCATGTAGTCTGAAATAGCATAAGTTTCTTGTGCTACTTCACTGTTAATAGAGTAGAACCTCATCAATTATGATAGCTAAAAGAACTCTATATTTTACTCAAGTGGGAATGTAATTAAGCCATATGATAGAGGCTTATCCTTTTACTGCTATAAAGAGTTTGTTTTGTGTTGACACTCTTAAATGATATGTTTGTTCAACATTTTTCAACATGAAAATTACAAGAACAGGCAACCAGGGAATACATAGACCTAGTCATATCAAGGTCACCAGTTTTAATTCAGCCACTGTCAATAAAGACCCAAAGTCATGGCCATCTGCTGACTGTATTTAAATGTAGTCTCAGTCCTGGTCCCAGCATATAGGTGTCCACATTCTACAGATTACCAGTGGCACTAATAGGCAAGCCCAGCAGACAAGCCAGAGACAGATTATAGAGACCAAAGGCCTTTGAGTTATTGTCTTGACTTATTGAGTTATTCTCTCCAGCTTACAGTATAGGCACACAGTTGGGTTTTGTGATGCTTTCAGTAATTGAGCTCGTGGCTTCACCCACCAGTTCTGTAAATAAATTATGAGATTCTCTCTGCATGGGAGCTTTCACAAGTATTACATTTGAAAAAGGAAAAAAGACCAATAAGAATGACATAATTAGTAGAGATTGGCCCAAAACAAAAAAACACCAATCCAAGTCCCTCCCGTGACTACTGGGAGGGTAGAAATCACATTCATTTTCTACTTCATAATCTTTGATTGATTACATGCTATGGACATATCTGCTACCAAATAAAAGTAAAAATACTGTTTTATAATTTAATCTTATTTCCATACATGTCTGGTCAACTTAATTCCTGAGGCCTCATATGGCAATGTTCTCTCTTCACTGGAGATGAAGGTAGGGGCAAGCAAAGCTTGTGCTGCGTAACAGCCTATCCTGGCCCCCTGGAAGTTTTCCAGATAGCTTTTCTTTAAGGATATTCTATCCCTGATCCTCAGGTAAAAGTTTTAATTTCTTTTGAAATACTGTTTTTGTTTCTTAGCATTCATAGAATTAGCAGTACCTGCTTTCTGGCAGCCAGTGATGGGAGATCACTTTCAATTTATGAGCAATAAATTACTCTAATTAGTTTATATATGTATATATGTCTCTGTACTGTGATAGTAATGCTCAACACCTGATTTTGCTTGTTTCTACCACTACAGTAGAAGTTGTTTGTTGTGACCCTAGGTATGCTCCCTCTATTGAGTAGCTTCCTCCCTTACCAAAGGCAACACCAATAGCTTGTTAAGATGAATTTCTGTCTGCTTTGGGCACATCATGTAAAGCACCTGCAATGGGCTATGTTGCACCATGTACTTTTTTTTCTTTTGTACTGTTTTCTGTCTCCTTTCTTGCCCTTATCTCATAGTGTCTGCTAAGGAGTTACAAACCAAATTATCAGTAAATTCTGAGCTTAGCTTTCAAACTCTGAGTTTGAGAGTATTAGAAATTAGGCAAGGTGAGTTCACCCAACCTTAGCATGGACTAATTCACTAAAGTGCACATAATATCTTAAGCTTAACTGGCCAGCTTTTATTTGTGACCTAACTATGGCAATTGTTCATGCTGGCTTGTAGCCATAACATCTTGACCAAGGACCATTAGCTGAAAGTCAGTGCATTTGCATTATAGAGTAATTTAACCTCAAGAATTTATCTATGTAGGAAACTTTATTTCATATTTCTGTAGTTCACTGAAGGAGGGGTTTTTAGCTTTTTGTGACTGACAAATTAAAATACAAAACATATAAGCTTTAGAAAATATATGGTTAAAACTGTAATGTTATTACTAACTTCCTAAATGCTTATTTCTATGGAAGGGTCAAAGAGCTCCATAGACTACTCTAAGTAAGTAAGAGTACTTCCATAATGATAAAAGTAAAAATAAGTGTGTTTACATTTACTATATATGATAAAATGTAACTGATAAAAGAATATTATGTAATGTTCTATCAGAAACTGAAGCTACAGAAAAAGCTTTGTTAGTGTTCTCACCAGCAGAATCTTGGGATCGTGAGACTTACTCCGGTGTGTCTAAAAGAAAGGTGTAGGTGATGGTCTTCTCTTTCAGTGTACCATCCAAGATGGATGAATGTTACTTTTGTCTTTGATTTTCTTAGTAATACTCTTAAAGCAAGATTTCACTCTCGGATGCATGATTAGTACTTATACAGAGTTTCATTCATTTGAGAGCAGAACCTGGCTTTTAAGGTACAGAACAATGGCCAAAGCAGATGATTGATGATGGACTTGAATTACAAAATTCAGATAGGACCTTTGGCAGAGTTTGGGAGAGATGGTGCTGGTGGTTGGATAAGGTTTTTGACTTAGGTTTACCTCCAACACACTTGAAGTTGTGTCTTGAGCAATAATTGTAAAAAATAGGTGATTAGCAAAAATTTTATCTGTGGGAAATGGTAAAAGGTGAAGTAATGTTAAATTATTGGTTTAGGTAGATATTAAACAGCTACACATTTTTTTGCCTCAGGTTGGCAGGCAGTTATGCAAGGCAATCCATGCACAGGGCCATTTTTGTAAGGGACTGAAACTTACTTGCATATAAATACACTGAACCAGCAGCAAGCTTGCATTTGATAATCAAAGGACTCGTGTGTGTAGGGTTTTTTGGGGGGTTTGTTTTTTTTTTTTGGGGGGGGGGGGGAGGGGGGTG
>ML681984.1:41815381-41964978 GCA_007922195.1 Podocnemis expansa | reverse complement strand
AAAAAAAAAGAGAGAGAGTGACAGAGAATATGCCCTTGAATAATTTGTAGTGAGCTACAGATCTCTTTTTTAACTTGGATTCTCATGCCTATGATTTGTCATCTTCAAGAATTTTTAAGTCAGTTCCAATGGTGGCTTAGATGCAATGATCTTCATGGCAACAGCACTTGTTTTTTTATTGAGGGCCCTGTAGCATCTAAGCAAAGCCTGAAGACAAACTGATGATGTTTGCTCTGAAATTAGTAGACACATTGTTGCTAGTATCACGAAAATGGTGGCACGGAAATATATGTCCACACGTTTAAACCCTGGCCAATTGCAAATCATTCCTCGTTTTCTGTATGCAATAAAGAAATACTTTATTTACCTGCTGTAACTTACTGTCTGGACAAAATGATCTATAGCTGTAAAATTAATAAAGAATGTGCAATGTTTATCTCTAATGCAACTCTACTGAATTTAGAGTAATACTAGGGGCTAACTTGGTCCCAAATATGGTATAAGCCTATAGAATTACTGTAGTTTTGACATTACTTAGGATCTAGAAGATAAACAGATATGGTCAATACAGTTGACCTTCAATAGTTTCCTCTCATCACTCTTTAAAAAAAAACAAACAAAAAAACAAACAAAAAAAAAAACCAATCTGAATGTTTCAATACAATATATGGACCAGATCATACATTGCAAATTACATATGAGCAACTCTGTGTTGCACAGAGGCCCGCTGAAGTCAGTAGGCCTTTCCCATTGCTAGATCAGTGTGTGACTGAATGAACCAAGCGCGCATTGTGTTCATCTCTCAGCTTGCTCTTAGCCTGGTCTGAACTGTGTGTCTAGGTTTACAGTTGCATGACCTTTGGTGTTTCAGTAAATGCACAAATATTGTATGTATGTTACTTATCTAGAAATAACAGTTCAAAAAATGGGTTTATTCACGAATTGGTCCCTTAATCTGATTTATGGACTCTATAGCATCACTGTTTGCTTTTCACAAAACATCATACGCTCAAGTTGTACTTTACTTTTATAATCCAGCTAATGTGTATCTTCCTGGTATTAACAATGATTCAATTCACCATCCCACTTCCTCCCCTCCTCTTCAACAACGCTTGTTTCACTGCTGCTCTCTTATTAGGTAAAGTGGTTGCATCTCCTCTAGAATCCTGGCACTTCACTGGAAAACTAAGCATCATGCAGGACAACATTTGTGATAGAAAGTAGGAAAATATAGTATGAGGAACGATCAACGTGGGTTTATAGAGTTATCAACAAACTGATCTGAGAGCAAAATGATTGTTCACTTTGTTGGGTAGCCTTCCCCGTCTTTCTTTGTGACAATGGCTAGATCTTCCAATTGTTAATTATGTACTGCCCTCTAGGGATTTATGTTTTGCTTGTGGCAACTTGCTTGCAGGTCCTAAGGGATCCATTTGTTATAGTCTGTATTTCTCATGTGGAATGCTTACTTCACTTCACCTTTTTTGTTTCTTTGACTCTAATGGTGGCTTTAAATATCTCTTTTTTTTCCAGACATCATTATTTTTAAGTTGCTTTTTAAACTTTCCCAGATTGTGTTGCTTTTATTTTGTTTTGTTCATGGTTTTTTGTTTTTTGTTCTTTTTTACTATTGGCACATTGCTTGTTCTGTGGGTTTGTGTTTTTGCACTGAGTGGATTTTAAGTATCTGTGCATGTATGCATGTGTCTACAAAGACCCTGTGCATATATGTGTAAATATATAATATAATAAATACACACTCCCATTAGATTAATAAAACAGATTTTTAATGCTTAATTTTTGATATTTCCCAGGCAGTCTTTCTTATTAATATTTACATATATTCAGATTGTGGAAATGATCTATCATATCTGTCTACCTAAGAGTGACGTTGCCACACTTTTATTTTAAAGTCAAAGTGAAGAATATCAGTACTTTTTCTCCATACAATGCTCCGATACCCTCTTACGTGTTTTTGTTCTTTAAATAATGACGCCTACCATCAGGGAAAAATAATAATAGTAATAACAATGAAAAGTAGTTTCTGTGGCACTTAAGAAAGTATAGGTAATAACTCAAATAATGCAGGTTAAGAAAACCACAAGAGAAATCTTTACTGATTTAAAATAAAGAACATTGATAAATGTATTCATGATCAAAACAGTTCAGAAATAGACGATCTTAAAATGAACAAAGGACAGCAGGTTTTGAATAGGCTTCATCAGTGGAGGGGAGAGGTCAGCTGTGGAGATTAGTTATAGGAGCTATTAAGTCACCTCTGTGACACCAATAGAACAGTTTAACATAATCATGTGCAATCAGCAAAAATGCTGTTTATTACAAAATGTTTTTCCCTTTTAATATTGTTATTTAAAGTGGTGCAATGTAAGGTGTGCACACATGCATTCCATGAGTACAGAGTGACAGTAGTAATGATTTGTGGTGCTTTCATGACATTTTTCAGAGTAAAATTGTTGCAAGATACCTCACCTTAAGTAGCTGAAGGCTTACATTTGCACTGGTGATGCTGGGTTCTTATATTGACACTGTAGACTTATGAGAGATAAAATATTTAATGACCCCATACTAAGCATGGTAATTTGCCATCTTGCATTGCACACCTGGATTTGGGTGCATTTGGCCTCCTTCATAACTTGATACCAACCATCTTTTAGTGCATATTACAGAGGTCTATAAATGAGCATAAGTGGGTGGGGGATTAGCTAATAAAATGCATCAGCATTCTTCCTCTCCCAAAGTCTATCGCAGTCCCAGTTGTCAGATATCAGTTTTCAAGACAGTTTTGGTAGGTACCTAGATTTTTGACCAATTGAAATATTAAAATCAACTTCTTATGCAGTGTTACATTTGAGGAATGCCTGCACCAAGAGTATCCCTGTTCCCACTGGCATACCAATATTCAAGATAATCTCATTGTGCACAGGGATTTTAAAACTGTTTTGAAAATTCAAAGCAGCTCCTCATATAAGGACTTTATATTGAACTCTTGATCAAATAACACCAAGTTTGCACCACAAACTCTACCCCAGACCTTGTTGTAGCACAGTAATTTCATATTGAGGCAGTAGTGACCTGACAGTTAAGGTTACACCAGCTTTTCCATTTTAACAGAAATGAAAATGGTCTAAAAACATTCTGACTCTTGTGGTTAGAATATTATTTTTAAGTGTTTATTTTAGTTTGTATGCTGCTTGATTTTGTCTTTTTCCATCACAGTTCTTGGGGAGGCAGCAGTGTTGAGGTCTGCCATGATCGTTTTAAAAAAAGCCACGTCTGGACTTTTCTACTGTCTGACATGTATCTGTGAAAAGGGTGTCTGTAGGACTACAGCTCTTTAAAGAATAAAATTGGTATGGTGATCACTTGGTTTTTATTGATTTGATATGATAGTTTTGATGAAAGCCAGTTACTTGATTTGATTTACAAGCAAGGAGTCCTGTGGCACTTAAAGACTAACAAATTTATTTATAACATGAGCTTTCATGGGAGAAGATTCCAGTTCATCAGATTCTACCCCTTTGGAACATGATTTGCTTTCATCACAAACAATCCTATTGTTCAGAAAACAGGTGATCAGTATGGGGTATGATTACATTACCCTAATGCTGCTGCTTACTAGAGATTTTCATCTTCCCTTTATTTAATTTGTGGTGTTTTCCTTGATGGCACTTTTAAAATAAATCCAGAATTTGCCTAGTTTGCTTCTATCCAACGTTAGAACACTTTGAAATATTGTCTCCTAAACCAGAAGCTTTGTTCTTAAATCATCCAGAAAAAGCACTGTCAAAATGCAGGAAGAGCCTAACCAATGGGAACATTGCACCGTCAGAAAACTGTTGAGGGCAGGACTTAAGTTGTACAGTATTTACATATATGGGTGCAGCTCAGTTTCAGTGGCCACAGATGTCACTTTGTGCCACTGATAACACTGTAATGTAACAGAGCCCCTGTCCCGTTGTACATTCACAATGACTTTTTCTGGTATATCAGTTTGACTTTAGTCGATCTGTAGAGCAGACTTTTACCTGGAATAACATAAGTATTTATAACCCCATGAGTGCTAAACACTAGTTGAGATCACCCCCCAAATGGGTGATATCAGTCTGAGAGAATCACAGCCATGGTTTGAGTCACCATGGTGTGAGTCTCAGGTGTGTGGGGAGGGAAAAAGAAAAAAAAAAAAGCAGCTAGAAGAACAATAAAGTTCTAGTTTCATATTATTTAGGGGTCTGTGTCTCTCAAATCCTTTGCTCAAACAATCTCAATTTTGGCCCACGAATTCTATCCTGGATCCCCAGGGGAGACAGCAATTTTCAAGATAATCTGAGTCAACATATGGATTTTAAGCCATTTAGGTAAATAGGCTTTAAACAGTAAACTGGTCTCAACGTTAACTATAGTGGTGCTACTGCCCCAATATAATGTATGCTGTGAGAACACCTACTAACATGACAATGACATTGAAGGAGATTATGGATCCATACTTCCATCATCTAAACCATCTTCTGACGTATTTTGTCATTTTCCCAGTCCCAGGCATGAGTTCACCCAAACCATAAAGAGTGATATCAAAAAAAGAAATGTATGGGTATCCTTAAATTTTACTAGGCAAGTGTTTACCTTTTATTTGTCCACAGTGTGTCTCTTTCAAATTTCAGTTATAAAAAAGAGAAAAGATGCATATATTTTTTCAACTGGCTAGTGATTTATTAGACAGGATTAGAGTGTGTTTGCTGTTTCTCACAGCTTTTGCTGGCTAAACAGGGAGAAAACTATTACTAGAAAGAACAAGAATGAACTAGCATGCACTGCTACTGCTGCATACTTTTAAAAAAGGGATCCGGGTCATAATGTATTAGAGTTCTCTATAATTAATCCTTGTTTGCCAGGAAAATATTCAGTCATGTCAGGAAATTATCTGTGAGGAATAAGCATTTTCCTTCCCTGCCCCAATCTGTGTTGGGCGGGGGGAACAGGAAAAATGGCACAGATGCATTCAGCATTGTATAAAGAGTAAGTATGGGGATTTCAGTTGCTGATATTTCACTATGTTCTGATGCTAATGTAAGATATGTTGTGTTTGCATTTATAATTAAGATGAACAGATGGTGAAGACTTGGTTTAGAGTACTACTGTACAGCCATTAAAATAATCTCTGCTGACAGTGATTCTTCACTATAACAGGAACTTAATTGCATATATATCACACATGCATTGGAAAGAATTCTTTCTTTAGCCATTTGCTCCATTAGGACAGTAGTAAGAATTTACAAGAACAGGATTTGTGCTGGAGACTCCATGAAATAACAGATGCCATTCTGCAGAGTGTACTGAATTGCATTAATTAACGAGCACTCTGTGATGACTCAAAGAGAAAGCAATGGATCAAAATATGGGATTTCTTATTTCAAAACAACCCATTTTGAAGGGGAGTAGAATCTGAAATCTGTCTGATATGCTTGATCTTAATTCTATTTTTATCATGAAGTTATGCCACTGACTTTACTGGAGGTCTCCTGACTTAATTCTAGGACAGAAAGGTCCATAAGAATGTTCCTCCTTTTAATCATATGTTCTATGCCTCAGACTCCAGTGGGGTACTTGTGTTTAAAGTTAGGTAGGGGTTTAAGTGCCTCACTGAACCAGGACCTTAAACTGGTGTAAGTGGGAACAGACTCAGACCCTTGACTGCATGTTTGATTTACATGGAAGCTGTAAACAATGGCATTTTGCTTTCATTATTAATATTTTATGCTTTTCAGTTGAGGATCTCAAGGGTTCACAAACATCAGTTAATAAACAGAGCCTCACAACACCTCTTTGAAGTGAGTATGATGCCTTAGCTTTTGCACAGATTGGTAAACTGTGGCACAGAAAAGGTAAGTAGCAGTTTACTCAACATAATACAGCAAGTCACTTGTGAAAACCATAGCTCTGCATGGCTGTTGTTTTGTTTTGTTTTTTGTTTTTAAACTATGCCACATTCCCTTTTATATAATTGCTGTTTTTATGAAAGTAAAATCCATTGAGCTCAGATTTAGAGGGGGGACGGTCAGAAACCTGTGCCACCTGTGACTGGTTTACTCAGAAGAGGTGCTCCTTACACAGCAATTGTCATCTGTAAAATTAAATTATGATAGTTTATGATATTTATTTTGATAACACCTCCATAAGAATTAATTGATCTAAATTGATTCTGTTTCCAAGTGAAAAGAATATAAAGGAAGTGGGGGAAAAAGACAGGCTGGAAGCCAAAGGACCTAAAAAGGCAGCAAGTTTCAGAAAACATTTATTTGACTAATTTGCCCAACTTGATAAGAAAAGGGTGGTTTTATTCTGAGATATAGAAATAATGATTGATTAGATGGGTATTATATTTACAATATGTTGGATGAGTAATGGTTCTGAATGGATATAGAAAATATCTCACTGAGAGTGGAAGAATCCATGAATCACAGAAGACAGAGCACAAAATACCAACACACCAACATACTGAGAAAGGGTTTAAATAATAACCAGCCAAATGTTGGAAGAGGTCCAAAGAAGCAGAGAACAAAAAAGAAACTATAGACAGAATAAGGGTTTTAGACAATAGACTGTGAGAGAGCTGCAGATGCCTTTGAATGGAGTATGAGACCTTTACTTATAATTACCTAAATTTAAGGTCAAGACACCTGCTTGTGGGGAGCTGGTTGAAAAATCAGGAGTAGCACTGAATTTCTGTGATATCAGTTCTTATGTTTTTTAGAAATTTTGATATTATTAAGTAGATAATAATAATAATAACAACAATAATAATAGGTTTGTTTATTTGTGTTACAACTAGAGATCCCAACTGAGACTAAGGCCTCATTGTGCAGCACAGTAGTATGTGCCAGTAAGATTGTGTCTCTTATCACTTAAAATAAAGCATAAAATGAAAATCTAGAAATAAGGGTAATGAATTTCTGTCCAAAAATTAAGATAATCTCATCTTAATTTAATTTGTTCTCTCATTCAAATTAACCATGAAATAGAAAGTTTCATATTTTGCACCATAATAATTCAGATGAGTACAATGTCTTTTTTTTTTTTTTTTTTACAAATTAACTTTGTAAGTAATCAGTTAATAAATCATCAGATTTGTTGCTGTGAGTGACACTCTAGGTGAGAAGCAGCAGGGGTGGACTCTTGATTCCTAAAACTGAGAGATTAAGCATGTAACAGTGGTTATATAAATTGTCTCCTGTTACTAACAATGTTGCTTACATCATTGTCATTAATTTTATATCCATCCTAAACATGCCGAATTCTGGGCTCTGGAATATGCTCATATAGCCAAAGCCTGAACTGAGGCATTGTATGCAATAGTCTGGTATAGTGGTCTGTTCTCCTGATGTACCATATCTAGCTGACACATCATACCAGTCCACTAAATTGTAGGCTTCATAAAGAAGAGAATCCTGAAGGAGAGAGAGATGTTTCAAAGAAATAAATCCCATATGCAGGAGCCAATGGCTACTAAATGTGTAGTGGGAGGGGAGCCAAAAGAGAGAAAGGGATTGGAGAAGCAGATTAGGAAGTCAACATCAGGGTGATGAAGAGGGATTGTGAAGTTAAAAAAGGTAGTGAGGGGAAAGGATATTTTAGGAAAAAATTTAGAGAAGGGAAAATATCAGTTGTTGAAGAGGAACTAGGGAAGAGGGAGTCAGGAAATGGAGTGCGTCATAGAATCATAGGGTTGGAAGGGACCTCATGAGGTCATCTAGTCCAACCCCTTGCTAAAAGCAAGACCACTCCCACTAAACCATCCCAGCCAGGGTTTTGTCTAACCAGGCCTCACGTGTTTCCAAAGATGGAGATTCCACCACCTCCCTTTCCAATGCTTCACCACCCTCCTAGTGAGAAAGAATTTCTTAATATCCAACCTCGACCATCCCAGCTGCAGCTTGAAACCATTGCTCCTTGTTCTGTCCTTTGTTACTACCGAGAACAGCCTCGCTGAGCACCCCTTCAAGTAGCTGAAGGATGCTATCAAATCCCCCCCCCCCCCCCCAGTTTTCTCTTCTGCCGACTAAATAAGCCTAGTTCCTTTAGTCTCTCCTTGTAAGTCATGTGCCCCAATCCCCTAATCATTTTCATTGCCCTCCACTGGACTCTTCCTAATTTGTCCACATCCTTTCTGTAGTGCAGAGCCCAAAACTGGACACAGTATTCCAGATGTGGCCTCACGAGCACTGAATAGAGGGGAATAATCACATCCATCGATTTGCTGGCAACACTCCTACTGATGCTGCCCAATATGTCGTTGGCCTTTTTGGCAACAAGAGCACATTGTTGACTCATATCCAGCTTCTAATCCACCATAACCCTCAGGTCCTTTTCTACAGGGCTGTTACTTAGCTGATAAGCTTGACGCTGAAAAAAACAGTTTTGAAGTTGGATGATTTCGTGTGCATTTGGTGCTGTTAGAGCTGTTCAAAATCTTTTGTTGAGATTTTGGGGGCAGGGTTTTAAAACCAAACCAAATCTAAATTATGGATTTTTCCTCAGTAAAATCATAATTACAGCTTTTGCTTTTATCACTTTTTTTCCCACTGTAAACTTTTAAAAACAATTCCAACTTTGGAAAAGTTTGAGTGGTAAAAGAAATAATCGGAACACTGTAATATTGCCAGTCAAAAACTTCAAAAATTGAGAAAATTATGGCAAGTTTAAAAAGTAGCAAAGTTATAATTAAAGAAAAAAGGAAGAAAAATGGAAATGATATAATTATAAGAAAAAGAGAAGAAAAATGGAAATAAGAAGACAGAAAATTCTTTAAGCTGAAAATCATAAAACAAAATGTTTGTTTTCAAGATGTGAATTGAAATGAAAAATTAAAAATTTAAGAATAAAATGTTTGAACTACATTTTCTGTATTACTAAATTTTCAGGGGAGATACATATTTTGCTAGCTCACATGCTTATTTTATTGTATTTCCAGGCAAAACAGAGGAAGCTCAAAGGCCAGTCAGTCTATTTTAAAGACACAGCAAACTTTGGATCCATTGTGACCCTGGGATGGGGTCCAATCATGTTTGTGGGTGTACAGTTGGTGGCTGGTGGGTATAACCAAGCCTTTTGTGTTAGAATTTATGCATTTAAGATAAAGATCTCATGAAAGAATTAAATCAACTTTTGTCACCGCTTTATATACTGTATACAGCTGTATATACTGTCCCCCCTTTGTATTCTGTCTAGTTCATGGGTCAGTTTTTGCATTGGCATGGGAGGTAAATTGTATGAGTGATAATCACTGAAGAGAACAGTGGATGTAGATATACTGGGAAAATGAGAGAGATTCCTGTGGTGAAATTCTGGATAAAAGCAAGAAATTAATGTCAATGGAGGTGGCAGACGTAATGGCCACCCCGTCCCCCAACATAGCCCTCTAGACTATGGAGCTCACAGGGAGGAGTGTTAAGTATCTATCTCCCCTGATGGGTCTCATCTCCGGGCTATCCAGCTCAAGGGGAAGAGTGTTAAGGATTGATCTTCCCTGATGGGCCTCAATCTCCTGTGTGAGTTTCTGCCTCCCTAGCTTTGTGTCAACAAGAAGGGGGGGTGAGTTCCTATCCCCCCTGAACAGTTTCTCGGCATCCCCCGTCACCACGAAGGAGGGGTCATTGTCTGGGGTCCCAGTTTTATCATTGGTCCTGACCAGGATCCCACTCCTAATTGGCTATTTTTACTCTGGCTGGGCAAAATTCTATTAAAACCCCCTGTCTCAGCTAGCTTGTTGTTCTCCCACCCTCGGATGCTAAAGGGCACGTCGCGACCCGGTCGGACTGATCCCCCGACTGAGACAGGGAGTACCCGCCCCCGAGACCCTCTTTTTTTTTTTTTTTTTGGGGTGTACACGGATTGCCAGCCGAACGATTAAGTACTGAGATGCTGCAGCTGGTCTGTCTCCTCGCTTTGGGTTCTACTGCGGTCCTGGGACAGGTATTATAAATCGATATAGGCCTCTTACCTTCTCTTAATCATTCTACTTGGTACCATTTATATATAGGCTGTGATTGTAGCTTCTTCATCTGAGTTTTGTATAGTTTGTGTAGTTGTTATTATTTTCTCTGTATCCTGCATAATCTTTTTATGATATAGTTGTTTAAGGTCTAGCATAGTTTTGTGTTGTTAATTTGCCAGGTGTTTTGTTAGTCATTTGTATTTTGCATCCTTCTTACTGTATAATTGTTCATTACTCTGCTTCTGCTCTAAACTGCTGGCCCCAAACTTCCCCAGTGTACACGGGGGGAGTGTGGGGGTTTATTTTTCTCTCATCTGACTTTTTTTTTCATTCTGCCGCCCACCCTTCTTGGCTAGCAAGGAGGAATGGCTTCCAGCCATTGGTAAATACGCGTCGGGTGGGCTGGTCAGTGGCTATACCGATGTTGAGGCAGTAAAAGGCCAGAAAAGTCCTTGACTTATTATGACCACCCTCTTGTAGGTCATTAATCCATACTGTTATTTAACTATAAGTACTTTTGTAGGTTGTAAGTGTTTTGCATAGCCTCTCATACTTTATCCTGTTGTTTGGCTGGAGGTGTTTTACAGGTGCTTTATATAGACTCTTGCTCCACACTGTTACTTGGTTATAAGTGCTTTGCATAGGTTTTTAGCTTTATATTGTCATTTAGTTATAAGTGTTCATTTAGATTTTGCTTTATGCTGTTAGTTGGTTATAAGTGTCCTATATAGATTTTTGCTTCATATTGTTAGTTGATTACAAGTGTTTTTGTATAGATCTCCCTGTTTTACACTGTTAAGTGGTTAAGGTGTCACTATAAAAGTAGGTTTTTTTTGTTTACTTGAACTGGTGTCTGTCTCATTGGTGGGTGTCGCTGGTCCATCCCAGTCACATCGCGAACCCGGGGTTCAACAATTAACTGTCACCCAAGCCAAGTAACTCAGAGTCAGCCCACCATCATTTTGATTGAAGTAGCAAAGAGACAGCAAAAGAGCCTGTTCTAAGTGAGAGATAGCACAAACATGGAAAGATGGGGGGCTTGGAGTGTGTGGGGGTGAGCTTTTAGTGAACCAAAAGCAGCTACTAACTAAAGATAAGTAAGGAAGGAGGGAGATAAATCAGTCTTCATTTTCTGTGAGTTTTCCTGAGGTTTAAAAAAAAAAAAAAAGTTCAGGAAGTGCAATGGAGAAGTACAACTCAATTTACTTAAGAGAGACGGAGTGAATACTGTAGCAGGAATACCAGGAAATGATCAATGTAATAATTAGAACTCACATAAAACAACAGCCAAAGAAATGTACTGTTAAAATAATACAAAATCTTTCATATGCAATATGATTTGTAAAGCAGGCTGTGTGACTAGAGCAGGAAACTCAGAATTGGGGGCCCTGGATTTTATTTCTGTCTCTACCCCAACTATATTGCTGTTAGTTATTTATATGACAGTAGCACCTACTGAAAATGAGGTCCTATTGTGCTAGGTGCTACACTAAAATCTAGTGAGAAGCAGTCTCTACCCCATAGGATTTGGTCTAAAAAGACAAGACAAAAAAGGGTGGAAGGGGAAATAGAGGCACAGAGCTATTACATGACTTGTTCAAAGTCACACAGTGAGTCAGAGAAAAACCAGGAATCTAGTGAAGGTTGTTTGACTTCTTATCCTATGTTTTATCCATTAAACCATGCTGCCTTCTGAGGGGATTTATTGTATGTTTATACAGCTGATGGGAGGTGTAATTCCCAGTGCAGGTAGCCACATCTGCTAGGCCTGCTTGAGCTAGCCACTGAAAATAGCGGAACGGTTAAAACAGCACAGGCTAGCAAACTAAATGCAATCCGTATCCTACCCAACCCATGCTGATGCAGCCAGCTGCTATTTTGAGGCTTTTTCTTAAACTGAGCATAATGACCCAGGGATTAAAGCCCAGGTCTGCAGAGCTTGGGACAGCTAATGTTTCCATAGTGTCACCAGGACACTGTTCAGGGACACAGACATGGACACTGTGGAGAGCAGGCAATGCAAGAAGTACCACCCAAAAGATACAGAGTGATGTGTGGTCATGTAGTTGGCTAAGTGCCCCTAATGAACTGCAGGGGCTGCCCCAGGAAGGTGTCCAGGCAACCACAGACCCCATGGCCTGCTCAATGCCAGACTGCCTTGTCTCCCAATTGCTGGTTTTGACTTCAGCCTGACTTTCACCTCAGCTCCTGCCTCTGGATTCTAACCTGATGCAGGCTCTGGTCTTTGACGCAACCCCGACTCTTATTTATGGGACTTGGCCTTGGAATTCCTCCTAGCAACTTGGGCCCTGGTGTGTAGACCTCAGCCCAGCTGTGACTGCTAGGCCAGACTGCTGGCACTCCAGTCCTTTACACAGAACTAGTATATGTGTCTGCCTGCTGTGTGGACATGCTTAGTGCATAATGCTGGGCAAGTCACTTCAGGCCAAACTGAGAACTCTCTACTCCTATAAGCAACCAACTATTTGTACAAGTAGTCCAATTAATTTCAATGCTATTACTGGGAGAAGTAACTGGTCACCAACTGCAGTAAGCGATTCACCATTTAGGCCTTAACTTTTTTCTGTCTTAGATTCCCCATCTGCAAGAGGGTGAGAATTATAAATTTCACAAGGGTGTGGAAGTTTAAGTGATTCATTTTTGTAAAGCACTTTGGGATCTCTAAGTGAGAGGTACTGAAAATGCTATAAGAGGTGGAAAAGGCTCTGAGTTCTATATAAGGACCCTGTGTCACTAAGCAGAATGCTTGTGTTTGAAGACGATATCACTGACTTGTATAGTGAAGATGAAGTGGATAGCATCATTTCCTCTGTAAAGATGAAATTATGAGGGGCTGGTCAGGCAGATCTGAGAGAGAACAGCTAGCAATTTTTTATTGACAGAACTTTTTGACAGTTTAAGGAGAGGAGGGATAATAAATAAAAATGATAGCTTTTTTTTCTTGTCCAATTGACAAATAACTCCTTCAGGCTGAAGTATGGCAGAATGAATTCTCATAAACAGTGTTTGTGGTAAATTATCTTTGTTAGTGAGGAAAAAATCAATTTATTGATGAATTCTTTTCATATGAAGAATCTAGTTGTAGGAGGACTCTAAAAATCATCCTTTTAATCCTCATATTACCTGCAAGACAAGAGTAAATTAAGATCACTGCCTAGGATCACTGTATTTTGTTCTCTTTTTCATAATCATAATGTTGGCATTGATTTTTAAGGAATACTTATGGCTACTCCTACAGCTTCAATTCAGTTAGAATGGTTTGGGTGCAATTACTGGACCGGACCCTGCCAACATGCACACAAGTAACCTTACTATTTGGGTAATCACATTGCCTTCATAAGACTATTTGCATGAGTGAAGTTACTGATGCACGTAGGTGTTCACGGTAGCATTCTGTGAAACATTCAAATGAGAGAAAATGAGGCAGTTAGAGTTTAACATCAACTTGAATGAGAATTTTAATACCATGTATAAAAGTCTACTCTAAACATGATGCTGTTTTCCAGCTCTCTGACTGCGCTTGAACCCACTGCTCCAGCAGTATTTGAAATTATTCATTCTCTTCCATCCTCACAGCCTCTAGTGCTGCTGCATTATATTTCATATGTAATTATTATTGACGAATGCTTAACATTCTTAAAAGCACTTGCCACAGTGTAAATCAAGAGTCTAATGATGATGCTGGTGTAAAATCAATGTGAAGGAGAAGAACATCAAGTCCACATGACTCTGAACCACATGCAGTCAGATTCTTATTTATGTTATTACCTGGTGAAAACAATCCAGAATTTTATGACATTCTCATTCCTCGTGTATGTCGTCTTCTTCCATCAACAACTTGCCAGGAGCAAACACAAATTGTGGCTTTTTTATTCTCGATTTGGAAATGAAGCAGAGCAAAAATGACGCTGCCTTGATTTTAGGTGACTGTTTTCAGCATCTAAATTTATATAGAAAATTAGAATCTTGTGGTTGCGGATCGAGAGGATATGTTCTGTGTTCAACTTGTAACCACTCTCTTGGAAATGACCCCTTTACTGTGCCAGCTCTGAGGACCTACCCAGTTCCACAGCAGGGAGCCCTTGGCCTCCAAGACTCAGAGACTAGGCCTTCAGGCACCAGTTAGTTCTATCTCTTTTTCCAGAGCCCCCTGCAGCAAATGCAACCAAGCCAGATTTCTGTGGGAGACTTGTACTGCATCCTGTCAGAGTGCAATGCTCACAATGAGTATTTGCAGCAACACGGGCAACCTTTTCAAACAAGGTAACAATCTATTAGCTATGTGCATACAGCATCTGAAAGTTCTCCAAAGGGGAGCCCTTATTTCAGCCATCTGATATCCTTTTCCCTTTGTTCTCCTGCTCAGTTCACGTGTTGTGCCTGCGGGAATTTCCCACTGTTAGGTGTTGATTGTAAAGTCATTGAGGTTGGGGTGGTGATAGTGTTGATTTGTCTTTCTGGATCCTCTGTGGATTTGGGTCGGCTGACTCAGTCATTCCAGCAAAAAAAAACCCAAAAAACCACACACCACACCACCACCACCACCACCACCACACAACCAAGAGAAAACAAGGAGTTGTGTGGCACTTAAAAGACTAACATTTATTTTTCACATGAGCTTTCATGGGAGAAAATCCCACTTCGTCGAGATGCTTCGATTCCACCCAGACTGCTAGGGATCTCTTGCACTTGCACACACAGCCCTGCATCCTGAACTGTCCCAGGAGCAGAGTAAGCATAAAGTAGCTGTGCAAAGTACACAAAGTGCAGAGGGACTCAGGGACAGATTAAGACATGCTGAAGCCCTAAACAATGTCATGATTCAGAGGCCCCATACCATAAAACTAAAGAAAAACAAGCATATTACATTATAACTGAAAGGGTAATGAAAAAAATAAATAAACCATTATATTTGCATATATACCTAGACAAAGATGCAATGAAAAACAACTAAATGAAACATACATCTTGCAAAAAGCATTATTTGCATTGTCAATGTCAATTATGATAAATCTTCTTAGCTGTCTACAATGTATTTTGAGGCCCCTCAAAATGTGAAGCTCTAAGTCATGGCTTATTTGGTTTGTGCCTAAATCTGACACTGGGGAAACTGAGGCACCAATAAGATTCATAAGGATATTGCAGAAAAATTCCACTTCATCACATATGCTAAGAGGAACTATGTGATGGGATTTCAGAAAATGTTAACTTGTGGGTATTTGTTTCCATTCTCCTCATAGGTGTCCAGTTATAACATATAATTTGTCAAATTCAGTAACTCAGAAACCCAGCCAAAAGTTGTTTCAGATGCATTATTATGTTAGTGAAGGTAAATATGACTGGATCAAGTCTGATGACTGAGATAACATCATTCATTTAAACAAATGGGATTCTTCACAATTTATTTTCCTTTAAAGAAATAGAATAAAATAAATAATGTGAAACATTAAAGTTGCAGGCTTGTTTTAGGAATGTCTTAAATTTTTCTAGATTAATTTCACATTTTAAATGTCAATTATTTGATTAACATTCTTTCTGATGATATCGGTTAATTACAAAAGGACATAAACTTAACTGGTTTCATGTGGTGGTAAGCATAACCATCTTCCTTCTGACACCGCACAAGCAGGTAGTTAAGATTTTCAGCCTGATTTTTGCCAGTCTTGGAGCATTTATTTGAAGTATTTCTGTTTTGTTATAGGTTGTCTTCCTTGCATATCCCTTCTTCAGTTTGTGACGTGTCATGCCCTTAGTTGATCGTCCTTGAAATATTTGATACTGGTGTTACAGCATTGCACCAATATTGTAGAATGACCTATAATAAGAAGCAGTGAAGACTGTTATTTTTTTCCCTATGATGTGTAGCCTGAGTGGTGGTAGCTAAAACCTGCCCATGTCGCTTTAGTTCAGGCACCAAACAGCAATGTGTTCAATACTGGATCACAAATGGGGAAAATGTTTTCTGAACCTAAACTGAGAGTGCAACACCTTTCTGTCTTCATGCCTCTGATTCTCTGAGTTCCTTCCAAGCAGCTATTTATACTTGTTCTAAGAAACAGGTGCCTTTGCTGCCTATTGCTAATCTGCACCACAGACGAAATTCGGTGAAATTGCTTAGCATTTTGTATTACCATGTCACTTGCTATCATGTTTTTTGCATTTAGGTTTGGTCCATCAACTGATAGAAGCTGCAGATCCATTCTGTATTGTGTAGGATCCTGATCCAACTCAATTAGCTGCCAGCTAATTCATTAAGGCGATTATGCATAGCAACCAAGGTCAGTATCATGGCTTCCCTTTTCATTGTCTGTGGGTCGTACCTGGACCACCATGAGCATTTACTGTAGTTTGTGAAACTACCCTTCAGCTGTGCTATGGTTTGTATGTTGTGTATAGTACATTGATTAGTTTCATGACTGTCACTTGATCTTGATTCTGCTTCTCCCACAGATCTTGTATAACCTCTACTTGGTGACCTTACCACCTCCTTTCAACCCTTCTCCAGAGAGGTGATCAATACTTGCTGCTTTGCCTTTATTCAGGTGATGAATAGCTCTGGTAACTCTTTAATCTTTATTGGTCTTCTATCTTCCATCAGATTCTTCAGGCACTGACCTTCAGTTCTGAATTCCTCAGCTGGCATTTCAGGACATGTCAGTTTTCAAAGGGCTAAGAAACATCCTTTTCTTCATCTTTGTTTTTATTTGATTTGTGACACTGCAAAAATACAAAATTGAAAACAAATAATTTTTAAACTTGTGTTTTGACTTTTTGGGGGTTAAGCAACTACCTATGGGGATTCTGAATATCGCATTGCAACTGATAGGCCATTTGATAAAGCCCTAGTCTGTACTTAATACAGTTTCAAGGGTAGTCTACAGCTTCTCAACAGGTTAGCTCCATCAGTAGCATATAACTGAGAGTGCAAGCACTAAGAGGAGATACTTTAACAGGAAAATAAGAAAATTACTGTCCAAAGGATACCAGGCTGGCTTAGAGGCCTACTATCGTCGTCTAAGACTCAAAGAATATTTCCATAACACCACAGATCAACACACTGACACACAGATGCCTTCCTCCAAACACTACAAGAAGAAATATTCTTCATGGACTCCTCCAGAAGGCCAAAATGAGAGACTTGACTTCTATATTGATTGCTTCCGCCACTGTACCAAGGCTGAAATCGTGGACAAACAACATCCTTTACATCATAACCTCATCCCTGCAGAATGCAATGCCATCCACAGCCTCAAAAACAACTCTGACATTATCATTAAGGAGGCTGACAAAAGAGCTGCAGTTGTCATTATGAATAAATTAGATTATGACCAGGAGGCTTATAAACAACTTTCCAACACAACCTTCTACAGACCACTTTCCTCTGACCCCACTGAGGAATACCAAAAGGAATTAAAATGCCTACTCAAGAAACTCCCTAAGACAGCACAAGAACGTATAGAGACAGAAACACCACCAGAACCACGGCCCGGGATGTTCTATCTACTACCCAAAATCCATAAAAAAGGAAACCCTGGACGCCCCATCATCTCAGGCATTGGCACTCTTACTGCCGGCCTATCTGGCTATGTGGACTCCCTCCTCAGACCCTATGTTATCAACATCCCCAGCTATCTTCAAGACACCATGGACTTCCTGAGGAAAATACAGTCCATTGGAGAACTTCCTGAAAACACCATTCTGGCCACTATGGATGTAGAAGCTCTTTACACCAACATCCCACACAAGGATGGATTACAAGCTATTAGAAGAACTATCCCAGATGATGACACAGCGCAGCTCATGACTGAACTTTGCAACTTTGTACTTACCCACAACCACTTCAGATTTGAGGATCATTTATATCTCCAAATCAGTGGCACTGCTATGGGCACCCGCATGGCCCCACAATATGCCAACATCTTTATGGGAGACTTAGAACAACGTTTCCTCAAGTCTCATCCCAAGACACCTCTTCTTTACCTGCACTACATTGATGACATCTTTATTATCTGGACACATGGCAGGGATGCTCTTGAAGATTTTTACAGAGATTTCAGTAATTTCCATGACACCATCAAATTGAGCCTGGAACACTCCACACAGGAGATCCACTTTCTTGACACTACAGTACAAATCAGGGATAGACGCATCACCACCACCCTATACCGAAAACCTACTGATCGGTATAGTTACCTACATCCTTCGAGCTTCCATCCTAAACACACCACATGATCCATTGTCTACAGCCAAGCCCTAAGATATAACCGCATCTGCTCTGATCCCTCAGACAGAGACAGACATCTTGAGGATCTCTATCAAGCATTCTTGAAACTACAGTACCCACCTGGGGAAGTAAGAAAACAAATTGACAGAGCTAGACAGGTTCCCCAAAGTCATCTATTACAGGAGAGACCCAAGAAAGAAAACAACAGAACACCACTAGTCACCACATACAATCCTCAAGTCAGACCTCTGCAAAAGATCATTAAGGACCTACAGCCTATTCTAAAAGATGATCCTTCTCTCTCTCAAGCATTAGGAGACAGACCACTCCTTGCTTATAGGCAGCCCCCTAATCTTAAACAGATACTCACCAGCAACTACAGATCTAACAACAGGAACATTGAAGCAGGCACACACCCCTGCAAAAAACCACGCTGCCAAGTCTGCCCACATATCTACACAACAGACACCATCATAGGTCCTAATCAAGCCTGCTACTCCATCAAAGGCTCATTTACCTGCTCATCTACTAATGTGGTCTATGCCATCATGTGCAAGAAATGCCCCAACACCTTATATATTGGACAAACAGGAAGATCGCTCCGTAAGAGACTGAATGAGCACAGAGCTGATATCAGAAATCAAAGAACAAAGAAACCAGTTGCTGAGCACTTCCATCTTCCTAATCACTTGATGACGGATTTGTTAACGACTGTCGTTAGAGATGTACCTGGGACATCAAGACTTCAAAGAGAAACAGCTGAACTCGAATTAATGTGCAAGCTAAATTCTGTGAAAGCAGGACTCAATCGAGACTATGGGTTCTTTTCCCATTACAAAGGGTAATTTGACTTCAGGCTTCCCATGGTTTGAGCCTGTAAACTGCTCTGATTTGCTGTTACTTTATGACTTGATCCTATGTTTTACACCCCCTTGCATTTAGTTTAATTCCTTTCTGTAAGTTCACCCATCTTCGAAGCATCTGAGGAAGTGGGATCTTCTCCCATGAAAGCTCCTGCAAAAAATAAATCTGTTAGTCTTAAAGTGCCACACAACTTCTTGTTGTTTTTTTACTGGCTCTAAAGCTCCTTTCTCATCCCCTTAGGGTAAGTCTACAGTGCAGCTGGACACCCACCAACTGACATATGCCAGCTGACTTGGATTCATGAGGCTCTAGCTAGAGTGCTATTTAATTACAGTGTAGGGTGCCCAGGCTCTAGGATCCTGATGTCTACACTGCAGTTAAACAGCCCCTCCATCCACACCCTGAGTCAGCTGGTATGGGCCAGAGGTAGGTTTTTAACTGAAATGTAAATGTACCCTGAGTCTAGATCAGTGCCCCACTCCCATACAAGGTCAGTTGTAGGCGTGTTCTTAGTTGGAATTTTTAATAATCCAAATGTAACTTATAGATATCAGTGAAAGCACAGGTACTCTCTCTTTCACTTTGTTAGTCAGAGATTAATATAATTCATATGAGACTGAAAGACATAATTTACTTTCTAGTGCTTTAAGGTGGATTCACAATTAGACAGGGTCAATAGGCAGCAGCTATTTTCAACTAAAGGTGGGCAGAATTATGTAGTGATTTTTATTTTGTGAGACAGCGACAATGCTCCAAAGTGCAGCAAATTGGAATGCAAAAGCATCCAGCCTCCAGTAGATAGGCTGCTAGACAAGAGTTTCTTGAATGTTGGGTTGAATGTAAGATGGAGAGAGCAGGGGTCTGTGAAGGAGTCAGCAACGACCGACAAAGGGCAGATGATTTTGGCTTAGCACCAAGGCTATGTCTATGCTAGGAAAAGTTAGTTAGAATTTGAACTAAACTTGAATTTATGAGTTCAAATTAACAAAGTGGATTAATTTGACTTAAAGTTAAGTCGAATTAGTCCACTTTGTTAATTCAAACTAACTGCCCTTATTTCAAATTTATTAAATTTGAACTAAGGGTTAATCCTCGTCTACACCATCCTTAGTTCGAACTAAGGATCAAACCTTAGGGCTTAGTTCAAACTAACCAGCAGGTCTTACTAATTTGAACTAAGCTTTCATTAGTTCAGATTAAGGAATTGCTTAATTTGGACTAATAAAAGCCTAGTATAGACAGGTACTAAGTTAGTTTGAATTAAGCCTCCTTAATTCAAACTAACTTGCAAGTGTAGACATACCCCAAAGTTTCTCCTCTGTAGCTTCTAGAGATCACTTCTTTTAAAGTATCATCTTTAATTGATGTTCAAAATGTTTTCTGGGTTCAAATTTGTCTAATCCAAATTAATTTTCAGAGTTTACATTTTATATCGCCTGTCTCCACAACAGTGTGTGTGTTAGTATCCAGCTGTGTACATGGTTAGATGGAACATGGATTGACTGGCACAGTAGAATCATTTATGGTGGTATTATTCTCAGATGTATAAAATTTTCAGTAGTATCTTATTCTGAAAAGCAAATAGCATTCAGGAAGCCCAAGCAGAGTATCATAAATGCTAATACATGTTGCTAAATTTTGATGCACCAATATCATTGTCACTAGGTCACTATTTTAACTGTCAGCTTAATTTGTTTGTAATGTGCCAATTTCTAAAAATCCAGTTTCTGATGGAGCAGTCCTTAAATAGTATGTCCTGATTTTTTATAGACTTAAAATGAGTTGTTTTAGTCTCTTGATAATATTTATAAAAGGCTTGTTGGGGTGTGACTGAGTAAACTCACTGTTAAAAGGAAACAGAGGAACTAACTATACATAAAGTACTGACAAATTCACAAAGTAAACTAAAAAAACTATTCCCCCTTCTCCCCACAATACCTTCTTCAGTTTTTGTTACTGAATAATGATAGCAGGTGGTAAACTTTCAAAGAGAAGTTGTGATTTTATTTCAGGTTGCCAATGCCCCCTTTGAAATAGAGTAAAACTTATATGAAAAGTAAAAGAAGACAAACACTGTTTAATTCTTAAAGATTGTATTGTTCATTCTCACTACCTATATCTACTGAATACACATATTGGGCCCAATTAATTCCTGGTATAATTGCACTGCAGTTTACTGGAATTGCACCAAGACTGAATTTTTCAAATTAATTCTAGCTGTCACTGTGAGGACATAAATAAATTTATTAATCTTTAAAACTGCCACAGAACTCCTTGTTTGTTTTTGAGAGAACACTGTTACACAAAATCTAATAAAGCCAAAGATGAAGAAAAGAATGTATTGGGGTTGTCTTTAATGCTTTTCCTTTTGTCACTTTACAGATTCCTTCTTTAAAGCACTGCTCTGTTAAATGGGTATCTCTTTAAATCCATTGGCTATCTAGATGTATCTAGCATATTTGATAGCAAGGATATGGCTAAAGCTTGACAGCCGCTATGCTCAGCTTCTTTGAACTGGTGAGCAGTACTGGTGAAAGCAGAGGACAATGGCTGATCTACCCTAGTAGAGGACAATGGTATCTGTGGTGCTGTGGCATGATAGAAGAAATACCTGTAGCACTGGGGTGAGCACCAGTGGTGCCTGATGGCAAAAAATGGAGTAGTACCTAAGACAATAGAGTAAAAGGAAGCCAGAGTCAGACTACAGAAAAGGAGTGGTAAGTTAGAGGGCTCATCGTAAGATCGGGGGACTGAAAATGGGAAGCAGAAACCACTATTCAGCTAAGGGATGGAATAAATTACTTTTCCAGAGAAGAGACGTGGAATATTTATTCCTGTGAGGGAGCTAGCAAAACCCAATTAGGCATAATTCCCTTTAGTTATAAAAAGGTGAGTAACAGCCAGAGTTATGCATGAATTAGGGCAGTGCCTTTTGTAAAGTACTATGGAAGCAGTTGTGCACGGTGTTTTGAATGCTCTCTACTGGTAATTTTGATTCTAGCAGATTATAATAAAACACTGAATCCTTTGGAGAAATCCTTTAATAAGAATACCTAGAATGCTTCAATGGGGAGTTGAGTGTCTGAGTTTGAAGAACAGAAACATAAAGCATGGGTATTGTTAGCAACAAACCATGAGACATTTCAGTCTTTTCTTATTCAGACCCCTCAATGACAAACCAATTACCTCAGCGTGTTGCTTCCATTACTGAATACCAGAAATGAATAATCGAAATTGGAGAGCATGGCTATAGTAGGACTTTGAAGCTAGATGATTGTCCTGTGACCCCCTCTTATTAAGGGTAGAATGGCTAACTGTTTTTAGAACAGCACAGTTCATGATGCATGCCTGTCAGAGAAGCATGCTTGCATCGGGTGTCTGAGATTTCTCCCCCACCCCATGCCCATCTTTTTTCTTTTTTTCCTAGAGGTGGGAGACTGTGAAGAGTACTGATGGATTTGGAGGAACCACTTAGAAGTTTTGCCAAGGATGGAAGGAAGGAGCCTCAAAAATCGTGATGCCTTTGGTACTAATACTGTTCTGAACATTTTTGCTTTCCAAGGTATGTTGTGCTTCTCCGCTGGGGGTTTTACACTGAGCCCTAGCCTACATTTACCGTGATTTTCAGCATCTGTCAATGGCAGATATGCAAGGCAAGTAAAATACCTTGCATATCTGCTGGCGACTTTCTAAGCTGCCGAGGCATACTGGGGGAAGCCAACTGCAAATGGCTTGTGGTTGGTTTTCAGCAATTCTTATTAGGGGCCAAGAGTTATTGTGATGACTTCCAGAGCGGAGCAGTGAGTTCATGCTCACTGCTAAATCGCTCCTGGAAGATCGTGCTGACAGTGGCGATTTTGCAGCCATCAGTCTAGACATACCCTGAGAGTAAGAACTAGGAAATCTTTGGCACTGGTGAACTGCATAGTCATTGAGAAGTTTCATGCGTGGCCATTGGGGGGCTCTACAGGCTGTCAGCAACAGTTTCATTGAGAAAGTGGATCTACCTGATGTAAGTTCCAATTGCTTGTTTCTCTATTTACAGGAATTTTTCTTAATGTTGTGTTTTTAGAATGATTTCAGATTAGTTGTTCAATATTAAACAGTAAAAGAACTTGAAACAAATGCTGAGCTAACAGGCCATGTTTTTGCTAAATATAAGGCAGCCCGGTGATGCAAAGCAACTTTGGGGGGGGGGGGGGGGGGACATTTCCAGCTTCCCATGATTTGATTTTAGTGTCTTCCAATGTTTATATTTGTTTAGCCTTTCTGAACGGTGCCAGTCTGTTAGGTCTGGAGAATGAAACCTATTGCACAGCTTATGAATTGCATAGAAAGTGTATTGCATGTTTCCATATTCTGCCTTACAGATGTGCCATAACAGCCAGTGTTGCTGGGCTGTAAGTCTTCATCATGAATTTCTCAATATTTAGTGTTTTTCATAAACCCTCAGATCCTAGAATCAAGAGATGGTATGAGAACCTCATGCTTTAAAATAAAATAAAATAAAGTTTTATAGCCCTCATGCTTGAAAAGAAAAGCTCGACAGCACAACTGAGTGAACCCTACAGACTCAAAACAGATAGAAAATAAAAACAAAATAACATATTATTTGTTTTAAAACATCTCAGATTTCTGAGCAATCTCATGATTTCTGATGGGCTGACTCATGATTTTTGAATGCTTGGGGAAGGTAATACTGCATCTCTGTTGGAAAGAATGCACAGGTGCTCTTCCCACACACTTCACATTTGGTGGCCAAGCTTCTACCCTAGAGATCTGGGGGTCTGGCTCCTTCCACACTTTGAATATCAGATCTTAGGGTCCACCCTCTTCCCATGCAGCCCAAATGTGTAAATCAGAAGCCCATTCTGTACCTTACATCTCTACTCAGATTGTTAGTGAGTGCACTGGCTATGATGCTGGTTTCTGACCTCCATAAAGAACTGCAAGGTTTAAAGTATTTGAAATTTGATGATAATTGTCTCAGTTCATTCTGTACCAGCTTCCATACAAGAGAGGTCCAAAGTGAAAGAAGGCATAATTTTCTCTTCTCCCTTATAGCATTTTGCTTCCCATGATTCACCCCAATCATAAGATACCTTATGATATTTTGCTTTTGTACGTTCTAGCAGGTGCATAGGACAGAACTGTTACAAAGAATGCATTCCAACCAGATCCTCTGGATGTGACATTAGGGACTGTGCTCTTTATGGACTGAGCTTTATAATACTCCATCTAGAAGGACTCTGTCTGGGAAGTTCAACCCTTAAAGCACACAATCTTCAGTACACCATACTAGCTGCCAGTAGGAAGATTAGAAGTCCCACTAGGCTGTTTGCAAAGTTTGTCAAGTCAGAAAGAGCCTCCCAAAGCTCGAAAACCTTGGTAAACTGGGCATCTGCTTTTTAGTGAAACCTGTCGCGTGTATCTCAGGGGGCAAAGGATGAGACTGTAAAATGGGCACCAAACTGGGCTGCTAATGCTCAGGGGTTCCCTTTATAACACATCCACACCCAACCCACTGAAACTGGGAGCCTGTCAGGCTTTCAGCTTCCCAAAATGGGGCCAGAAAAGAGCAGTGGAGCAAAGATTCAAGTCTCTCACACCAAAATGCCAGTATGTACACCATCCTTCCTGTATAAGTAGCAGCTTAAGTGCTTTCTGAACTTGGGGTGAAGGGAGAGGGACAGAAGGGGAGGGGAGTACTGCATAAATGGGAGAAATGGAGAGAATTCTGAACCGCAGCCCCTGCTGCCCAGTTCCCCTGAGATCCTCACCCCAGCCAGTGATGTGAACATTATATAATTTATCTGTTGTACTTAGGTGGGTGGGAGGTAATAAAAGTAATATTTTGCTGTAAGAACATCTGAAAAGAATGCTTAAACCCAGAAGTGAAATTTTGTGGTGCCAAAAGTTTGCATTCATTATAAAACAATGAGCTGATTTTAAGTAAAAACTACAGTAAAAACAAAATACCCCCTCTCTGCCATTTATCGTAATGGAGGTGAAATTCCTCATTAAAAATGGCAAAATAACTCCTGCAGTGGGATTCCTTTGTGTGGAGTGGGGATTAGCCATGGCTGATTGCTGGCAGACACCAATGCATTTCAGACTGGATTCATATTACAAATACCACCAAAAATATCTTTTTTTTGTTGTTGCTATGATCATTCTCAAAATGAGAAATGGGCATTTCCACACAGCAAGACAGCTGGCCCAGCAAACTATAAGCTGCATAAACCCATATGTGTTCCTGTAAAAGTATGGCTGAAGCAGACTGTATAGGAATCTTAAAAATATTAGACCACAAAATCATTAAAATGTCATACCTAAATTTACCATAATAAGTAGAAGCATTTATTTTGAATCTAGACTGTGAAATGAGTAAGTAGCCATTTTCTCCTTTAATAAACAATCACTAAACCATCATAAGGAGCTTTTTCTTATTACATGTAATCCACATTTATCAATAGTGGTAACATAAAAATAGAGCAATTATACTTAAATGACAGAGCTAAATATTGTGTCACTGATATGTAACAAATTTTATTGTTACTCATTTCTTCAAGATTTATTTGCTTCATAAAAGCTACCTTTCCAAGTTGTGGAACTCAGCAGGGCCTCCTTGTCAACAGGCTACTATTTTCAGTTAAATTAAGTAATCTTATGCATGCAGCATACTTCATATTTCTGTATTTAGAGAGCAAGTGTGTGTGTGTTTACATTATTACACTTATTCCTGCACAAAAAATGTTGTTAGAGTTAAAACTGAGAAGCAAAACAAGCAAGAAGCCCTGTGGCATTTAAACACTAACAAACATATCTATCACATGAGCTTTTGTGGGAGAAAATCCCACTTTGTCAGATGCTTCAAAGCATCTAACGAAGTGGATTTTCTCCCATGAAAGCTCATGCGATAAATACGTTTGTTAATGTCTAAGTGCCACAGGGCTCCTTGTCTGTTTTGTGGAACTAGACTAACATGGCTGCCCTTTTGGAAGATTGAGAAGCTGCATATTGTATAAATGTAAATCATAAAAAGCAAGAAAATAAAGAGTTGAGACATTCTACAATCCAACTATACTAATCCATGCTCCCTCTCACGCTAAACTGTCTCCCTGTACCCATTTATCTCCCACTTTCAATCTGAGCAACCAGCAGGCACCCTTGAATATTGGCCATGTTTTTTATAGGCAGAGCTGGTAGCACCATCTATTACTATGGTTGCCTGATACCACCTTTCATAAGAACTTGTTTTTAGTTGCTTTAGTTGTAAATCCACCTGAATTAGACAAGTTGTAAGCTTTGACAAATTAAAATTTGCACATGCTCAACAGAAACTTGCTTGAGAGTCAGTGCTTAATTCCCCAAAGGTTCCATACACATTGAGCATGATCCAGCTATTCCTAGAGGAGGGTGAACAGGACTTTTCCTGCAGTTGTGGTTTTAAGCTGCTCTTGGCCATGATGGGTCCAGTCTGGGCACAGGAACAGAGAGCAGAGAGTCTTTCTTTCCTGTACTCTCACTGTTCTCCACCTTCGGGGCCCAAACAGTGAAGAGGAGGACACGGCCTGAATCCAGGAGAAGCAGGACAAGAACCAGGACTGGATTGGTACAGGGGACACAGATGTGGAAAAGGAGTCTGTGGGGGGGCATTGCAGACTGGCAAGGGTGGGACGCTGGGCGTTGGGGAGAGCTTAGAACTAGTTGAGTGAGGTGCCTGAGACCAGAGGTAGGGTAAGACGACTGGCATTGGTTGGGCAATAAGACAGACTGAGAGTGAGAGGAGAGAAGAGGATGGAATTGGTTGGGCAAGGAGACAAGGCCTAGAAGCCAGGGAGAAAAGTAGGGGGTGAGAGACTGAAACTGAATGAGGAGCCAGGGAAACTGGGACTGGCTGAGCAATGAAACTGGAAGCCAGTGAGGCAGAAGAAAGAAGGGTAGGGAGGGGGTGGAGATAGAGCCGATGAGGAACAGTGTGAGGGTGATCTGAGTCTCACTGGGCAAAAAGACTGAGACAAGGAACTGGTAGATGACTGAGATTGGAAGAGGAGCCATGAAGGGATATTGGACCTGAGAGCCAGGGGAGACTGGGAGGGTGGGAGTGACAGGAAGCTGGGGGCTTGGGGGGCCGGAGAGACAGATTTGATAAAGAAGCAGTGGGAACCTGGAACTTGGAGCAGAAGGGAAAATTAGCACTGAGTGTGATGGGATGTTGGAGGAGACTGGGACAGACCGCCCAGTGTGGGAGATTAGGACTGGCTAGACAAGGAATGGGGGTCTGTGATGGGAAGCCTGAGGAGAGGAAAATAGGACTGGGACAAGGAGCCAGAGAGAAAGCACTAGAACAGTTGGAGAGGAATGGGCAAAGGAGTCTGTCCACTAGAGCACACTGCTCTCCAGAATGAAGCCCCTGATTCTTGAGTTTCACCATTCTTCTGTTGTCAGTGAATACGCGTGCAACATACTGGTGAAGTATCTCCTCCCCCTCTAGTTTTGACCCACATAGAAGACAAACTATTAGTAGTATCACTTACTCAATTAGCTCATGTGACATAGCTCCCTTCAGAGAATCTAAAGAATCCAGCCCTGTTTATGAACCTCATGAGAGTCAGTATGATGCCACATGATGATGACACTTCTGGGTTTCTTTTAATTTGCTTTGTTAAAAACCGAGGAACTTACCCACACATACCCATGTTAAAAAAAAGCATTATTAAGATTGCAAGACAAAGCACTCAAAAGCTATGAAATTCACAATTAACATTGTCTGTGCAACTTTAATTCAGCCCTCTTGGGTATTTGAAGTATGATCCAGTCTTTAATTACATGATCATACACTAAATCTATACTTGCTGCACTTTTTGGTAGAAGTCAATAGGAGACATGCAAGGTACATAAAATACCTTGCGTATCTCCTGTCGTCTTACTAACTCCAACTTATCACCTCATACATGCTGTGCTAAGTCAGCCGGAAATGCCATCCAGTCAACTTAGTGCTACTCCAGTTGCGGGGCTAGAGTTATAACACTGAGCCGGAGATCAATTAACCGTGTCTTGACCGACTGCTCAATTAAACCTGGAAGCGTGCACTAATGGTGGTGAATTTGGTGCTGTCAGTAGACATGTACCCTAAGTTTTCTGCAGTTTCCCTCCCTTGTTCAGTGCATAGAATGGGCAAGGCGATGGGATGAATCAGAGTTATTCAGTGAAAGAAGCTGTTATGTGTAGGACTTATCCCCACCCCTCCACTTCCTCATCTGTTGCAAAAGTAAGAAGGTATATACGGAATGAAGCAGGGAATTTCAGGGAGATAAGATATTCTCATAGTTAAGACAGTTGAATACGGCCTTGGAGAACTCAATTCTATTCCTGCCTATGCCACAGAGTTCTGATGCGAATCTGGGCAAGTCACGCAAAGCAAAATTTTCACAAGTGGCTACTGTGTATTAGGGCTGGTCCTGTTTTTTTATTCCAATGGAAATTTTCAAGTTTGTAGCTGAAAACCAAAAGATTTTCTGGCAAAATATTTAGATGGAGAAAACTAAAATTTTCCCAGGGAAGCAAATGCTTTTTGCAAAAGTAGTTTAAACAAAAACCTACTTTCCCATTCAAAAGCAGTTTAGATGGAAAAGTTTTGACCAGCCTTACTTGTGTATTCCCCATTTTCTGGGTACCATTCCAGAGACATATAAGGTCTGATTTGCAGAGATGCTGAGAATGCACAAGTGCAGGTTAGGTTAATGGAAGCAGTGCAATGAACACATAAAGTGCTATAAAATGCTGAGCGCTTAGAAAAATAAAGCTGTTGGCTTCTCAGATTGCACACTTAAAATTGGTTGACTCTTGACAGGTTTAGCTTTAATCTCTGTGGCTCAGTTTGTCATGTGTGAAATGGGAATAATAGCCCCTCACCTGGCAGGGATGTTTGGAATATAAATTCATTAGTTCACTAAAGACGTAAGTTACTAAAATCACAGCACCACAGAGAAACTCACAAGGAAATAAATAACTCTGTATTCAGTGTAGAATTTTGGTTCTGTGGAGTAAATTAACCTAGAATAATAGAAAAGGAGAACTGAATGGGCTCTCAGAGTCATATCAAGTTGCCTGCATTGTAGCAGGACCAAGTCAACCTACACCAGCTCTGATAGGTGTTTGTCCAACCCTTTTTCAAAATCCTCCAATAATGGGGATTCTGCAACTTCCCTTGGAAATCTAATACAAAGCTTATCTACCCTTATAGTTTTTTTCTAATGTCTAGCCTTGCTGCAGTTTAAGCCCATTACTTCTTTCCTGCCTTCAATGGACAAGGAGAATAATTGATCACAGTCCTCTTTTTTAATAGTCCTTAACATATTTGAAGACTGTTACCAGGCCCTCTGCAGATTCTTTTACTCAAGACTAACCATGCCCGATTTTTTTAACCTTTCCTCATAGGTCAGGTTTTCTAAACCTTTGAGCTTTTTTGTTCCTCTACTGCAGCATCTCTCCAATTTGTCCAGATCTTTCCTTGAACTCAGCACCCATAATTGGACACAGTAGTCAAGTTGAGTCCTGACTAATGCTGAGTAGAACAGGGCAGTTACATCCCCTGTTTTTCCTATGACACTGCTGTTAATAGACTTCTAAATAATACTACCCTTTTCTGCAACTGCAACATCTTGTTGGCTCATATTCTATTTCTGATCCACTATAACCCCTTTTCAGCAATGCTACCATGTAGCCAGTTCCCCATTTTGTAATTATGTGTATGATTTTTCCTTCCTAAGTGTGCGAGGCATACACATAATGAGGATAAAAAGATAAGTTGAATATTCAGTGAGCACTGTCCACTCTATGCATCGAGGCAGGGGCCCTCTGGAAAAAAAAATAGTCTATGATCATGTAATTTTAGTCTGCTTCATGATACATATGCACTGGAAACTGCATGGGCAACCTTAATTGTGGCATTTCCTGATGTGTGAGTGTTTGCCTTTACAGTCTTAACATTCACTAATGTGTTTTTATGTAATATATGTAAATATGCTTGGGTGTGCATGTAATAGGAATTTTTAAGTCAATCAATCAATCAAATCATAGGGCTGGAAGGGACCTCATGAGATCATCGAGTCCAACCCCCTGGGAATTGAACCCAGGACCTTCTGCATGTTAAGCAGAGGTGCTAGCCACTACACTATTTTATTTAAAGACAGATAAGAGTCTTAATTTGCACCTGGATTTTGAACATACTGAAGTTCAAGAATGATGAGATCTGTGCTTCTGGTTCAGCCATTATAGAGTCAAGGAAACTGCAAAGTTTTCAGACTCCTGTGTGTTATTTTTTAATCTTTCTGAGACAGCCTGGCACATGCTTTTAGTATTCAGCCTCCAAAAG
Source organism: Podocnemis expansa (assembly GCA_007922195.1). Classification (NCBI taxonomy): domain Eukaryota; kingdom Metazoa; phylum Chordata; order Testudines; family Podocnemididae; genus Podocnemis; species Podocnemis expansa. Next base: position 41,934,480 of record ML681984.1, on the reverse strand, counting down.
TGTTGCTTAATTAGTACTACGAGCATCCTATCACTTGTACCACTAATGGGATACTGCTACTAGTGGCTAAGTTCACTGCCTTTATTTGAATGGTTTACTAACTGAAAATAGAATGACACTATGCAAACCCCACAAAATGAAATAACACTCTGACTCTAAATGGCAGCCTGACAAGAAAGGACAGACAGTTTCTAACCTATGTAACAAAGGGAGGCCTGATGTCTATAGAAAGGTGCTCTGTTGAAAGGCTGGATGTTGCGCCAACCCATTTCTAAAACTCCTCCCCCAGCCTAAGGGGAGGTGGCACTGGTCCCAGCTCCAAGTGAATTCTGGGGACAACTAAAGACTAACAGGGATGGGAGTGGAGGTCAAAGGTTCAAATGAGGGACTCGGAGGAGGACATCAAGCAGGTAACCCCAGACAGTGCCCACTGCTCCCAAAAGGTGTCGCAGGAGCCAGCGGATGCCACCCAGAGGAACTCTGCCCAGAGACGTGAGCGGACAAGGAACCGGAAATAGGCCCCTCCCTCAGCCAACCTCCTCTCCCTGGTCTTATAGATGGCTGTCTTTGCATGAGCCAAGAGGAAGTTGGCAAGGAGGTCCCACGACTGTGGGGCCACGGGTAGGGAGTGCATATAGGAACAGGTCTGGGGAAAAGTGCAGCAAGAACTTCAATGAGAGGTTTTGGAGGAGCTGAAAGAGGGGCTGCAACCTGCGGACTCCAGGTATGCATGCGCCAGGGTCTCCCTCAAGCACCAAAATGGGCAGGTGTGAATCACACCAAGTACACAACCATGCTCATGGCTCTGTGAAGTTGCTGCCAATTGATGTTTCTGGCAGGCCATAGGGTCAGGGTGAAGTACTGGCTGGCCCACTGGGGGTCCTTGCCCTCCACTGGTGGAATTAGGTCTCGCCATTTTGTATTTGGGTGTGACATGGGGGTAAAGAAGTGGATGGTGGGTAGCACAAGCATGTACAGATATTTGCAGGGCACGGTTCAGAAACAGACCGGCTGCAAGTCTAGCAGCTAGTTAGGTGCGTGGGGTAGGGGCAGCCAGGGGGAGCTCATGGGGCCAGGGAATCAAGTGTTTTGAGAGCCGCAATGGGTGTAACCTCCTGAAAGGAGGTGGGGGGAGATGGGCCAGGGTGCTTACTGCAGGGGCCTCTGGTGGTGGGGGTGAGTCCAGAGCCAGGTGCCCCTGCAGGGTCCCCTGGTGGCAAGGGGGAGCCGGGTGCCCACCATGAGCCACCTGCAGGGTTGCTGTAGAAAGGTGTTTGAGGGTAGGTTTGTCAGCCCTAAAATGCTGAAGGCTCTGTTCCCAGCAGGTAAAGGAGAAACAGCTGCAGGGCAATCAAGGATGCCTGGGTCCAATTAAGGGCTGCTCCAGACCCTATAAAAGCCACACCTCCATTAATGCACATGGAGGAAAGATGGAAGTGGAAGGAGGCTTGATTGGTTTGCCTGAGTACCAGAAGGCCCAAGCTAGAGCAGCTCCACTGAATAGCCTGCTCAGCAGCTGCAACATCAGTAGCAGGGATCACCTGGCCCTTTGGGTGACCCACCAAAGGAGTGTCCAGAAAGTGCAGGGCAAGGACAGGGAGCCCCACAGTACCTGAAGGAGAGGAGGGCTTACCCAGGTGGCTGATTTACCCCAAGCCTACAATGCCAGGGAGGATGGCCATTACGCAGCACGAGCTGGGGGAATACTCACCACACCTACTATAGTACATTCCAAAGACGTGTGGATTCAGGGGATCACAAAATTGCATTGGAATGTAAACTTTATTTGCCAAGCTATGCAAAATGCTGCAAAGAGGTAGGGAAGAGAACAACAACAAAATTGTTATTGGGTCTTTAAAATAACTTACTTTTTGTCTTTCTGCTTTAATATTCATATATTAGCCTACTTGGGCTATATACTATTTAGAAACCTTGGCAAACAGTATGTGAGACATTTTGGCATATGGTGAGAGATTGATTTATCACAAGATGCAGATTCTGTTCTTGGCACCCCAAAGATGATGATCTAGGAATGGAAAGAAAACTTGCCATTTGCTTTTTGCTTGCTTTACCCATGGATATTTGTTCAAAGTACTCATTATGTGCCTAACTTTAAATTACCACTGGGACTGACCAGGGTATAGCTTAAGCTCTGCAGAGGTTTCTAGTCACAAAACAAATTATTACTATTTCCAAAGTTATAGCTCTTGTAATTATCAGGCTAAAGCGCTAAGTGGTATGGAGAATGGACTTTGATGAAGCTAAATGCCATGCTAATAAATGGCCACCGCATCACCCACAGGTTCTCTTGCTTGAGTTCTCAGGCAGTTGATTAGTTCCTTGTTTGAAGAAATGTCAGACTAGTTTGATACGTTTTTTCCTATTATTTTAAAACTCCCAGATGCTGTGGTAAACTGAGCAAGATTCAGGAAACTTGCTAGATATTCATTTGTGATGTGTGTTGGGTGGCAGTGTGCAGTGCAGTACAAACTATATTTAAAACTGATAACTCTCTGCTACTAAAATAATTGGTAAGTTAGTGTCCAAAGATCCCAGTAGGAACTGGGGGCCCCATTTTCCTTGGTGCTGTACAAACAGAGAAAAAGAGACAGCCCTTCTCCTGAAGGGACTCTCCAATCATTTATTTTAGGATGGGTATTAATCCAAAACTAAAGACATGACTTGTTGCTTATCATAGAATTGTGCCTTGGATTTCAAAAATTGGAGCAGGATCTTGCAGTTATACAGGCATCAAAAATCTCTTGCTTGACTACTCTGGAGAAAAAGATGGCAATTATTTTGTGGAAGTGGACAGGGTGCCTGCCAGACTTGAGTGGCAAAACTGGATGTATTAAGTTGTTGCTCTGAACTACAAGAGACCACTGATCAATGTTTGGTGGCCAGGTTGATGGTGTTTAGTCATGATTTCTAACATAGCCAAGTGGGCCATGTGAATGCTGCTATCTTCCACTCTTGTAAAAGATCCAAAGCAGAAGATTCCCTGACTTTGATATCCCATTGAGCTCATGGACAGCCACACAATCCATGGCAGATGTGGACATTTGCTGCACAAATGGAAAATTAAAGACTTTTCAGTGTGTGACTGCGGTCACCCAGAGCAGACCATGAAACCTATAACTCCTCAAAAGGGGACATCACAACAATGCACTCTGTCTGGCTTATCACCTGCATATAAAATTATAATTTACTCTACATTTACATCAGCCATATGAAGAAGATGATGAGAGGTAAGGCCTTGGGAAGTCATCAGATTACTCAAAGGCACACCTGTGCACAGGAAGGGACATTCAAAGTCCTTAAAGTTTTCATTGATTTTTTTTAAACTAAAATGATAAAACTTACGTTCCCTGAAAATAAATAGAAATAAGCTCCATGCACATGTGCTGCTTAGAATGAGACCTTTATTATGTTTGCCCCAAGCTATAGTTCACTGTCAATGGCATATTGGACAGGATTTCCTTTTTATACATCCCCTGGATATGTGAGCATTAGAGTGCCAGGACTCCAGGGCATGGGAGAACTTCACTACAGGAAGTAGACCTCTTGCCTGAAGAGCCTCATGTTCTAGGAATCCATCTGTAAATCACAGAAGTTAAAGCTTAAATTCCCTGCTTTACAGTGATTGAGTAGCAAATAAATGTGGAATCTTTCAAGGCAGAAAAAGGAGAAATTGGGGGTCAGAGGAAAGAGATGAATAAAATGGGAAGAGATGGCAATCCACTTATTAATTCAATCTGTAAACTAAAAATAGTCCAGCTTGCTTATAGCTGGTTTTGCAGCTGCAAATATTGCTGCACCATTGTAGCGAGGAAGACCATCACTGACTCTGTGGCTTGGGCCATGCCATGTTGTTCTCCTGGTTTGCATGAGGGATAATATTTAGATTGTATGTAGGTATCTAGGAGTGACTGGTCATGGGGTGGTGCTAGAAGGAACCCATTACAGTTTAACCACTTAGTTCATAGGCATGACTGGGACACCACATTCCTGAAGGAGGTGTTATTTAGCTGAGTTTCAAACAAGATGTTTATCTTCACAAATCTGTGGGCAGTGTCATAATTTCAGTGATTAAGTCAGCAGGGCCTTTGTGGTCTGACCCAGTACCAGGAGAGAGTTGTTTGTTTGTTTGTTTCTTTCTTTCTAGGAGAGGCAGTTGTAGGTACTGCTTGCATAATCATACCACATTCTTTAGCTACCAGAAGTTCCCAGATCAGCACGTCTCTTTATTTTCTCTCTAGAGCAGGGGTTCCCAACCTTTTCAGTAACATGGCACACTTCAATGAGGCAAACAATTCCATGGCACAACCACTTATTTCAGCTGAGTTTATTGTTCATAAACGTCACATTTACTTACTTTTACTATGGTTACAGTCTTACTGAAGAGGTTTGCAACATCAGTGCATACAACAAGCTAAAGAATGATCAAATCCATTAATGTTCCAAATCCATTGGGGGAAAAAAAAAATTACATGTCATCTCAATTTTGCCCTTTGGCCACCTGTATTTAGAATGCTCACTTTTTAGAATTGAAAGACCAAAACCATGCTGTTAATTTGATGACTGATTTTTCGCAAGTTTTTTGAGTTGTAATTTTGGTTGGATAGAATATTGTTTAAGATTAAATGTTTTAAATTGATTTTCATTACCTTTGTACACAATTTCATGGCACGCTTGGACAGTCTCATAGCACACCAGTGTGCCACAGCACATTGGTTGAAAACCACTGCTCTAAACTCCCCACTTCCTCCTTTTCCAACTCCCCTCCAGAACTTCAGGATCAAAGGCTGCTAAAGCTATTAGATTTTTTTAGTGCTTTTTTTGTTGTCCCCTTTCTGTCTCTTGAGTGTGAAATACCAGAGGTACTGTGCTAACTACAGTGGTGTCTTTGTCAGAATAACTTGTCTCTCTGCTTCTGCTCCACTGCTCTAGGATCCCAAACAATTATTCACCCAGCCATAGTACTACTATGACCATCTCTATAGCTCATTCACCCATCACCCCTCTCTGCAAACTTATCTTCTTATGCTACCTCAGTGCTTCAGTTACCAGGACTTTAAAAACAAAAATAGTTTAATATCCATGCAGAGTATGCCTGCCTGCTGTGCTTAACATCAGAATCCAGTATTATCATTTGAAATACCACAAGAATTTCCTTTCACTTTTTGCTCAAAACTAGTTTTAATCAGAAAGGTTTCCTATTGTGTCAAGGTTCCGTTTTCTCCCTTTCCCCATCCCCACAATCCTTGCAATTTTAATCTTTGATCCTGCTTTAAATTGATTCTGTACATTCATGAGCATGATACAAACTCATTAGTTTTATAAAGGTTACCTGAGATGGCCATTGCCTGTTACTCAGTGCTTATAACAGTGTCACTTGGTCTTTTATAGTAGTATCACTTTTAGAGTTCCTGCGATCTTTTCTACTGCACTTCTTGATCTCTGTATTTCTCCCTGCAATGTAACAATCCAAAAATTGTTTGGTTTTGGTTGTTTTAATTGCAGATGTAAAACAAAAATACCCTAAATATGTTTCCTCCTCTTTCTCTGGGGTTTGTCATGTTTATCAGAAAACAGTAGTTTCCAAAAATAAGTATAAAGCAGAACACTCTATGAATGATGTGAATGACATCTTTTTGTTAAAATCTTGTGGTATCAGTCAAATCTATTAAGTACAACTCAGTAACACTGAATAAAACTGCACATCCCTCATAGTTCTAATGACATTACAAGCAAATTACCACTGCACTGGAAATTCTTGTGTGTCCCCTTCCTGTTTTTGTGTACTGCCTGGTGGCTTTTATTATAATATAAGATAGATTTAAGGTTTCAGTGTTGCTTATACAACAGGATGCAGTTCCTTAGCACTTTTTTTTCTTTTAATAAAAACAGCTCAAAAGTGTCCATGACAGAAGAGGAATGAGGGGCACAGTCTACATTTCCCAGATAAGCTATAAATTAGAAGTGTGAATTAAAATATTTCATATAGCATTTATACAGCAGCAACTGGGGGTAATACTCTCTAACTTATACCAGACGAAGCAAGGTCTCATTGCTAAAGCTCAGAATCAGGAGAGTTGAGTTCTATGATTGACTGTTTTTTATGTATCATTGTCTGAGTCCTGTGCCTGTTAAAGTCAATGGTGAAAATCCCTCTGAGCTCAGCAGAATAAAGGATCAGGACATGTGTAAACTTGTGAAATTAACATATACCTTGCTGTTCCTTGGTCTTCCCTGTCTGTGAAATGGGGATAACATATGCACCAGTGGGCTCTTGACACTTAATTCATTAGTGTCTGTAAATGCTTTGAGGTTATCCGATGGAAGACACCATACAAATGTCAAGTATTATTATTACTAGTAATAGTATTTAATTCTTAACTGGAAAATATTTTATGTAACTACATCAGTAGTTGCTTAGTCACATCCCCAGCTCTTTGAAATCTTATTATATTGGCCAGGAATTTTGTACACCTAATGAAGAGAGTGATGCCTCTTTTGTCTAGTAAGCTGGTCTATCTTTATTATTGAAATAGCTATTTGTACTCTTGAAATGACATTTGAAATCACTGCCATCATGCCCAACAAAATCTCATAAGTTGTCCATTCCAACAACAGATTGTGTTAAGGTGTGAAAGAGGCAGGAGTGGAGGGGAATAGCGAGTCAGAAAGGAGAGAAAGGCAAGAGGATGATGGAGGTGAGGCAAACCTGTAAAAAGAGACTGGCATTAGGAAGAGGATGGGAAGGATGTGAGAGGGGGTTATTTTTTCTAGTTAAAATAGAAGTTGGATTCATGTGTTTATGGGGGGGAAAGCAACTTAGAAACACAAGGCTATGATGCCATCTTGGGGCTTCCGGTGACATCTCATTCCATGCAAGCTCTGCTCTGGTGGTTATGTTGTGAACAGAAACCCCTTGTAGCCATTGAAGTTCACAGTTGTTGCTCATTGATTTTGTATTATTTCAATAGTGGAACAATAATGCCTTTCTTTTCACAGCAAAAATCCCCTCCCCTCCCTACTGTGACCAAAATGTACATAGTTTCTGAATATAATATCTCTGTCTATTAATCAAACCTTTGAGATATCACTTTTCATTAAAATGACACACATTAGTCTTTAGATTCTACTATGCAAGAATGTCTGTCAAATATACTGTACAAATTCTTTATTAGGCCAGGACGAGTAGACTGTCCTATCCAGATATCTCATTGTAATTGTTAGTCATTAACAGAAAATCCTGGCTGTTGATCCTGCTATGTCTTGTAGGCATTTTGTTTTACAACATTTTATAGACAGGAATAAAACCTATTCTCTGAGTGACCTGACAGGATCAGAGAGAGAATTACAGCACTGAAGTGCAGATGAACATGCAAAACATTGTGTCGAATTATGGGCTTAGCCTTGCAACCTGCTTAGTGCCCCCATTGGAAGTAGAGAGTAAACTCGACACCTGCTGAAGTTGCTGAGAGATGACAGTACCCGTTGCCTCCTAGAAGGCACGTAGCACCTTTGCTGGACTGGGCCCTTACCAATGAAGGCAAAGAGAAAACAATGACATCATGCTATGCTGTACATAAGCATGATTCACTGCAACATCACATGTCAAAGGTGTGATTTATAGAACCATAACTGGGATGCAATTTATTTCTGATTAGGGTAAATCATTTTACGATTCTTACAGTTTAGTTGTCCTTGGAAATAGGGTTAATTCAACATATGTCCCTGTTAACTTGATGACATATTTCCTTCACTTAGCCATTGAAGGTACAACCCAAAATTTCTTGCACTGAATTGGCATTTTGGATGTGCAAACACTGCAAAATCTGACCATGAACTCTTATCAAAACCATTAGAAACTGTGGGATTTTGCTGTACTGAGCCGTAAGTATGTTTTCATTTTGATTCAGACACCTGATAATTGAGAAAAAAACAAATGTGCCTGCAGAATTAAAAATCATTCTGCTTTTTTGTTTTCTATTTCTTATTGTTGTTTGAACTTACCAATCAAAACTTCACTGAAACTATCAAGACTTAAGACTATGAAATACTTGACCTGGAGTAAAGTATCAGGAGTTTTTAAACATTTAACTTATAGTGTATATTAGTATGAAACTAAGTTGAGCAGAACCCATTAATGTCACAGTGATCGGTTACCAATGGAAATAAATAATTCATGATGAAGGGAATTAGTCTAATTAGCAGGCAGTTTGAGTCCTTTGATAAAACCCAGCTCTAATTCCGTGAAGGGCAGGAAGTGCTGTCATCAGTCAGCCCTGAAAAGATTAGCATCTATTATGAATGAGGTTAGACACCCTAGTGAAGTCATGTGTGTCCTGGAGACAAACTTAATATGTTCCAGGATGGGACACAGTTTGTCTCACCAACGCATCATGATTCCTACTGAGCTATTGTATGTAATAACAAGCAAAGATCAGTGCTCCTTCATATCATTCTCCCCCTGTCCATCATTCTGACAACTGTGCAAATACATTTTCCATGCAAAGCAGGGAATGTGCTCTGAATACTTGTAAAATTGCACAAAATGTCAAAGAAAATGTGTTACCTTTTCTCAGCAACTAAAAACAAACCAGCCAATCAACCAGAATTTCACTAAGGAACTGGAGGATTTCAAAAGTAGTGATGGCAACTGTTTGGTGAAGGGTAATATATTTGTTTGAGTGTATGCAAATGCCATTTGAAAAAGTATTGTTGTTTATCACAAAATATCTACTATATGAATGTATCTCTACATACTCGTGATATTGACGTTTATAAGCTCACAGTATTGCAACAGATCTTAAGAGTTATAAAGGTAACTAGCAATAAGGGCTTAGAAAACTGATTATCTAAAATACCAAAAGTAAAGTCTACTGAAAGGAGACCTGCGTATTTTTGTATCAAGAGATAGCTTAGACCTTCATGATTTTTGTTTAGAAATTTTAACTGAACTGGCTTATTAAGGCTGGCTGAGAGCTGTGCAAGCCTCACATTTTTTGTAGCCTACATGCTGACGCAACATCAGCTGTGTTTCCATTTTTACTTTTGAGCCTTTTGAAATTATATGTTTCCGTTTTGCAATTTGATGCAATAATGAAGAAACTCTACATTTGTACGTTATTGTATTGCCTGTTTTTATTGTAGGAAATTAATTGCTCCTTTTATTTATGTTATTAGGGTGGGGTAGAAAACAATTTTGCAGTGTTTTATCATTTTCTGTAATAATTAACATACTACTAATGCAATGGAAGCCTTAGAAGTGGGGTATATTATGTTCAGATGTCTGAACAGTACTTAATATGCTGACACTTGTGACTGAGGAATGCTGGTATTCAAAAGTGCATTGAAGAAGGTAACAATATGTTACTAATAATATCCCTGATGATCTTAAGTTGATTTATAATATAGAAATGAAGTTGAAAAGAATAGGTGTAGTCAACACAAGAAGTGATTTTCATAGAAAACAGAACAATATAATGCTCCAGAATTCTAACTCAGCTGTCCAAATACTAAGTAGCAACGGAGCACTGATATCACAGAGTGCCAGATTCAAATGCTGCAATAGCTTCAAGTAGATGCCTTAATTAGATTCTGAAAAGTAAGGAACTTTCGCTCAGTGTTTATTACTGGGAGTTGTGCATTAAGACAAGGAAGAAATTGAAGGCTGGGCATACCCTGATTTATGCCCAAAGCATCCCTTTGGAGTGACACAGTACCGTAAATCAAGGATAATAGATATAAAATACTTATACAATTTTCAGTTTGACTCTGCCTTCTGTCTTGGAAATGATACAAGTCATCAGCAAACAAACATGTCAATTATAGGTAGGATTGAGTCATTAATTCCATTAAAGCATGTTTCTTATTACACATGTACACACTAAACTATGCTACCTATTTATTTATATAGCCTTGTTACTGTGTGTGGTGCTTAAAGAGAAGGAAGAAAAAAGTCCTTGCTCTGAAAACCTTGCAGTCTTAGGATATGATTACCCTGCCCTCCCCAAGAAAAAAAGTGTTTTTGACACTTGTTAAAATAGTGAAGACATAGCAACTCTGTGTCGAGCTCAAGTTCAACCCCAGCCTCTTTTCTAGGCTTGATCTGTGACTCATCCCATGGCTCCGTCATCCTTAACCTTTGTTAGCTGCCCAAATGCCAACAATACAACAGTATGGCATTGGAGTGAAGTATATAACATCCACATTCAAGTCTAAATTTGAATCACATCATATGAACCCTGCTGATTATCTTACAGAGTAGAGTCGAAGGGTCTTGGGTGAATCAGTTCTCATTAACTATTCATCACTGAGTCCTAGTTGTCTATTCTTGCTGCATGTTTTCCATGGGGCTACTTGTCATGCATATCAGTATGAATGACATCTTTCATAAACATGACTGTTTATATCTTCTCTTGGACAACAAAGCAAATCCTAATACTGTCTCAAGTAAATATATGACACATTCCTGAAATGGCCACCCCATTCATGTATTTGTCATAGTATTTACATATGCTAGTAATCATATTTATGTAGAATGATGGTATTGATTAGTGTCCCAGCTATAGCTGGGGGTGGGGAATGTGTTTTTAGTTCATTGGCAATTTAAAAAAAAAAACTGGGTTGACCTGAAAATGATTTTTTTATCATTTTTTAAGCGATCAAAAATATTTCTGGTGATTTGAGCATTTTGTTCCACCCATATGTAATGTTTTCATTTAGATTTTGTTAAACAGTTTTAAATTCTTTTGATTAAAATTGAAGGAGGGGTTGGGTTCCAGTTCTCTGGCTCCGGCCTGAACCTGAACATCTACAAAGGAATAAAGCAGCCCTGCAGCCCAAGCCCTGTGTGAGCCTGTGTCAGAGGGCACAGGCCAGCTGTAGGTGTTGAATTAGGGTGTAGACACTCCCATTGCAATACTGGACTTCACTGTTCCTTCTCCTTGACACTCTCTCTTGTTTCTGTTCCCTTTCTCACTCAGAATATCTCTTTGATATGACCATAAGGTCTCTTCCTAGGAGCCATTTCTGTATCCATCATCTGTTAGAATGCTGCAGCCTCATTGTTTTACCTGTTTTAGATGCCACTGTAGTAGAAGCTTTCTCTGAATATCTATTAAAGATTAGAATCAGGTAGATAGTGAGGTATTTGGGGTTTTTTTCATTGCTTCAGAATATGCTTGGTGGCTTTACAGATTACATATGTAGAAAATGCCTCCTTGGAGGAATTAGCTGTCCAATTTTCGAAGGAGTGGCAAAGAGTGAGTGGGAGAGAGGGGAGATAAGACAAGGGTTACAATATTATGCATTGACCCAGTTTTGGCATTTGCATATATTTGAAGTTCTGTAGCAAATCATTACATTTTTAGTTTTATTTCTTGTGAAAAATTAAGGAACTGAAGTTAGTGGGCTGACGAACTCTGATATGGGAAGGTGTTCCCATGATAGAGGCAGAGTTATAGAAAACATGCAGACAAGAGTAAGTGAATTTCAAAAGGGATAGCCGTGTTAGTCTAGTCCAGTAAAAAAACAACAAGGAGTTGTGTGGCACTTTAAGACTAGGGTTCTCGTCGGTGAATGAAGGAAGAGGCACGCTATAGGAAATGAAATCAGAGATGTGTGCTAAGGAAGGAGTTTGAACTGGATTTGCAGGGCAGTGGGGAGGAACTGGAGGGATTTAAAGGTGCAAACTCTTGATTGTGAAACAATTTCCGTTTCAGCAATGGAAGGTGAAGGATGAGATCTGCTGCCTAACCAGTGGTTAGTATCTGCAGGAGGAACAAGAACTGTGGGAGCCTATGTTCTGCCTTGTCTGTTAATCAGAAAGCATCTCTCACCATTCAGTTTTCAGGTGAAATGCACTGATCTGTGCTCTGCTCATGTACTCCTCACTGGAGTATTTTGTGTCACACTGAATAAATGGGCCAAGCAGATGTGGTGACAGAAGGAGCCAATGCACCAACCACCTTGCAGTAGCGTGAGACACAATGCACATATGACATGTCTGCCTGAAGAGTCACTTGGGCTATCACAATGAGAAGTGGTCCTGGAGGAAGGATGTGACAGTCCTGAATTAGACAACAATGAGGAGCTCTGAAAGCATCCTGGACTGAGAATTTTGGAAAAGTGATACTTGGTAACTTTTGTTCTAATGTTCATGAGAGAATCACTGCTGAAGACCATACCCACCAGAGTCCTGGTTTATGTTCATTGCCAGTCTACCACCTCTGAATGAGTCACATGCCTTCCTCACATGGCACTGGGCATAGCCACAGCCTTTTAATGGTGAGCAGTCTCGATCACAAGATGGCTCCCCTGAAATTTCGAGGACAAATGCTGTCCTCAGGTGTATGAGCAGTGTTTCAAGTCAATGGAAAGCCTCTGTGTACAAGGGCAGAACAAGGCCCGTGCAATGCTGTAGTGATAGAGGAGTGGTGGGGAGCCAGGCCCCCAGGAACCAGGCTGCAGGAAGGTACCCAACTGGCCCAGCACCAGGACCAAATTAAAGGGGCTGGGCTGCCCAGTTTCAGGGCATCATTTGGCACCCCTGCCCTCCCAGCCTGTGGGCCAGCCTGGTGGTAGGTGGCCACAGCCCCTGGCCTTGGAGGGGGCTGGGGCCACAGACCATGCTCTCTCCGCAGAGGAACAGCGTTTCTTGAACCCTGCTCTGCCCCTAGCCAACTGGACCACCACAGGGGGCAGAGCAGGGTGGTGTGTAGCTGCTGCTCTGCAGGGCCTGGGGCCAGAGTGGCATCCAGCACCCTTCACACCAGCCAGCCCCTTCTCTGGAGGACAGCAGCCGTACCCACCCCACCCTGCCCCCTAGGATAGTCCAGAAGCTGGCCAGAGGCAGGGTGGAGCAGGGGCTGTCCCTGGCTCACCCCAGCACTGAACGGGCCCCTCCTCAAGTGCCAGGGGCCTGGCCTGCATGCTGGGAGGGCAGGGGCCCCTGGGAGGGGACCACCCTAGTGCCCCCCACCCAGCAGAGTCTGGGGGCCTGGCCCCTTGAGATTCCCCCTCCCTGGGGCAGCTGTGGTGGGGGGCTGGAACACTTCCAGCCCTGTACAGTGGGCTGCACAAGTCAGTGGGGCATGAAGTAGGGGAGATGGAGCGACAAATTTGATTTGGCCCCCAGACACCAGAGAGCCTTGCTATGCCACTGGCCCACAAAGACTTTTTATGAACTAAATCTGTTCCCTGCTCTGATACACAATACAGATGGCAGCGTCTTCACCAAGCCATGATGGTTGTCTCCAACCAAGTAATTACAGTTACGTGAGCCCCTCTTAGAATATCATTTCTGTGAATGCAAACTGTGTTTTACTAATGCACCAAAAATGTGAAGCTAAGAAGCCTCCTTCTCTTAGCACTGTATTTCAGTATCTTTTGTTCCATACTTAAGAGTTTTTCTCCTGGACAGATTCACTCAACAGCACCATCTTTTGAGTAATACACCTTCAGACCAGTCCTTGCTCTGATGTATTGCAATGATAGACTGAGGTGTTCATGTAATACATCATCACAGTCAGCTGTTGCTGGAGTCCAAGGATTGAGAGACTAAGCCAGCTGATTTTCTGATGTATTTGTAATGCATCACCAGAATATTGTAAGCAATGATATATTGCTCCAGAACAACACCAGCCAAAAAAGAAAGATCCTACGGTGCAGATTTTATATAATGAGACAGCCAAGAGCTACACAGGACTGCAAACTCTAGTACAAAGTGCTAGTAATAAATCAGGTTCACATGGTATTGCATTAGCATTTTTACTAAGGAGATATGCATAGCTCTACCGTTATTAGTGAGCCAACTTTGAATGTCTGCTTTTTTGTGAAGCTACATCTTGTATACTCAGACATTCCTAAAAGCACTTTTATTTTCTTTCATTTGGGGTAAATGCTGCAAAATACAAATCATCTAGTATAAGAGGGAGTGCAGAGCTACACTGCAGATGGGAATTCAAAGAGACAAATTGCTCCCCATTTTGACCTACTGTTACATCCCTTCACTGGGTGCAATACATAAGCATTGCTACTGCTGGGCCTCCAGGGATCATGCCCTGCATTGCTTTGGCCCCACCTCAGATCTGGCTCTGGCTGCCTGCTGCTGGCCAGCAGTGACAAGAGTTGGCTCCAGCTCTGGGCCACCTGCCGCTTGCCGGTGGTGTCAGGAGCTAGGCTGGGGCCTCCTGCACAGCAGCAGGGGCCAGATCACCCTGCCCAGTCCACTTGCCACTTGCTGGCAGTGGAAGAAGCTGAAACCAACTCTGGGCTGCCTGCCATGAGCTGGATCGGGGCTAGGACCACCTGCTGCTTGCCGGCAGGGGGCCGGATCCAGCCCACCCAGGCCACTTGCTGGCCTCGGCAGGTGCTGGGTCTGGCTCCTGGCTGCCTGCCACTTGCCGGCAGCAACTGGGGCCAGATTGGCCCTGTCTGGGTTCCTTGCCAGATTGGGCCCTGACCCCTTTTGGGGGGAAGCAATGCTCTTGGTGTAACATCTCTTCTGGTGCATAGGGCCTGTTCTGTAATTGTGGCTATACCTCTCTCCCCTCTTCTCTTTGGGATGGATTGTGCCCCTGAAGTCTCAGAATGGGAACAGTCTCTGTAGTGTTTTCCTTGAGTACTAGTTGTGGTTGATCCTTATGTAGGCTGCACAGGTAGAGGAAAGTTGCTTATATCATCCCACCCACCAGTGTGTGGACGCAGAAGCCAACCACAGGCTGTCCCCTAATTATTAGAGTCACCCTGAAAGAGCAAGATTAAATCAATTAGTGATGCTAAACATTGTTTGCAAAATATCACCTTGATTAGACCCTAAAATAGGGGATGTTTTTGTACAGTATATTACAAAACATTTTTTCTGTGTATTCAGCCACTTCATTGCATTCACACATACAAGTTTTATGAAGTAAGTGTCACATATGAGAAGAATAAAAAGCATTATAACCATGCAGCTCCAAAGAATTTTCCAGAACTAATCAAACTCTACCAGAATCTACTTGGGAAGAAGAAAAAAGGGTTGGTTCAAAAATTGGAAACCCTAGAAAATGGTTTACAGAAGCAGCAGGCAACAGCTTCATAGGTAGTAGCTCTTTCAAATATTTGTCTTATTTGTTAGGTTTAATCATAGAAACTGGAAAGGACCATGAGAGGTCATCAAGTCCAGTCTCCTGTACTCATGGCAGGGCCAAGTACCCTCTTAAATTATCCCTGACAGGTGTTTATTCAACCTGCTCTTAAACACTTCCATTGATGGAGATTCCACAACCTGCCTAGGCAACCTGTTCCAGTGGTTAGTCACCCTGACACTTAGGAATTTTTCCTAATGTCCAACCTAAACCTCTTTTGTAAGTTAAGTCCATTGCTTCTTGTCCTATCACTGGCAGTTAAGAAGAACAGTGTCTCTCCCTCCTCCTCGTGACAACCTCTGAAATACTTGAAAACTGTTATCATGTCCCCTTTGTCTCCTCTTTTCTTAACTAAACAAACCTAATTCTTTCAATCTTCCCTTGTAAGTCAAGTGTTCCAGACCTCTAATAATTCATGTTGCTCTCCTCTGAACTTTCTCCAATTTGTCCACACTTTTCCTGAAATGAGGTGCTCAGAACTCAACACAATATTCCAGTTGAGGCCTAATCAGGGCCGAGTAGAGTGGAAGAATTAATTCTCATTTCTTTCTTACAATACTCCTGTTAATACATCCCAGAATGGTGTTTTCTTTTTTTTGTTTGTAACAGTGTTGCAGTGTTGACTCATATTTAACTTGTGGTCCACTATGACACTCAGATCCCTTTCTGCAGTTCTCCTTCCAACACAGTCATTGCCCATTTTGTATGTGTGCAATGGATTATTCTTTCCTAAGTGGAGTATTTTGTGCTTGTCTTTATTGAATTTCATTCTGTTTACATCAGACCATTTCACCAATTTGTCCAAATCATTTTGAATGGTGATCCTATCCTCCAAAGCACTTGCAAACCCTCCCAGCTTGGTATCATCAGCAGACTTTATAAGTATGCCATTATGTAAATCATTGATGAAAATATTGAACAGAACCAGACCCAGAACCAATCCCTGTGGTACTCCACTCATTATGCCCTTCCAGAATAATAACTCTGTACGAAAAAAATGGCATTTATACAGTTGGTGAGCAAGCAAGCAGCAGCAGCAAGCAAATAGGTCCTTTCCCCCAAAAACCTTGCAGTATGCCCACAGGTTAATAGTATTGGAAAAAAAACCTGAACATTTTAAACAGTAACAAACATACTGTGCATTTCTGCACTCCATTCTAAAACTAATAAGTAACAATATCAGAGCCTATGTCTACACTGGCCAATGAGTCTGGACTAAGCAACCTTAGTCTGGGCTAATTTGGACCTGGTCTACACTAGGCTTTGCCAAGTTTGAACTAAGCAATTGCTCAATTCAAACTAGGCAAAGCTTAACTTTAGTTAAAAACATTAAAAAGTTTGACCTAACCAGTTAGTTCAAACTAGCTGTGCTAACTAGTTTGAATATTAATTCAATATTAATTTTAGTTCAAACTAAGCCATGTGGCTAGTTCGAACTAAAGAGCCATGGCTAGTCTGAACTAGCCTAAGGCTACTTTGGACTAAACATGAACTTATTTAGTTTGGACTTGTAAGTCCAAACTAAATAAGTAGATGTAGACATCACCTTAGTGTCTGAGTAATAAATTCACAATAGCATTTAGATGTCATACATTTAAGACTCTGTTACCCAGGTAGTTAGACATCTGAATGCTGCGATTTGTGCTTCAAAGTTACCAAGGGTCTTCATGTCCCACTTTCATGTTGCAGGAGACACTTAATACATAGTAAGTACAGGTGCCTTGAAATTGCATCTGCAGTGTTGTTCCTGAAGTTGACTGTGGATGCAAAAATCCAGTTGCAAACTTGCTCAAACATATGCCCATCATAAAATCCTAAGACCTTCCAGTGCTTTGTTTTATAGGCAACCGAATTTTTTTCCCCATTGTATGACTACCAGTTTAATTTAACTGAAATACTTAGTTTGGTCCTGTCTTTTTTTTAAATCTTTTTACTGTTCCTTTAAACATTCTGATACAGGAATATAGGTCAAAAGATCATATTTCAGGAGTAATGCTTACAGGGAATAACTAAAGAGTGTCATTTGTACATTCCTTCCATGATACCTTTGTGTCACAGCTCAATGATGGCCATTAATATCTGCTCGAATGAGGCTTCATGGAAATGGTAGTTGTGAACATGCAATCAGATCATTTATGGACTAACAAGTGTTGCCCTATGCCAGCACTTGATTGACACTCAGCATTTTGCATAAAATTCACCTTATCTGCTAATATTAGACACTGTACATTGTTACTTTTTCATGTAATTTTGGCACAGAAAGTACATCTCAGCTCTGTGTGTGAGCATCAAAAAAACGCCCACATAGATCTCTTTATGAAGTTGGATGATAAGATATATAAGATTGAAATACAAATAACTGTTAAAGCTTTGTCTTTAAGTAATGATTAAATAAAAAGCAAGGAGTCCTGTGGCACTTAAAGACTAACGAATTTATTTATTGCATGAGCTTTTGTGGGAGAAAATCCCACTTCATCAGACTTGTTGAAGACGGGGGAACTTACAGAATGGGAGGAAAATAAATGCAGGGAAATGTAAGTCATTGAAGCAGGTCACTCTGTAATAGTAAATCAAAGCATTTGTTAAGATTCAAACACTGGGGAACAGCATATAGAAAGAGATGAGGTCAAATCTCCTTTTGTAATGAGAAAAAAAATCCAAAATTCTTATTTAGCCCTGAAGAGCACAGTCAAATTTTCAAATTAATGCTAACTCTGCAGTTCTCTTTGAAGCCTTGACCTGTTATTCATTTGTCTGAATACAACAATTAGTAAATCATCAATGGAATGATCAGAAAGATTTAAGTGCTCACCTACTGGTTTTTGAATGTTGTGATTTCTGATGTCAGACTTGTGCCCTTTTATTCTTTTGCTCAGAGACTGTCCTGTTTGTCCAGTATGTGAGGCAGAGGAGCATTTCTCGTACATTTGGCATAAATCAAAGCGGTGGATGAGCAGAAGAATGAGCCTTTGATGGAGTAGCTGGTTTTATTAGATCCTGTAATAGTGTCTATTAAAGAATAAATACTAGTTCCAGCTTCCTGCTGTGGTTTTCTGATCACACTTTCCTTTAGCTTAATAAAGCACTTTTAAAGACTAACAAATTTATTTATCGCATGAGCTTTCATGGGAGAAAGCATTTGACGAAGTGGGATTCTTCTCCCACAAAAGCTCATATGATAAATAAATTTATTAGTCTTTAAGGCTACATCTACATTTCCACATATATTGCAAAATAGTTATTTTGAAATAACTATTTTGAATTTGTTTGGAAATAATTATTTTGAAATAGAATTATTTCAAAATAGGAGTCTAGTGAAGACTGTTTCGAAATAAGGTAAGAGTGCTTATTTCAAAATAGAAAGTCTTTGCTAGATTTTCTATTTTGAAATAGGGAAAGGCAATGTAAAGTATGACTACTATTTTGAAAAAGCCAAATCCGTGGCTTTGAATGACTTTTTTGAAATGGCTATTTTGAAAGAATCAATATTTCAAAATAAATCCAGGTTTTAGTATTTCAAAATAGCACTTTGTTATTTTGAAATAACAAAGCACTTATTTCAAAATACCAAAATGCTTGTATGGACAGGCATAACATGTTTTTTAAATAAACCTCCTTATTTCAAAAAAGCTTTGCCGTGTAGACATACCATAAGTGCCACATGACTCCTTTTTTGTTTTGCTGAACTAGACTAACACAGCTATCCCTTTGGAACTACGTAATTATTGATGGTAATACTACATTATTTTAGCAGGCAATAAATTAGTTCCATATGATGATAAACTGCAAATCCAGTGGGTTTATTGTCATAGGAAAAATGGATTATCATTGAATAGGTGTCTATACACAGGAAAATCACATTTTGATTTTAATGTATTAACTGAATGTTAATGACAGCTTTGCCTATATATGGACCACAAGATTGGATCGTATATTAGCAGGCTGCTGCTATTATTGCTGTTTCTTTAAAAATATGTATTTTAAGTGGGAGATTCTTCAGAAGCCAAAGTGCAGTTTAGCACCAAACTGACTGACTATCATCCAGAGTTAGTTTGTGCCACTGAAAATCTCTTATGTACATAAAAATGAATATCTTATAAAGTAACAGGCAAAAATAATCAAGAAAGGAAGGCAAGTGGTAAGTAAGTTCCTTTTGACATTTTAAGGGGCAGACTCTCAAAGGGGAGTATTTTGGACCCTGACCTTGCCCTCGGTTGCAGACATTTGGACTGCAATCTCTTCTTGTAACACCAAAGGCAGTTCAGATTTATCCACACTCTTCCAGAGCTTAGTTTTCACCTTTTCAGTCATTGCATCAGTTTCTCTACCTCTGGTGGTGCAAACAGTACAGTGATGCAGAGCCCTCTCCATATCCATTGCAAACCTAGCTTTGAAAGAAGAATTTGAAGCAGAAACAAGTAAAATCTGTATTGCTTGTAATTTCTGTTCTCTGCTAGGCATCCATGGTAGGTCAGATAAGATTCAAATGGGAGTCTTCTATCTCTCAGGCAAGTGCTCCAACCCCTGAATTGCAGGATATTTTGATGTGGATCTGCTTGAGTCTCTCCTTTTGAAGGTCTTCCACTGTGCATAAATAGAATCATTGGAGAAGCGTGCTCTGACTACTGGGATAAAAGTTGGGCATTGCAAACACCACCAATCAGATTCTGAAGTCTCAGCATGCCTACCAGATCACCTTCATGGGTGAATAGCTGCTCCTCTGGCCTGTCTTCCCCTCATTCATAGGTCACTTTGGGGCCTCAGTGGGAGATGGGTGCCTGGATGCCTAGAGTATGGCATACAGTGTGCACGCCCACAGGCAGAAACATAGCACCTTGGAAACTTTTAGAGCAAAAATTTCAGTGGTTTTATAGGATTACTGGACAGCCAAGCATGGGTTTTGAGGTGTCAGTGGAGCCTAAAAATAGGCCTGAGGTACCCCAGTCTTAGGTTTAGGCACCTAAGTACCTTTTGTGCATTGGTGAAGCAGGGTTTAAGCTGTTTAACACTCATTTCTTACACTTCAATTTCAATCCCAGCCTTTTGTGGATCTGGGCCTAAATATTTTGGTCCACATGGACAAAAGTAAATTGAACCAAAATAATTAAATCATGAGAGAGAATTAAACCTTGCACTTGTGTTTTCTGTATAGTTTTGTTACTCTGTACATTCTACTGTCTCTCTCTTTTTCTGGGGTTTTATGCCATGCTTATTACCAGGGTGTCTTATTCTTCCTCCTTTTTTCATTAGATAGCAGTTTTTCAAAACCAGGACAACAACAATATAAAGTTCTTTGGCCATTTTGAAAACTATTGTGAACATTTCATTGTTAGGAAAATATTTGACACCACAAGAGTACTATTAATATGCAAATCAACAGACTATAAAATTCATTTTGGTACCTCCAGGGCAGTATTTTTTATAAATACAGAAACATAATTATGCATCCTCTAGAGAACTAAAAATAATTATACGAATTTACAGCAAAGCCCAAAGCAGTCTCTCCTTTTAGCTGTCTGTTTTTAATATAATTTAAATCTTGTTAAAACTTAATTACCAGTTCTTTCTCTTGTGATAATTTAGGTCTAAGATCTAAAGTCTAAACTTGATGTTCAAGTAACAGAACTTTGAGAAACAACAGCAATGAGGTGCCACTGTCAACACAAGGACAACAGGCAGAAATAATGAAGAAAACAGATGAGAGGTAGGGGATGTAAAGACACCTAATAAAAACAAGACTCAGCTGATCTCACAGATAAGCACATCTGAAATACAGTGCAAATGCACACATATACAGAACCTGATTGATTCCATTTGGCAGAATCCAAGCTGTGGGTCCGAACTGTGAAATGTCCAGACTGAGAGTGTAAGCAGGGGATCCCAGTGGCTCAAGGAACTTGCAAAGCCTGCACTGCCAAGGAGGCAACCACTGGTCAGTGCAGCCCCCCAAAGTGCGAAGCACTAACTGGCCTATGGCACAGCGACGGCACTGAAAGAACATGCTGACTCAATGCATTTCCTGCAGAACCTCTGCTGATGGGATTCCTACAGAGCCACCATCATGTTTTAAAGCTGCATTCCTGAAGGAGAACATCTGCTGCCTCTCTCAATGGTGAGTCATCCTGGGCTGCTGTTACCCTATCTGCTGCTTGTAGGTACAATTACAACTCACTTCTTTATTGGGGGCAGAAGGGGAGGCAAATCAATCTCTCAGACATGAGTGTCCATCAGTGAAAAGTCCCTGCTAGCAAGTTCCAAACTACTCTCGGATTGGCAAACACCACTTTTGCCTTATTATTCACTGACTAATTGCTTAGCTAAGTGATGTTACTTGTGACAATCACAAGTGAAAAAGCTGCAGCAACAAGTTCTGAAGATGAAATTGCCAAAGCCCACCCGGCCCTTTCTACAGCAAATGGTGCCATACACACTCTAAACAGGTTCTGTTTTGAACCTCTAAACTGCAGTGAATCAAATCTTTTCAATTGCTTGGCAATTCTGGCACTGTTATGGAGACAGGTCCTATGTGTAGCCTTCCTGTGTTGTTTTAGTTAAATTTAACCTAGCTGAAAACTTTCCCTAACCCACCTGCTGTTGTAATCAAAGGAACTGTTGCTGTTCTGGTTCTTTTGTCTCCCAGTGGCAAGATTCCAAAGGATCATAGCTGGAAGAGTGCAAAGATGTACATTCATAAGGTAACAGAAGGTGTTGTGTTAGCATGTGTCAGAAGTATTATGCATTGGAGCAATAGAAGAAAATAAGTTTTCATTGCTGGATGCTGGCTTACTAGTGATATTTGCAGCAAATGCCAAAGATCACAGAAAAGGCAGGTGTTTGTCAAATGAATTCAGGCATAATTAAAGACACCTTTATTGGCTTGTTTCTTAAAAATGATAGGACACGTATGGAAGTTTCCCAGGAATATACTTGCTAAATGTTAGTATAGTATTTAATAAACCTAAAGACTACAAGATATAAATTGCAAGTGCAGATTCTACAGTGATGAGTGCTGTAGAAAAGTCGTCTTTCTCCAAAAAGAACCTAAAAAAATTTGTCTAATATGTACTTTTAATGTAGTGCTGTGACAGCTCTAGCAAAGGCTGTCATTATCAGACTAGTTGAGACTTGACTAGCTTAGGCGCCTGCACCCTTGAAACTTTAGACTATTTTAATCTTGCTTGCTGTTAAATAGTGTCAACAAATAAAGCCAGAAGGGAGGCGCTGCGATTATCAACCCAACATTCTGCTCTGTTTTCAACTTGATTTGGATGCCTCTGATTCCATAACTAATGCACATGTGTCAAGAGAAAAATAGCCCTCCGTCACTTTGGCCGGGGTGAGAAAGGTATAAGCGCTCATCATTTTGCTAAGCAGGACTGGTGAGAGCATTGCTGACACCCCAAAAAAGGGAGGTAGAGAAGGGAGGCTTTGTGGTATGCCCATTCACTGTGTCTCATTTTGCTTCTGCCAGATTGCCTCTCCAGTTTCCACTGTCACACATCGTGTCAATTTGTCTGCAAGTCTAGTGAAATAAGATACAGTGAGTGCAAAATGGTTGCTGCTGGTGAAGAATTAATTTCATACTGTATGAGAGAGGCAGCCATTGATATTGCATAAGGGAAACGCACATCATGCTGATGAATTCTGTATAGTTAGCACTGTCAAGCCTCAAGGGTTTGGTCTCAGCTTTGCATACTAAAGCTTTATAACATCAACACAGCACTAATCTTGTCTTGTGGGTTAGCATGGATGGACTAACTACTGCTTATGGGCCCAATCCTCAGTCAGGCCGCAGAAGTTTTGGTTAAATAGAGGCTGTAGGAAAGTCTCAAATTCTCTAAAACCGCTTGCTAGGAATGCCCACATGTATAGAAGTTGACCTAGTGAAGGTTTGTTTACAGAACTTCAGGAGAAAGAAAGATTTTTCATTGATGATCATGTTTTTAATATATGTGTAGTAAGTTTTGTATATCTTAGAGAAATAATTTTGTTTGCACCTTACACTCATAAAAAGTATAGGACTAATACTTCTGAAGGCACAAAGGTGTATAGGATTTATATATATATAAAAATACATCATAAGGGGTGTGTGTGTGTGTGTGTGTGTGTGTGTGTGTATAATATAAAAAAAATTCCTCTCTCACCCCCTATGGGTGGTATGTGTCATCCTCAACCTCGGGTCCTCTACCAGAGGCCTGGGAGTTTGAGGGTTCTGCGCAGTATCTTAGCTGTTCCTAGCACTGCACTCTTCTGGACAGAGAGCTCTGATGTCGTTCCTGGGATCTGCTGGAGCCACTCTCCCAGCTTAGGAGTCACAGCCCCGAGTGCTCCTACCACCACTGGGACCACTTTGGCTTTCACTTTCCACATCCTCTCTAGTTCCTCTTTCAGGCCCTGGTACTTCTCCAGCTTCTCATACTCCTTCTTCCTGATGTTGCTGTCACTTGGCACTGCCACATCTATCACCACCGCCGTCTTCTGGTCCTTGTCTATTACCACGATGTCTGGTTGATTGGCCAGTACCTGCCTGACCATCTGGATCTGGAAGTCCCACAGAATCTTAGCTCTGTTATTCTCCACGACCTTCTGTGGGATCTCCCATCTGGTCTTGGGAGGGTCTAGCCCATACACTGTGCAGATGTTCCTGTACACAATGCCAGCTACTTGGTTATGCCGTTCAGTGTATGCTGTTCCTGCCTGCATCTTACATCCTGCCACTATGTGTTGGACTGTCTCTGAGGCCTCTCTGCACAGTCTGCAGCTTGGGTCCTGTCTAGTGTGGTAGACCCCTGCTTCAATGGATCTGGTGCTCAGTGCCTGTTCTTGTGCTGCTATGATCAGTGCCTCAGTGCTGTCTTTTAGTCCAGCCCTTTCCAGCCACTGGTAGGGTTTCCCAATGTCAGCCACCTCAGCTATCTGTCGATGGTGCATCCCATGCAAGGTCTTGTTTTGCCATGGCACTTCTGCTTGATCCTCCTCCCATATCTGCTGCTGCCTCAGGCATTCTCTCAGCAGCTCATCTTTGGGTGCCATCTTACTGATGTACTCCTGGATGCTCTGGGTTTCGTCCAGGACAGTGGCTTTGACACTCACCAAACCCCACCCGCCTTCTTTCCGGCTGGTGTACAGTCTCTGGGTGTTGGATTTGGGGTGGAAACCTCCGTACATTGTGAGGAGCTTCCAGGTCTTCACATTGGCAGCCTCCATGTCCTCCTTTGGCCAGTTCACTATACCGGCAGGGTATCTGATGACTGGCAGGGCATACCTGTTGATGGCATGGATCTTGTTCTTCCCATTGAGCTGGCTCTTCAGGACCTGTCTTATCCTTTAGTGGTACCTGGATGTTGCCGCCTTCCTTGCCTCCTCATCATGGTTCCCATGTGACCTGTGGGATGCCAAGGTACTTGTAGCTGGTCTGTATGTCTGCTATGTGGCCTGCTGGTAGTTCCACCCCATCAGTCTTGACTACCTTCCCTCTCTTTACTACCTTCCCTCTCTTTACTACCATCCGGCCACACTTCTCCAGTCTGAATGACATCCCGATATCCTCACTGTAGATCCGTGTCAGGTGGATTAGCGAGTCGATGTCTCCTTCATTCTTAGCATACAGCTTGATGTCATCCATGTAGAGGAGGTGGCTAATGGTAGTTCCACTCTAGAAGTTCCTCTCTCTCTCTCTCTCTCTCTCTCTATAGCCTATACGCCTTTGTGTCTTCAGAAATGTTACACTCATAGAAAGTATGGGACAAAGGTGCAGACAAAATTATTTCTCTAAGATATATAAAGCTTACTACACATTTTAAAAACATGATCATCAATGAAAAATCTCTCTTCCAAAGTGTGTGTGTGTGTGTGTGTGTAAAATCCTTTTGAATTATAGGAACTTTCTTATCTATTTTTCATAAACAGTGTGGCCACACCAATCATGCCCATGAGTTAAGCTGTAATGTAGACTGAGAGCAGTGCTAGATGACACAGTAGGTGCCTATATCTGGATGAAAAAAGTGTGCTTGGAAGGATGTTGTGATACTCCAGTGTAGCAAACTGGCACAGCACTTAAGAGTTGCCTGTGCCAGTTTCCACACTGTAACCTATTTTCCAGTTGCACATACCTCTTTCATACCAATTCTGTGAAGCTGAAATTTTCTGTAGTCGATCAAAAGTGGAATGTTTCTGATGAGCCTGAGCAAAATCAGTTCTGTTGTTTTGGAGATAGGTGTATCTATGCATGTGTGAGAGAGAAAATACTCTTCCATTTGTGCTTGCTTGAATAAGAAATATTGTGAGTTGTTAAAAAGTAGAAATATTGGAGTTGGCTTGGGGTTAACCTTATGGACTTCTAAGCATTTGTGAAAAAATTGTTCAATGGTTTTGAGATGAAGAGTGTTATGTTGGGAGGTTTTGCACCCTATAGAGTAGAATTTTGCTGTTTCTCTTCATTCACCTCAAAAGCTAAAGTCGTTTAGAACATGGTTGGTGCTGGAGCACATTAGGGCTGAGTCTGTCTGAAGTGTGCATGTGGGAGAACTCCAGCTTGGGTATCAGCTTCCTTTCATGTCACCATCCATGTCCTGCCAAATATTAGCAAAATCCTGCTATTCAAAGGAACTAAGAGAAAATGGCTGGCAGGTATACAAAGCTACTAGTTATAAAATTGCTGAAAGCCCTAACTATAGATGGATTTTTGCTTCTCTTAATCATCCCTCAATAGCTGCTAAATAGGTTTTTCTTTTAGAAGCATGTTTCAGAGTCCCATCCTGCAGAAGGTTCTCAGCTGGAATGGAGGGCACTCAGCCACCCTGTGCGGAGTAAAGACCTAAATAAGCAGGCCATATTGTTAAACTACTGTATGGTCAGAGTTTTAGTCTAGCCAGAATTATTAATCATGGTGCATCCACAAAGACTTTGGTTATTCATCTTACTGCTAGGAAGATCCTGTTTGTTTTGCTACACAATCATTCATCAATGGGGAGAATAAACTGTGTCATGTTGTTAAATAAAATTTGGTTAATGATTTTCCATTAGCTCATTTAGATTAAGCATTTATAAGTTATATTTTTGCAAAGTAACAAACTTTAAATATTTAGTTACCTTGGTTTCTTACTTATTCTTTATAAAACAATAATGACAAACCTCACTAAATAAAAGGAAGATAAAATATTTAAAATTTCAGATAGGGTTCATGTTAGCAAATCAGTCATTACCCAGATTAAATAACGATTTTCTCCAAAGATGAAATATATTCCTGTATTTGGAACAGCTAGAATACCTTTATGATCACAGACATTTAAAACTGTGATTAGGAAATGCATTATTGAGAGATACTGTATTTACATAGCTTGCATGTAGAATGAAAGCTTTGTTATTTTTCTTTGAGGCTGTTGTTAGCAAATTGCTAGATTACCCAAAAGACTTGTTGAGATCAAAGAACAGGCCTGCACAAAAAGGTCACTTCTAATACCCAAGATACTTAGTAATGTGAGTTTTAAAAAGGAGCACTACCCATCTGCAGATAGTAATAGGAGCCATGGGAAAACACTGTCCTACAGTCCTCCTGAACACTAGCCTCCCATTGACTTCAATGGGAATTCCTCATGTGAAGTGACAGCAGGACTGGGCACTATGGGCCATGTGGTGCCAACCACACTCATTTAAACTCCCATTAATTGCAGATGGAGGATTTTTATTTTAATTTATTCCTAATGATTTCCCCCACAAATGTGCAAAAATACAAAGCTGGGGAAAATGTACAAAGATGATTTTGGCTCCATGTAGGATTTCTGTTTTTAGTTTCTCTTTATTAACTTATTTGTTGTTTCTCACCACTTATATGCCTCAAGATAAATTTGCCAGGCACAGCCTTTATGGCTCATGATAGATCTCTCTGATAAAATGAAAAAGGAAGAGGAAGTTTGTTTTGGAATAGCCCTGGATATTCAGATCAAGATTAAACTCAGGAAAAAATGTTGAGAATGAAGAAGAATGGCAGTGCTTTATTTATAATGACAAAGGTGCCAGCACTCAAGAATTTTTTTTTTTTTTATTTCCATGACTGATGAAGCAGGTCCAGTGGTGCCAGGGCTATGAACTGCCAAGTCTAAGGGTGTGAGGACTCAGTTCTGGTAAGCCATAACACAGATAAAGCACTTAAGAACAGGCTTGTACAAGTAATAGATCTTTATCTAAGTTAACATTCAAAATGATTAACATTAACAAAGACATAGATTCAAACTGTTTGATGTCGGTCTCCAGGATGTGGGTATACCTGGAGGTTTGTGAAATAGGGTTTCCATTAAGTGGCCCTGTGTATATTTTTTTTTTTTTTTTTTTTTTTAAGTATTGGTAATTTATAGCTGGTAGGTTAGCTCTCACTGCTGAACTATGAATATGTCACTGTCCTCAGACCCATCTAAGTATTGGCTGCAAATGAGAAAATACAATTGCAGACTGGCCCAGATCTACTGGGGGGGTGGTCGGACGGTTGCTAAAAGCTTCCTGTACTACATGATTAATAGTTTTCAGAGATTTTTCTCTTTGTTTTCTAGGTGGGGGATTTCCTCCAAAATCTTTATAAAAAACACATCTATTAAATCACTGATAAGATTATCTTAGTGACCCAGAGTTCAGCCCAAAATTTGTGTGTGTAAAATCTTCACACTGCCACATTCTGTGCTTGGGTTCCTAATATCATTAGATTCCACGAGGCAGGAAGTAAACTAGTATTAATCTGTTCAGTTTAGAGTTTAAAATTTTCCCTTCTTTCAGCACCATTCTTCTGAAAATGCAAAGAATTCACTTCTTGCTGATAGTAATTGTAAAGTATATGAGAAAACACATTTTCAAAAATGTCCTCATAGATAGTCTGTAATCTAGATTCATGAATAGTGGTAGCTTTACTGTGTTCTTTTATTTGGAGAAGTTGGACCTTGTAAATGTAGTCCAGCAATAAGTCACTGGGAGCTAGGAGGCCTGGCTGCTATTCCTGCTGGGTGTCCATGTGCCAGTCTCTTCACCTGTCCATGGTGCAGTCTCCCCATTGCTAAAATGAAGATAATAATACTTACCCTCTTTCAGATATGTGGAGGAGAATCAATAAAATCTTTTTTCTTAAAGGCATGAAATAACAGAAAAAATCAAAAGGGAGCCATCATAATTGCATTCATGCACTTCTGACATTTATAAAACTAAAATTATAGAGACTACCACATGATTTTTTAAGTACTTCCTTTGATCAA
Source organism: Podocnemis expansa (assembly GCA_007922195.1). Taxonomy (NCBI): domain Eukaryota; kingdom Metazoa; phylum Chordata; order Testudines; family Podocnemididae; genus Podocnemis; species Podocnemis expansa. The sequence continues at coordinate 41,906,102 of ML681984.1, read as the reverse complement.
TAAATTGTCACTCAGAATGCAAAGAAATACTTCTGTTAATCTGATACGGAGGGAATACATTTGTATTAACAGAAAATACAGTTTATTATTGTGCTACTTGACTACAATAGCTAATGAAGCGGTGATACTATGTTAATCTGCTTGCCTTGCAATATGATAATGCTTAGCACTTTAAAAAGTTCAAATTATAAGCTAATTCATTTTCCAACTATCCAACATTCCTTGGAGATAGTATTGCACCCATTTTAGAGATGGGGGAAACTGAGGTGAATTGATTTGTCCAAGATCACTCAGTGAGTTGTATCAAAGCCAAAACTCAGGACTCCCTAGCATTTAGTTTTGCACTCTGGCTGCTAGACTATATGCATGCCCTTCTAACCATTTGTAATGGCACTATAAAGTGTTCAGAGGGTAAAATTTCCAAGCATTTAATATACAAAGCCTATGTAAACAGTCTTGATGGTGGGGAGACAGCAAGAATCAGGAGATGGAAGGCACAGTTCTTCATTCACTTTCATGAGTGTTCCATTGGTCATACTCCTGTAAGTCTCCTCACAGATCTTCTCATTCCTGATCAAAGTGGAGGGATTAGCTATCTCTGTGTGACTGCCCCTTACTATTCTCTAACCTTCCTTTATAGCAGGCACTCCAGGACCCCCGGGGTGGGAGGCAAACACTGGGCGGATTGGGGCAGGAGGTGGGCCAGGATTGAAACAGAAGTATAGGAAATGACTGTTAACAGCTTAACCCCCACGCCACCAATGCACTTCCATTGTTTGAACAACCTGCAGTATTTTCTATTTCCTACTGGACATCCTAATCGGATGAGTGGCTGGAACAACTCCCAATTAGCAATGTTTAAATTTTTTTATGCTTACTCTGTGTATGGGGTTTACTTTGCCACTGCCTCTGTCGGTTTGGTGAGATGCTAATTGTTGCTATTAGCGATTTCATTAAATAACATGTTTTAAATGTACCAATTGAAAGTTCAGTGGGTAACATTTCAAACTTTTAAATAAATAATGGCTGGTTTTATTGCTCTAAGTTAGGGGATTTATGTATCTAAATGCAACTAGCTTTAATGAAAGTTACTCTGTGTGCCTTAGTCTTTATCCACAGATAAGAGAAACCCTTACACTGCCATCTGGATTCCAGTGTTATGTAATAACCAGGGGCGTCACTGGCATCAGGCTTACAGGGCTCAAGCCCCAAGTCCCAGCGCCCAGGCCCCAGGTCCACCACCAGGCCACCCACAGCGGTGGCTGCAGCAATGGCATGTGAGCCCTGAGTTTCTGTGCCTGAGCCCCAGGTTTTCTCCTGGGGCCAGCAGCGCTCCTGGTAATAACACATTGGGCAGTGAGGGGTACAAGTTTATTTCCCATAGGAATGTACAGTACATAGGTCTCAATCGGTTGGGCACAGGAGATCTCTCCGGCAGAGTAATAGTGGTTCCAGCCGTCTGTAGCACAGTTTGTGGAAAATCAAATGAAGATTCTGAGCTCCTGTGGCCGCCTTCTCCATCCTGGCTCTGGCCTGCATGAGGCTGGGGCAGAAGGGTAGCTATAGCAGTTGAAAAGCCTGCATGGATTAGAGCAGTGGTCTTCAAACTTTTTTTCTTGGGGCCCAGTTTAAAAAATCATTTATGCCCAAGGCCCAACACTCACATCTTTGAGCAAGGCATTCCAGCCTTGCAGCAGAGGGCACAATGACCCAATACCTGAGAGTCTGTGACCCAGTACTGGGTCCCAACCCATAGTTTGAAAACCAGTGGATTAGAGGAGAGAAGCACTTGGTGTGGAGAAATTCCCAGTCTCCTGCTCTCATCACAGAACTTCTCCATGAAGTTCTCACAGTGGCTGGTGGCTCCTTTTAAGCTGCTCACCTGCTTTCTTTTCATATTCACTTCAAGCAGCCACCCACTCATAGTGCTTGTTCCATTCCCAATGGAGCACACAGGTATCAGAGGCACCAGACCATCCTGCCTCCCCCTCTTTTCTTACTGCATGCATGGATCCTTCTAGTATGTGTGAGTTTGGAAAGAGAAGGGAAGTCACTTGTGAATATGTCTCATTTGATAAGGATAGGCCCAGGTTTGAAACCCATCCCAGGAAAACATCTATTCCAATCAGTGATTCAGGACTGTGTATCAAACTGTCTTTTCCAATACTCGCTGCTAGCTTCTCTCAATTGTAGCACTTGGCTTCCGGCTCTGAGCTTCTGCCCCCTGTAGAGCTGTTGGGAGGGGTGATGGGAGAACTGGGAGCTACATCTGTGCCATAGAGCGGTGCCAGCAGATGACAAGGAGGAAACCACAGAAAGCAGAGAGTCAGGAGATACACTTGCTTTCTCTGGGGGCAGAAAAAGATCAGTCACTAGCTAGGCAGGTTGAGCCAAGCATGCATAGGGCTGGAGTAATGAGGAACCAAAAGTGAAAAGACTCCCAGGCTATGTCGACACTTAAGTTAGTTTGAATTAATTAATTCAAACTAACATGTCCCCACTAGGAATCCAAATTGAACTAGCATGTCCATGGATAGGACTTACCAATTTGATTTAGGAGGGGGGCACCATAAGAAGTGTGGCAACATGGCCCCTGAGAAGAGCCATGCCCCCACCTAATACATAGAAAGAGGAAGGCATCCTGGTATGAAGGAGGTCAAACTGGGTTAATTTGAACTAACGGTTAATTCGAATAAATGCAGCTCCATTGGGTTAATTCACACTAATAAATTCAAATTAAGTGTTACTTCAAAGTTAAGTGAGGTTTTATAACTTCAAAGTAAGCGTTCATTACTTCGAACTAAGGAATTCCTTAGTTCAAAGTAATGAAAACTGGTGTAGCCATGCATTAATTTAGTTCAGATTAATCCTTATTACTTCAAACTAAATTGTAAGCATAGACATACCCCCAATGACTTGTATGGGCATTGAAGTTCAGTAGGCCTGGTCAAATTTCTTTCACAATCAATGGAAGGACTTTCAGTGGGAGCACTGCTGAAGAACCTATTTTTGTCCTTGGTTTTCTTATAAGTGCTTGAGCCTCCTTGCTTTTGCCTGGTATTGCATAGGGTTCTGGAAGTGACCTTTCTAATTTAGGCCCTTAAATTTTGTTTCATATACATCTTTATTTCTGTGTTTTCTCATTACCTCTTCCAAAGATCCAGGCCTTTTACACAGCTCCAGAGGGCTGCGCAAGCTATGCTATAGTGCTGCAATAACAATGTACAATATATATGACTCCAGGAGTGTGCTGCAATGAGTGGACCAATCTTAGTTTTGGGCCAGCATTGACACGGGGAAGATGATCTCTCATCTGCAGCCCACAAGTAAAGAGAGAGGCCAGTCCTGGCATAGTGTAAAACTGTGTGATGCCATTTGAAGGACCCAAAACTAATGAAAGGCAGAGTTGTGCCATGCTGACATTAGTTTGCACTAACTCAGTCTGCAATGACTCTAACCACCTTCAGGGTGGATTACAGAGTATATATTAAGTGGCTGGTTAACACACTTCAGGAATGGCACTGTATGGATGTAAGTCATTTTAATTTGCACAAACTAAAGTTACTTTGAAATAAACTCAGAGCGCAGACAAGACCTCACTGACTTCAGTGGAAACTGGATCTTGCCCAATAAGAAGCATATCTGAATATGGCATCCCTGTCATGTGAGATAGAATCAATAGGTGTTTCGTATTGAGCCCAAGTCCCACCCTTTCTATTCAGAGACCATCATCACTCTCTAATTAAACTGCCTGAAACTCTCCTACAGTGTACTCTGTACAAGATATCTAATAGTCTGGATTATAAATATTTGGGACAATAATGTGAGATTATTTCAATATAAATTAAAATAAGATTGTAATGTTCATCATGTCTATTTTGTCTGATACATGCATAAAAGAAAATTTGCTCTTGGGTGTGTACGGTGTTTATGATTAAATGCTTTATTCATACTCGTATGTCAATCTATTAGTATGCTGTTAATTCAAATGTTACTATGATGAATTTTATCAGCATCAGCACATTTATCACAGGTAGATGTGAAACTTAGACAAAGGTATACGGTCTCATTAATAATGAGCAGCCTATTCATCTTACTAGAGTGTAATTAATGTTAGTTACAATACTAAATTTTTCACTGTTTGTCATGATGCATATTTAGCATTTCTTCTGTCCTTTATCAATCTGCTCTCCTACCATGTGGCGCTTCAAAAAGATACATGTATTTAACCTAATTTGGTGCCTTGCTGGGATTTTTTTAACAATACTTTTTAAATGGGCTTTTTCCCCTGCCTATCACATTGTTACTTGCTAAAGGATTCTTGTTTCTGAACTGGTATACTTTCACCATTATTAATACAGTAACCAGTCAAATAAAGCACACACTTAAGTTGTTGGTCTCTTGCTGCCGTATTTGCTGAGCTTGTATGAGGATTTAATTTTCATAATTGTTCTCTTGATTTTTTTTAATGACACTTTACTTTGCTATTAATAGACAAATAAATGGACTCCTAATACAGGTATGTAAAGATATTGAATATTTGAAAAGTATTTGTTAAAGTAGATATGCATTCCTTCAAGCCTGATGATTACTGTTGAGCATTTCTTTGTAAGATAATATTGTCCTCTATCCTATAGCTAAATTGTGACCCAGTTAGCATGGTGATTTAGGGGTGAAAGAAAAAGCAAGGCTTAGGGTGGCAGTGAAGGAGAAGGGAAATAAACTCCAAAGAGGCAGCCATGTTGTTCTAATTCAGTAAAACAAACAAGGAGTCGTGTGGCACTTAAAGACTAAATAATAAAATAAATAAGTGGTACAGGATCATTGTGTTCCCCTTGCATAGGGGAGTGGAAGGGAGAAGGGGCTAGGTAGCACCTTGGCTCCAGTTTCCAACAAGCCAGTTAGCATAGCTGTACTGGCATGCTGTAAATAGTACACTACACTGCACGAAGAATTGATCTGCTGCTTTTTCCTCACTCCCTGGAGCACCAGAGAAACAATCTCCTTCCTTGGCTGACCCTGGGACAGCGCAGTAGTGCTGTTTCTTTGAACAAAATTCCTTATTTTTTACTGTACTTTCCTGTGCAAATGACTGAAAGATCTTAATCAAATGCTTAGCCCTATGAATAAGTGCAGACTTAGATTTGGTATTGTTTTTATCATAAAACATAAAGAGCCAGATTTAGCCCTCAGTTACCCTTGGGCAACAGCATGGAGGCCCGTGGTGTCCCATGTGTACATGAGCTAAGAATTAGAATATATAAAATAAGTTGGGGCTGATGCTGCACTTCTGAGTTAGACAAAACTCCCACTAAAAGCAATGAGTACAGGAGTGGGTACTACATAAGGGCTGAGTCATGCAAGATACTGAGTGTCCCCAATTCCCATTGAACTAATTTAATGGCAGCTGAGGGACTTCAAGCATTTTGCGGCACTGAGCCCTTAATCATTGCTTCTAAAAGGTCAGTCTTTCATTTTTGGACATCCAAAAGGCCCATTAACTTGTTTGGACTCTTGGTGACATGCTTGGAGGCTATATGAGCCAAATTCTTTGAGTCAGGGGTCTGTGGGTTATGAATCTATTTGGGGTTGCTTCCCCCTGCCCCCAACCATAAAGGGCCTGTCTCTAGGAAAGAGGAGATTAATTCTAGTTCATTATTCCCTATTCGTTATTAACAGTCTTAACACATCAGTCTCACAATGTAAGCAAGAATATGTATATGCCAATCATCCATGATCTTTTTGAAGACTATTTTCACTCTTCAAATGCTGAAACTGTTTTATTTTTTAGCTGTATTGTGAAGTGGATCTAAACTCCAGTTCTTGCCTCAAACTAATCCAGACCTTGTCATTGCAGCAGAAAAACTCAAAATTCTTTGAAAGGAACTTTTAGTGTAAGTTATTTTATTGCCTTAATTTTATTTTTCCCCCTCATGGACGAAGTGACACCAAATTTGGAGACTTACCTATTTAATACTTGAAAATAACATTCTACCTTGACCGTAAATAGATTTAATTGTAGACCAGCTACTTACTATTTGGTTAGTTCTCTACACTAACCAGTTAACAGTGAAACTAGTAAATAGTGAAACTAGTAATTACTTATCTGATGAAGTGCCATAAATGTTACGTTATTAAAACCATCTTTTCCACATTACCTGTCTGCACTCCACAGCTTAAAATGCCTAAATCAATATGAACAAATATTGTAAAGACATTAAATTTCTGTGATTAGAATAAAAATGGTAGATGATTACCTGTTCTGTTCATTCCTTTTGAAGCACTGACATTGGCCACTGTAGAAAATCAGAATACTGCACTAGATGGACCATTGGTCTGATCCAATATAGCCATTCTTATGAGAAAAGGGAATCTTTTCATCTGTTGACACTAATTTTTTCTAGTGTTTCTGCTTGTCCTGACAAAGTGGGATTTTCTCCCATGAAAGCTCATGTGATAAATAAATTTGTTAGTCGTTAGGTGCCACAGGGCTCCTTGCTTCTTTTGCTGAACTTGACCAACACAGCTCCCCCTTTGGAACTTGGCATTAAATTAATGGAATTTCTAAAGCAGCAGTATTACAAAAAAGCAAACTTGAACTTGTGCCTATTTGGCCTCATAAGGAATAGTTAAATACAAAATTGCCTTTAATCTCTGTGACATTCTGAATTACAAAGCTAGTTATAAAAACAAGCCGTGAAACACATCAGTAGATTAGCACTTCACTCTGTTTTGATTTGTCCATGTAGCTTTAAAAAGGAATTTTGAAAAATGCTAGGAACAATTAACATTTGAACTCAAAATGATCCACTAGGTCCTGGGGGAGGGGAGACTTTATTTTATACTCCAAAAGATGTCTCAATTGAGAGTAATATTTTTTCCTAGCATTTGTCCAATAATTCTCCAAAAATGAAAGCGATCATGTAATTCCTCGGTAAGGCAAGTAAACATCTTTACTCTCACAACTTTTCCCATTGGGTTCATGAGTAAGAGTTGCAGGATGTTGTCCAAAATGCTTTTCACAATAATGAATTTAGTGTCCAATTATTCAGTAAGAAGTGTGTAGAGTTTCCACTAATGTTGGTCCTGCTGGATCCAAAAGGATGTCGTTATCTTCCTCTTTGTATATTTATTCCCTAGTCTTTTTTTTTATTCTGGTTGCCAGACCCTTCCTAAAATTGTGATGAAGAACTCCAGTCCGTGATCCATATTGGATTTTTTGTCCTACTGTAGTTTTGAATGTAACTCTGATTACTGAATTAACCCCTGCCATTTGGCTGTTTTCCATCAACTGATGATGAGTACACTCCTTGGGGTGGGAGTTTCTTTTTACTTTATTATTATTTATGATGTTTATTATGGCTGTGCCTAGAAGCAACTGAGTATGGCTCCATTGTCATAAGCACTACAGAGACATAGCATATAAAACAGCCTCTGCCCTGAAGAACTTGCAATCTAGACTGGTAAGACACATGAAGAATAAGGGCAAGGAATATAATATACAAGCAGAGTGAGTAAGTCTTTGTGTAGTACCTAGCACAATTTGCCCTGAAATTAGTTAAGGACTCTTGGTGTAATTTAATGCATATAATAAATAGTTCTCCAATGCTTGTGGCCTATTTTTATTCTGGATGGACTATTAGCACTTTTCTGTCTTTCACTGATTTATAAAGCTGAAGTTGGAGAACAGTGACAACTGAATATTTTTGTGAGTGATACATTCAAAGAAATTAAATAATGAAATGTGCAATATACTTTAGTTTGTGATGATCATTTAGATGTACCATTAGCAATGGAAATGAGTATGTAACATATTCATGTGTACAGGTAAGGAAAACAACAAACTAGCAATCTATGTTCAATTCATTGACAATATTCATTTTAAAAAATTGCTTCCATTCCATGATGAATTCTGTTTTGTTTTTAGGAGCAAAATACACCAAAAATTAAAACAAAGAATAATGAATTAATATATAAAAATGCTTAGTAGCCTTCTATCTGTAGATATAATGAGGTTTTGGCTGAAAGTCCAGATCCTAAAATTTCTCTCTGGATTTTTTTCATGAGTTACTGAAAAGTGAGGAACTCAGTAGTGATTTTCTTGTGGAATTCTTAAACTCAGTGTTCACTTTACTGTAAAATACCACTTTTATATTTGTACATCACACTGAGACACAAAACAGCATATGAAATCCAGGTAAACTTGTATTATTCAAATATCCCTGCATACATGTGTATCTGTGATGCACAGCCCACCGCATGTTTGTGTCACTCAGTTTCTGCACAATTTAATCTGCCATCAAAAAAGTTCCTAACCCTTATACCTATGAAATATCATACCACATATAAATCAATGAGGGTTTGTGTTGCATGAATCTGTACACACACAGCCCTGAAGCAACATCTTTAAGATAGGTGGGATAATCCTGAAACCCTAAAGATCACAGTTGAAATAAAAGATTTTCACATGGGAGGAAGAATATGAGGTTATCATGAAGGTACATGGACCTGACTGATTAAGAATGTCTCTTTCTTTCTTCCAATTATTACTGATAAAATTAGAATTCCTCCTAGCCCAGTCTCCTGCTCCAGTTTCTGCCATGGAAGAAAAAGGAGACAGAAGGCATGAGGAGAGAAGGGGTGTGGTCTATCTCTATGTGGAAGGTCAGGGAGACATTCCAGCTAGCCTCCCTGTCCAGAGACTGAGGTGCATGTGCCCCTGGTAAAGTAGTTCCTGCCTGCCTACACAGGCTCTTGCTCTGCATGCTGGAGGTCAAAGCAAGGCAAGAGGAGTCTGGGGCCTTAAAGTGCTTCTGGGGGTCCATGGGGCGGAGGTAGAAGGAGATGATGAGCTTGGCTGTTTTTGTCTTCTGAGGCTGCCTGCCCAGAGCATGTCCTAGGCAAGGGAGGAATGGGTTGACCCCATCAGGAAGGGGTTCTAGACCCCAGGCATCCATGAAAATAGATTCAGGGTGGGAGAACAGGCATGGGATGTGAATCTCTGAAGGGGGCACAGCAAAAAAAAAAAAAAAAAATTGGGCAGATCTGTTGGGGAGCACTTAATTAGAAATGTCCAGCTAAAGCACTCAGACATAGCCATTCATGAGGCAACAATTAATGATGGAAAAGACATATCAAGTCTATGGCATACAGCCTGCAATTCCTGGCTTCTGTGTATGTCTGCAGACACAGAATAGTGCTAAGTGTGGATGAAGAGAGAAGAATAAATATTTATGTACTCGATAGGCTGAGCAGAATCCAGGAGCTTCAGCAACACCTTTCTGATAAGCTCAGGAAAGGCTTGGTTTCTGGTTAACTTTACAAGGCTTGCTACCACCCACTGCAAGGCTTACTAAGCATTCAGCTGTCTACAAGCCTGAGGATACTCCTTTATTCACAGTGATTGACAGCATTAAATATAGACACCTAAAAATATTGAACTTTGGCATGGAGAGGCTGTAAACAACTTCCAGAAAGAGGAGGAGAGCAAAGGTCTGGGATTTTCTTTTTCTTCATGGGGCTGCCAAGAGAGAAAAGTCCACTATCTATGCTTGAAGTTGGATGAGAGTACCTTAAGGGAAGAGACCTTCGTTTGCAGCTGCCTGGGACTGCAAGAAGAGCTTTGTCTTTAGCTTTGTAGTAAGGAGAGTGAGGGAAGTCTTGTCTTTCAAGCTCCAGGGCTGCTTCATTGAAGTGACCATTTCCATTTTTCAGATACCCAGCAAACATTCCAGAAATATGATTGTGATAGTTACCTGTCAGTGGGCTGCTGCATGGATCAAGACACTTCAAAGATTTTAAAGTGATAAACGCATTGTTTTTAGCTGCACTAAAAAAGCTGTAGCCAAAGTTCAGCTAGAATTGATTGGCCTACAGGCTCCCATCCACAAATGATTTGTGCAGAAAGCATGCTGAATATCAAGAAATATGTACTGAGTGTCAGAGTACCACTATTTATGTAAGCATCTGTGGAAACACTTTGTGAGCCGATATTTTCTGTCATGGTGTTGTATAAATCACATCACATCAATCAACCGTGGCTCAAACCAGCATTCCATAATGTCTGTGGACCTGCAAAGACAGAGCTGTATTCACTAGCAAGTAAGTTTCATAGTAATAGTGTTGCTCTTTCCACTAGCACTCCCCGTCACACTCAAAATATATTCTTTTTAATCTGTGTTTTTAAAAACAGTGTGTGAAGAAAAATTTCACTTACAGCACTCTACAAGCAGAAAACTACTGTAGGCATTTGTCTTTAATAACAATGTTGTGCCTATTTTCAGTACTAGTTTAAATGACTATGTTACACTACTTTATCTCCCCGTCTGATTTAAATATTATTCACTAGTAGTCAGTGAAGTGGCATGGTAGGTTTTTAATGCTGTTTGCTTGTCAGAGGGGTTCTAATTGTGAAAGGGGATAAACAAATGGCCGCTTAGTATATTTCAGATCATAGAAAGAAGTGTTCCATGTAAGAGCAAAGTTAGTGCCTCAACTTTGTTGTTTAAATGAGTATTTCATCTTCTTTTTTTGGTATGTTTCCAGGAAAAGATTTATTTACTGATCACTATACGCATTTGTGTTCCGGTTCTTCATTGCATGCCACATTGGAATCCTGGCTTTACAGGAACTTCTGAGAGTAAATATCCAATACACAATTCTTTCCCTAATTCAGACAATAATTTTGAGGTAGAGTAAATGACACTGTGCAAATCCTGGAAGGAGCACACAGAGTATGTAAACTATGCAGTGGGGGTGAGGAAAAGAGAGCAGTTCTTCTATCTGCCCCATAATATGGAACAGCGGTGCTCCTCCTCCAAGCTGCGTACTCACAGCTACTGTAAAACAGACAAGGAGTCTGGTGGCACTTCTAAAGACTAACAAATTTACTTATCACATGAGCTTTCATAGGAGAAAATCCCAAGGGATGATGCCAAACTAGACTAATATGGCTACCTTTTTGGAACTTCACAACTATTTCTTTTTTTTATGGTTTGGATGTTCACTGGCCTCCCATTTCCAAGGAAATCCTTATCTGGCATGTAGAGGCTATGGATATGCTGCAGGCTCCCTTGATTCTGGCCCTTTTCTCTCTTCCTCCATCCCCTATACACAGCGAAACTGCTCTGAATTTGTCACTGTTCAAGGCATTCCATTTTTGCATAGTATAGGAGGGCAGGATTGGCCCCATAGCAGTTAGGTTTATGCTAATTTTGTAGGCTGTATATCACTGTCTTGATGTTTGTTGGCATTGGCTGATGTGCAGCACAGGTCCCAGACAGGTACAAAGAATGAGGCAATGACCGACAGCAACAACACAAGGGATTCCTATCACAGTCACTCAGAATTATACAACACAACACAAACAGATCTTTTGCATAATGACTAAAAAACTACTAATAATGGCCATCTTCAGTAGCGTAGCAACAGCCAAATCCTTCAAAAGAGCAAGTTTTTCATTGATAAAGCATTTCATTTAAACACTGAAATTTGGCATAATGTGGAGTATGAAATAAGTTTTGAAAGGAAGCTGATGATTAAGAAGAAATGCAGTGGGCATTTAATAAATGGAGAAACCGCAAGATAATTAACTGGCATGCATAAAGATTCATGCTTTATACCAAAATTTTAATTTTGCACATAAATGTGCCTGATGTAGGCAGCATTTAATCACCTAGCTGACAGGAGTAACTACTTTCATTTAACCTTGACTGAAGATCATGAATTCTAACAGGTTTAATTGGATACATCATTTAACAGAATGAACAGAGCAAATTTTTCTCAATTCATAGGTTCTGATTGACATGCACCAGCAATAAGGCGTTGCACAATTAAAGCTGATCTGTATTCCTGGCCTGGGCAGCAATTGCCATAGTGATGTGACACTGTTTGATCAGTGTGGCACTGAAACTGTACTGAATTTCCCCTTGTTTTGAAAAGGGCAATGCTCTAAAAAGGCAGAGAGAGTGAAGGAGAGATTTTGGCACTCTATTTTTTTATATCTTAAATCGCATTGATATGCACAAACTATAAGGGTAGGGACTTGTCTTATTATCAGTAACTCAGGAGAAAGAAGAAAAAAATATCTTTTAACCATTCAGCACATTTATTTACAGAAAGTCAAAAAATGTGGGTCGTCAAATGAAGGTAATGCCTCAGGGGCCCTGAGCGTCTAGGACTTTTAATTGAATAGGTAGTACTCCATGGCTTCCAAATTTACTTGTAGTTTGTTCTTCTCTCTGTACTAGAAGTCACAGAGAACTTACCAGGTGTGTGGGGACATGAGAAGGGGTAAAATAAGAGGGAAGGAAAAAAGTAGTACCTAGAAGGCATAGAAAAAGAGGCAAGTGGTATCTAAAAGAATGTAGGAAAGGGGGAAAGCTGTGCCTACTAGTGAGTCCCATACATTTTCTTACATGTAATAATTCATATGGTGAAATCTTGAGAAAATTGCTTAGGTAAGTTAATACTGCCCCCAGGCAACTTCCAGTTCCCCAAACAGCTCTTATTCATCAGCTCACCAGAGGTTCACTGTCTCTGGCAGCAGTCCACAGGTCATATATTTAACCTACATGAACTGGAGCTATTTCTTTTGTCAATTAATCACAAACAGGGTTTTCAGCTTTATCTCCTCAATATCTACCTATTCTTTTCTTCAGACAGTTCTCTTTCATTTTTTAAAAATTGCCAAAAATTACATTGGTCTCACCCTGAGCTTCAGACCAATGTCCCAGTTCTTCCTTGGGGCATGAGGCTCCTGCTCCTGGAAAGTCCAGAGATATTAAACTTTAAAATAATGACTTCAGAGGTCTCTAAAATTCAGTTAGTCATAATATATTTCTGCTGTTGAGGGATTTACAGTTTGGCTCACTGCACTCAGTGGGTAGAGGGAAGCAAAATTATACCAGTTAAAAAAACTTCTAGTGCTCCCTCATGTTTTTCAAAAGTTTGTTAAATCTACAGTATAAACGTCATGGCCAAATGCTCAGTCCCTCCAGCAGCACAAAGGGGCTTTAAAGCTGTGTAAGGTTTCCTTGGTGAATTCCTAGCTGGTATGGCAGCAGTGTCTTGGCCTCCCCAGTGAAGGAAGTGGAATCAGAGATCACTGAGTCAGATTCTCTTAGGTATTTCAGTATCTGATCCCTATTGATTTCAATGAGAATTAGGTGCCTAAAAGGATCTGGGCAACGTGCCTTGGCAATCATTCCTAACTGAGTGTCTGTGTAAGCCTAAGGCTATTCCAATATGTCTGATCCAGGGGACAAGAAGGTAACTGAAAACCACTCCCACCCCACCCCCAGCATTTTCTCTCCTCTCTGCTCTGAGTGCTGCTTTGATGTACTTGGGGATCATCTGTCCCTAAATATGATAGTGTGGTATAGCGTAAAGTTTATATAGTCCCTTATTTGAAATATATTTACTGGCTGTCATTAGGAATGTTTGTGTTGTATAACTGATGTGGTCATTCGAAATGCATGCGAATAAAATTCCTCTGCCGTACCTCAGCAACATGTGTTCCATATTATATACATTACCATCCTATAATGCTGCAGGAATTTCAATGCAACTGTTAATGAATGGCACTTCACCCTGCTAAGACAGCTAAGTATTAGCACTATCATTTTTGCAGATGGGCAAACCATAGCACAGGGAGGCTTTGATTCCTCCCACGGCATACAGAGCAACCAGTGGTACAACTGGGGTGTAAACACAGATCTCTTAAATCATGTGATTCAACCATTAAATATAAAGGAAAAAATTCTGCTTAAAGTTATGACTATGAAATTTCACTGACTTCAGTAGGGGTGCATGAGTGTTAATATTAGCAGAATGTGGCTTGCAGTAGATTTTTGCTTTCACACACATTTGGCGGTCTGGACTATTACAGTATTTTTAGTGTTTAAATCCCAGATCCCAGCCAATGAGAGTAGGCACATCCTCCAAATCTGACCTCTGCTTCACTGGATCTGAGGCCTTGCAATGCAATTTAAAAGCATCTTTTTGGCTTTTAAAATTCTTTACACATTTATTGTTACATCAATCAGCTCACTAACCAATTCATTCTGCCCTTCTCCTCTTTCAGTCATTTGTGTGCCTTCATTGTGACATTCCTAAGTGGGAAGTCACTCTCTCACTAGAGCCTATGTCCAGCGACCCATGCTGAACTGCCTCCCACTTCATCTTGGGAACAATTGAGGCTCTGCTCCAACAGTACTACTCATGCTTAAAGTTAAGAATGGATTTAAATGCTTTGCTGGATCAGGACCCAAGTTGCTTCCTCATTACAAGTCTTAGCCTGAATGTGCAAAAGCACCTCAGTGCCTTAGAAGCCACTTTTCAAAAGAGACTTGGGGGTGTTAAAAAGCAAGGAGTCCTGTGGCACTTACGTGCCACAGAACTCCTTGCTTTTTTTGCTTTACCAGACTACCACAGCTGCCCCTTTGGAACTTGGGGATCTTAGGAGCCTAAATCCAATTGACAATTTACATGAGTTAGACTCCTAAATTATTAAGGTCATGTCTACACTACAAACTTGGATTGATGCAAGTTATATCAACAGACAGTCACTGACGTTTGAATATAGCTCATGCATGTGCGTCTTGGATGCTGGCATCAATGCATTGCCTATTCATAAAGAATACAAAGTATGAAGCACCATGGGTAGGTATCCCAGTGTATAATTCACTGCTGTCCAATATGATGGCTTTGGGGAACTATTCACAATGTGTTGTGAGGTAAAAATGCGTTGCCCAGGGATCTCTGGTAGCTAGGGGATCAAGTTCCCAATATGCAATTTTCTTCATCCTGTAAAACAATCATGCTTTATAATTTTTGTGGCTTTTTTAATCCCACACAGCTATGTAGCATGTATTAGTGTGCACCATCGCTGGTGGAAGCATGGAGTCCACAGAGCTCTGTGCTCATCTCATAAACAGTGCAACTCGGACACACAATTTTCCTGATGTGCAGACTCTTGTTACCACAACAATGGGGCTATGATGATTTCCTCAAGGCCAATTTATGGAGGTAGTAGTGAAAAACAGTTGAAAATTGTTGGTAGCATTCACAGAGCACTTGAAGAAGGTGATGTGCTGGTTTGGGGCCCAGGGAATGAGCACTAACTCATTGGAAGCAAGAAGCATAGCTGCCCCTTTGGAACGTGGCTCATAGGAGTGCATGATAATGCAAGTTTGGGATGCCAAACCATGGCTGCAGTACTTTTGGATGCAAAAAACAACATTCTTGGTTCTGTGTGCTGAGCTCAGCCCACCCCTCCAATGTAAGGACAGCAGCATGAAAGCTGCATTGAGAGTGGAGAAGTGAGTGGCAATTGCAGTTTACATATTTGCAATGCCGCACTACTATGGACCAATGAGAAATCATTTTGGAGCTGGAAAAATCCATAGGTGGAGGGTATTGGCATGCAAGTATGCATAGTCACTCAGGGCAATGTGTAGGATAGAGGATTTGCTGCAATGGGGGTTCTCAAATCATGGTGGGCTACTAAATAGCACACACTTCCTTCTTTTGGCACCAGCCCACCTTGCCATCTTTATATATATCAACTAAAAAGGCTACTTTTCTATGGTTGTGTAAACACTGGTGGATCACCAGAGGTGCTTCACCAATAACAGTGCGAGTTAGTCTGGGAAAAACACATGACATTCACATTTCTGAAAACACAGGACTGTTCAGAAAGCTGCAAGCAGGGATATGCTTTCCTGATTTTGGATCAGCACTGCTGAAATGTCATGGTGGTTCTGAGGGTCACCAACTACCCCTTTCTTTCCTGGCTTATAAAAGCACATGCAGGCCCCCTTGACAGCACCAAGGAAGTGTTCTAGTACCAGTTCAGAAAGTGCAGATTGATTGTAGCACAAGGTTTTGGCGGAGTGAAGGGATGCTTGTTGAGTTCATTCACTAGATTGGATCTCAATGGCTATGTCTACACTAGAGGACTCAGCTAAGACAGCTTAACTAGGTCTACTTGAAGTCAACTTAAAGAGAGTCCACATTTAAAATGCCAGGAGACTGCCCACGTCCACACTGGCAGCTGGTACGTCACCTGAGGAGTGATGAATTGTAGGTAGCTGGCCCACAGTGCACCAGAGAAGTGCCTCTGTCTCCCAGCCACTCCTTTACAATAGGATGGAGGGAAGTGAGCACACCACGCCATTCTGCAGTGCACAAATAGGCAGCTCCGACCCACCCTGCCTGTGGACAAATGAGTGGCCATTGCTCTCTGGAAGATGGCAACCCCAGACTCCTACCACTCCATTGCCCACCACTTCGGGATCAGCAAGACCACAGCAAGGACCATCCTGGGGCTGATCCTCCCAGGTACCATCACCACCCCCAACTCCCTCTCATCTGTCTTGCCCCTTCCCCGACACAATAAATGATGCACTGCACATGGAATGATGGTATAGCTGTGGTTTATTTAAGTGGGGGGGGGATCTAGGGGGTGGCTGCAGGGTTGGGGGAGTGAGAAGGGTCAGGGTGGGGGGCAGGTGTCAGCAGTCTTGGGCAGACAGGTTCTAGGCCTGCAGCCAGCCACCCCGAGTCCTGGGCAGGCTGCCAGCAGGGCGGGCTGCTGCTGGGGTCCTGGACACGGGGATCCCTGACCCGCCAAGCACCCTGGCACCATGCTAGGTACTCTGGGGCATGGGTCTGGCGCTCCGCAAGGTTGATCAGGTGGTCCATCTAGGCCTGCTTGACCCTGCAGTGGGTGTGCTCCTCCTCCCTCTGCCACTTCTGCCAGGCTCAGAGATCTGCCTCAGCATGCTCAGCCAGCTGGAGGTGGTCCTCGAGGATCTCCTCCCTGGAGTGATGCCCTATCCTCCTCCTGGTTGGAGCTGGGGGCACCCCAGGACATGGTCTGCAGGAGGGAAGCACAGAAAAAGAGTTTGTCGCAGTAGGTAGTGTGGAGTGCAGGCTGACAGCAGCTGCTGTCCTATGCCCATCTCCCTGCTTCCCACTCTCTGTCCTTTGGGACAGAGACCCGTTAGTATATGCTGCTGTGCTCTGCTGCATGGGGCAGGTGCAGTGCCCAAGGTGGCTAGCCCCAGGCAGCCCTACCCCAGCGGTCTCTTCTGAGGCCACATGCCAATGGTGTTGGGCGTATGCTATCCAGCCTTGGTGCCCCCACCTGCAGTGCCCCCACCCTATCTCCTACCAGGTCCCTGCCCTGTTCAACTCTGGGTCTCCCTGCCACATGGCCCCCCTGTCCCTATGCCCCCATGGGAGGGCCTCTGTGCCCCCCTGGACCCTGCCTGTCCCCTGTCCCTATTTGCCACAGTCCCTGTCCCCCCAGCCTGCCCCACCATGTCTGCGAGACAGGACTCACTGGAAGATGCACCTGGGGTCTGGTGCAATGTCCCCTCCCCAGGGTCATGCTTGGCAGGGGGGAGCTTCCCCCTGTATCCCTGGGTTGGCATCAGGGCAGGGAACAGCTCTGGGGGTGGCACTGCCTGGGGCCAGCATGGTATCCTGTGCCAGGGTGCTGGTCTCCCCCCCCTGGCTGAGCACTACATCCTCATCCACCGAGCCCTCCTCCTGGTCATCATTTGGGAGCAGGGGGGGGGGGTCTTTGGCGGAATCAAGGGTCTGGGCTGGCTGGGTGTCTGCCTCCTGGCCCAAGAAACTGTGATACTCCCTGTAGTAGGGGTGATTGCTGCCCCTGAGCACTGCATGACCGCCTGGCCCTCTGGTAGCCCTGATGGCGGGGGGGGGTTCCTTAATCTTCACCCACACCTGCTGGGTGTTGCAGGTGTGGCCCTTCTCCACCAGGGCCTCGGAGATGCCCTTATACACCTCCTGGTTCCTCTGGCTGCCCTGGACCTGGGAATCTATGGGCTCATCCCTCCAAATAGCCAGGAGATCTAGGATCCCCTGGTACGTCCAGGATAGGGCCTGCTTCCTGGCCTGGCTGCCTCTGCCCTCAGACATGACTCCATCTTCCTGGCTAGCTCTGGCTGTGAAACACGGTCTGCTGGGCTTTATCCCACCCTGGGATTGGCCAGGGCAGGGACTTCCTGGTTGTCAGGAAGGTTTTTCAGATAGCCTGGAGAGCAATTAAGATGACTTAAGCCAAATCTCAAGTAACAGTGACTTAAGTTGATTCAATAAAGTCAATTTAATCATTAAGGCGACTTTAAAAGTGAGCGTTATTAAGTCAACGTAAGAAAGCACTTACGTCAACTTAATAAATAGTAACTATAGCCTAGGCTTTGCTTAAGGGGTTTGAGTAAACTTAAGCCCCTAGTGTAGACCTAGCCAATGAGACGCATACCCAGGTGATTATAACTGCCTAGTGCACCCTGCATAACATGAGTGAAGCAAAGGAGGCAAAGCTGCTGCCAAGGCAAGAGTTGGAGCAGATGTCTGTGTTTAAGCAGCCAGACACAAGAATTACGTATGACGCTATCCAGTGGAGGGGCAGCTGAAAGAGAACTCTAAGGGTGCGCCACTGTGCTGTGTTGAGCTCTGAGTTTGGAGCTGTCAGTGCTGCTCGGAATTGTGTGGTGCTAAGTGTAGTTTTTCTAAAGGATGCCTCTTTTTCCCTGAAGCTATGCATTAAGTGGTGCTTGCTGTACATTTACAGGTACTGTGAGCATTGAGCGTTGCTATGGGTTTTGTAAATTGTAGTATGAATACATAAAGATAATTTTATAATCCAAAATTAAAAGTGTATTATGTGGTCAAAACAGTGCATAAACTCAGTGGACAGAAAACAACAGACGCTTTTAACATAAATTAGCAGCATGATCTTGTGCTAGTCCCAAAAATGTTAGTCCCTACTGGCACAATGTAACTGTGCTCTGGTGCTTCTCGTAATCATGGCTGCACTTCCAAAAACTGACAACATAGAACCAGAGTCCTAGTCCATAATTCCTAGCCAGACTATTCTGGTGACGGGCCTGCTTTGAATACTCTAGGTCTTCCTAAGTAAATGTAGGGGTTAAAGTAAGGGGGGGGGAATACAGTGGAACACCGTTCCGGGGCCCACAAATTTTAGGGGCCAGCATCATGTGGCCCCTAAAAATAAAAAAACAAAGTGGAATGCAGCATTCTGGTGCATTTCCCCATACTACCCCAGCGCAGACACTCCCCCCCCCCGCTCCACTCTGGGGCTACCTGCTGCAAAGTGGCAGGAACACTGGAGGGGGCCACAGTGACCCCAGCCAGGCCCATTGGGGGTGGGGGGTGGGCACAGACCTGGCTGAAACCTTGGCAGGGGGCGTTGAGGCACAGGCTCCTGGCAGCTGCCATGTGGGCACCCAATGTGGCACCAGTGCTGGGCCTCTTCACTGGGCTGCTGTTGCTGTCTGCATCACCTGCCTGACCACCCACTACTGCCGTCCTGACCTGTGCTGCTGCTGCCTGTTCTGCGCAATGCCTCTGTACTGCAGGGCTGTGCAGGCTGGATGCACTGCCTGTGCTGCCTGCTCTATCATTACCTGCTGAGCCCCAGCCCTGGCTCCAGTCCCAGCTGCATCGGGCCCTGCGCCTGGGGCTTGCGCTATGATTGGCCCACTGGCCTGCATGCCAACCCCATCACCCAGGTGTGTCAGGGATGAGGGGGTTACTCTGGGGGGTGTTGGGGGGGAAGGGGTGGCCCAGGGTGGGACTAGTCCATGGGGTGTTGGGAAGGGGGGGGGCCCTCAGGGGGTAGTGGGTGGAGGGAAGGGGGCCTGTCCCGGCCCCCGGGGGGGGGAGCGAGAGGGGAGTTCGGGGGGTAGGGGGCTAGTCCATGGGGTGGAAGGAATGGCCTGTGGGGGCACATGGGCTGGAGGTCTGAGAGCGGCTCTGCTGTCTGTTGTCCCTGGCTAGGGGTGTGTTGCCCACCAGCCCCTCCGAGCTGGGAGGGGACAACACCCAGCAGCCCCTGGGTCTCCTGCATATGGAGAGCCCCACTTCTGGGCCCTGGCTCCCTGTGGGGGTATGGGTGGGAGGCTGGGGAGGGGGTTGCAGTGTTCAGGGACTAGAGTGATACCCGATGCATGTGGTACTGAGAAGTGGTTGCAAATGCCTACCTAGGCTGGGGCCCACACATGCATGCAGTGAGCCTGGACAATACGGGACGAGGGCCTGGAGATTAGGAGGGTTGCAGAGCCCAGCAAATTATACTTTAACCACTGAGTAAATGCTCTGGACCCACTCTTCCCCTGGGCATTCAGTTAAGAACATGAAGGGAGCGTTAAAATTGGAACGGTAGCAAACATTTGTCCATTTCAGTGCACAAATATCCATGGTTCTTCCAGGTCCGTATATATGAAGAACCAGCTGTGGTTCTCACAGATCAGTGTATGTGAAGCTATCCATTTCCTTACTGCCCCCCCCAGCATGAAGGCACAGGGGTTAGGCTACGCCCTGTGATGCCACATAATCTGCAGACAGATTTCACCATGGAGTTCTCCAAGGTGTGTAAACACTGGGGAAGCTGAGATTATTGGTTCCCAAAGAACAATGAAGATTGCCTCTCTTTCCTTCTCCAGGCTGCCTGCTATGTCAGCCCACCAATCCCCTCCGGTCATGGGTCGATGCAGCACCTGGTTGCATGTTCTTACTGAGCATGCCCTCTCGAGTCCTCTTCTTTTTCTGCTTGTTCAGGATCACATGTTCTTTGGGAGTGACCCTCCCCCCCCCCCCCAGGTATTTGCTGCTGCTGCCAAAACCAAACATGTATCATTGAATTTACAGTCACAATGGAAAGGAAAAAATACTTTTCAAAATGCCCTTCACTTAGTCCCAGAAAACCTTTCAATGAGATATACTTATTGCCATTTCAGCTTTGGAGCATATTTGCACAACACTGCTTTTCTGCTCCAGCCATGGTGAACATGCCCTGCCAGGGAATGGGGGCGTGGGGGAGGGGGGGATTTCAGTTGCAAGAAACTGCAGTTTTGGTTCCTATTCCCAGGGTCAGTGGAACGCAGTAAGCCTGGTAAGCGTTGCAGGGAGGCGCCAACGTTTGAGGGGCGCCAAAATGGGGAGTGTGCCTTTGCGCCGCGCTCTGTAGTCAATCGTCTGCGCTGGCATCTGCTGCTCTTGCAGAGAGGCGCCAGCAACACTAGCGCCGTTCTGCCTATTCCATGGGTAAAAGTACAGGGAAACAGCCCTGAATACTGGCACTATTGTCCACTAGCAGGGATGACTTTAGCTCATATCACTTTTGTTAGCAGCAAAGGTGTAGAGAACACAGCTGCTTCTGGTGTCTTGATGCCATATGGGCCTGTACGCTGCCAGCTTGGTTGCTATCAGCCAAACTCATCACAAAGTGGCATGGGAATGTGTCCTATTTTGGAGAAAGAAATAAGGAAGTGTAGAGGGTTAGATTCCCCGTTCCAGAAGCATGGCCAATAGGAGCTTGCGGTTGGGGTGGGGTGGGGAGCCAATCAGGGCTGAGAAGCCTGTATAAAAAGAGCCTGCAGCCACAGCTTGGGGAAGTCTGCCACTAGCTGGTGTGTTGGAGCCCTGTCTGCAGGAGCAGAAACAGTACACTGTGAGCCATCAGGGTTTGGTGAGGATGCAGCCCTGCTACAATGGAACAGGTATTTGGGGGGGAACTATGGTCCTGGGGATTTGAACTAAAGGCTGAAATGGAATGGGGGCATTGAAGTGGTGCTCAGTTAGTGCACATAGAGTCCCTGGACCAAGAGATGGGGGTGGGTCTGGGTCCCTCCTGCCTTCCCAGACAGCCAGTGGGTGGTGAATGGACAGAATGGCCCCTGACATAAAGTGGCTTAACCCCAAAAGGGGTGGAACTAAGAAGGGTTCAGCTGGTGGGCTGAGGTCCTGAGCCATTCCTAGAGATTTTCCAGACAAGACTGCAGAGAATCTGCATGATAGTTTCATCTCTGTCTCTCAGGAGGCTACAAGGTACATACCCCTGTGTACATAAACAACCTGCTCTTTAGCTGCTTTCCCCCTTCCCTGTCTAACCCAACAGGTGAGTGAAAAGCAGATACTAACTGAACCTCTGATTGGTGTATCACACCACCTCTTCTCATGTGTGTTCTTAGCTTGGGGATGGGCTGGGTGCCATCTTTACATTTAAACCATTGTAAGGAAAAATGCAGGCCACATGTTACCTGAGGTCCTGTTCCCTTTTCTGGGTTTATCTACATTCGGCTAGTGATAGTGGCTAGACTGTGGTGGAACCTTGAAAGATGTGTCTGTACGTCCTGTGTAAGCAAGCAAGCCTCCTAGCCTGCATCAAAAGACTTGGGTGCAGGCTCATGTCCGTGCTCTATAAATAGCTGTGTAGACAATTCTTGGAAATTGTGCTTTGGGCTCTGAAGCCCAGGTGCCAGTCCCTAAGCTTCAGAGCACAAGCTGCAGCCTGAGTGACAGCTTCACAGTGTTGTCTGATCAGCTCAGTAACAGAGCTATTGTGCTTCTGGGCCTTATGGTACACCTGTTGCAGTTCCTTCACTTTCACACAGTGCTGGTGCTGACCCCTGTCTTATCTCTTTGCCTGCATTCCCCCATGCAATCTGTAAGTACCTGCCATGTTTCTGTGGCTGATCTGTAACTGTGCTCGCATAGCCTCTCCCCACAGTCCTAGATGATCCAATACTTCCTGTTTACTCTAGGCAGGAGTGTTTGTAGCATGTGGGGTGGCATGGTGGGTTGAGCAATTGCACACAAGGGAAGGCTGCTCGCTGAGCAGGAAAAGGCAAGTCAAAAATACTTGGAGACTTTCAAAGGGAGGGAATGACTTCCAGTCACGTGAGCCATGGTCAGTGGAGTTGACAAGTGTGACGAAAGCAGTTACTATTACAGGAAATGGGGCATGGTGGGACAGCTGTTAGAAGACTGGCAGGGTAGACACACGTCTTGCAGTGTCTGCTCTAATGCTGTGTCAACTTCAGTCGGTCAACCGTGGCTCCTTCGCTATTGGGGAGGTGTTACCATAATGGGGCACTTATGTCAGCCAAAGACAAATTTGAGCATGGATGTATGCATAAATAGATTGACACAAGGCCACTTATGTTGGCCTAACTTTGTAGTGTAGGCCAGGCTGTTTAGCAAATTTTTACCCCTCATCATTAAACCTTTCTGGTCTCTTTAGCTTCAGAACTGAACTCTCTGCAGAATGTATTTGATGCCTCTTCTTTGTATGCACTCTGATAAGGAATACTTTGTACTAAAGCTTGCTAAATTTTAGATACCTTTCTAAAAAATGTCATTCTTCTTTCCCTCATACAAGATCAAATATGTGGTTTCTTTATTTAATGCTGTTTTGAACAAATAGTAAAAATTACAGGAACTGTCACTTTTTTTTTCCCTACTGCTTTCTAACTGTATCCTCTGATTGTATGGATTGGGAAAAGATGCTAAGAGCAGTCATGTTTACATCTTTCTCACAGTGTATAATTTAACTTTCAGAAATATAAAATAAGACAGCAAAAATATTTTTACTGGTTCTTACAATGTCCAAAGTTGTTTCTTACTGTTTTTATTTGAAGGAACTAGACACAAACCTGGCTGCCTTAACCACTGCCTTTGAGAGAGCTACAGCTGAGAAAATCCGCTGCCAGGAAGAAGTGAATAGAACTAACAAGACTATTGAGCTGGCCAACAGATTAGTGAAAGGTCTGGAGGTGAGGTCCTACAGGGCAGGCTAATGAAGCAGCCTACAGAAAGCATTTCTTTGTTATACACTACTGATCTGGCAATAACAGAGGCACTTAGCAAAGAACCTGATGAGCTGAAAAAATTATGTCATTATCATTCATTTTTTTCATAATAGAAGCATGTTTTTGACCTTTACATTTTCTTATATTTTGCCTCACTGTGGTATATATTAACTGTAAGATTACCTAGTAACTAACATATCCAAGAACATTAAAAGAATGGATCTAGTCAATCTTGGATATTGACAATGAAGATGATTCAATGAATGCAATGGCTTTATTTGCGACAATTAAGCAATGCTAATGTTACTGGGCTCACTTGGGGCCGGGGGAGGGGGCGTACAAACTAATACAGTTTGGGCCACTTAGTTAAGTTATATGATAATTCTCTAATTAGCTCTCTGAGATGTGTGAGTGGCTATTACATGAGAATGAATAATAATGGCAAGATCAGGAATTATCAAAAATCCATATTGTCTGTTGATCTACGTTGGCTCAAAGGAATCCATCTTCACTGGGGTTTTTTGTTGTTTTGTTTTTTTTTGGTCATTCATCTGTTGTTGGTTTTTCCCTTTTAGATACTTTTTCAAATATCGCTTTCAATAGTTTAATAACATTGTTGGTATTGTGCAATTCTAGTCAGTAGTTTGAGGCTTCAGATATTATCACTAGGTGATAGGAACTAGATATGCAGACAAATGACGGACTGTGGGGAGATGATTTGTAACCCAGAACAATTGCCAGGCCCAGCCAGCATTCTTCTGAGTGCTATGGAGAGACATTTTCCAGCTGCTCCCGTGAGGGTTAATAATCTATTCTCTTCCCTCCATTCTGCACTAGCAGAGCACAGAGCAAGACATAGTGTTTGGTTATAGCATTGGTTTTGTAGTTAATGCTGTACTTAAGGTTGCATTGTGACTCCCATTTTAACATGCTGTTTTTTCATGTTCATAGCTTTCCTTCAGATGAAAATTTCCTTTACATCTGAAATTTTTCATGCTTGATTTCAGCTGAAATGTAATTTTTTTTCCAAGTCTCAGTAAAATCCTTTCACTGATATTGAATTATGAAAGGTTGGGGGAAGGTATTTTTCTACTATAAAAAAAAGTCTTTTTTGCATTTTCATAATTCACAAAAAGCTAAATGTTACAAGTGGAAACTTTCCAGGTGGCCAGTTTTGACTGAGACCAGTCTCCAAGCTGAAAGAAAGAAATTCATTATCCTGTTTTATATGATTAACTGACTTGTTTGAGGTGTTTGTATTCTAAATCACTTAAGAGTAAGTTTTAAGTAAGAATTTGATTGAAGGCATTACAAAATGCTGTATAATACCAGTGTTTTGTGATGCAATTTCACCATGGTGTTCCATATAGGTGGTTTTGTCTATGAAAATGTGGCTGATCACAGTGAAAGCTGTATAATAATTAGTCGTTTTGTGAATTATGTCCTTTGACCAGAGAGAGCAAGGCACACCTCAGGAAGACAGGGGAATGCAAAGTTGACTTTAGGCTGCTTTTCCCCCCTCCTGAGCCTGGTGTTGTCCAGGTGCCAAGCTGGCCCCTGTAAATTAGAGCAAGCTGAGGGCTGCTCTAAGTTATGTGGGCGTCCAAAAATATCAAGGGCCCATCCTAACACTAGAAGATTTTCAGTAGATAAAGGAAACATGCCTCCCTTTTTCTTTGTAACAAGGGGTGAAACAATGAGTTACAAAGCACATTACAGTAGCTCTGCACTAGCCAAGCATTCCTTCATGCTGGAGAAATCCTTTATGGCAGGGGTAATCAATAAGTGGTGGTCTGGATTTGGCCTGCATTCAGACACTTTTGAATAGACTGTGAAATCTTTTTTTATTTATTTATTATATTTATTCTTTTTGTATACTTTTCTCTGGAGTTTGAACCTTGACTATACCATGACCAAGAAATTTAGACCATAACAAACAAAAAAAATTGATTAGCCCTACTCTGTGGGCTGGTTAAGCCAATGTTGGAGCAACTTTGTGCTAATACAGGGCAAAATTTGGCCTGAATCCCCTTTACTCTTAACAACATGGAAATAAAATATAGGCATTTTATATTAATGTAATGCTAAGGCAACACTTTTAAACATTCAGGCAGTACAAAAAGTAAAGGTCTTCATGGTAACTTGCCCGCATTGCATGTGTAATGCTGAATTCTGCTCTCAGTTATATCACCTTGGAAAGTAACTTATTTGAAAACAAAAGATTTCTTACAGCCATGAAACTGTATAACTGAGAGTTGTGCACCAAGTACTGATTATACCAGTGGTTCTCAACCTTTTGCAGGTCATGACCCATTTTGCAACATATTGCAACCCCACAGGGCACACCGCCCCCCCCCCGGCCAAATCCAGCCATCTTCCCACCTCTGTGCAACACACTTAACCACTGTGTGGCGACAAGGTAATGTGTCCCAACATGGTGGTTGAGAACCACTGGATTATACCGTTGAAGGTTTAATATACAATGAGCCTATTTCTGCTCGCATGTGCACATATAACACCAAATTACATAAATGAATGTTGCACAGGCTGTCAAATTGTTTTCCATATATGCAGCACTAGAGAGTTAAGATTAGTATGATGCTATTAAAATGTGTATTTTCTGTCTTTTAAGTGTGTAAAGTTTAACCTAGTTCTTGTATTCATGTGTTGATTAGTAAAAAGTAAAGAAGTATAATATATTGTTTCCTGTTGACTTATCTTATTCTTTACATGCATATTACAAATATAGGTATAAAGATATTGTGACACAGAAGCGACTGAAACTAGGAATGTAAAAGTTAACCTTTGTTATTTTAGGTCCCACTTCCAATGATGGAAGGTCTTGATCCAATCTCCAGACTGGTGGAAGATGCAACAATTGCTAAATAGAACAATGAAGGCTTGTCTAGTGATACATGTCCGCACAAAATGTCATTATTCTTACAAACTGTGAGCATTAGCCTCTATTGATTGATTCCCACTCCAGGGGGATCAAATGGGTAAAAAGCAGACATGGCTCAGATTTGAAAGTCATCCATTTGAGTCAGGCAACGTAAAAGCTAGTTGGCAGCTACCACTAGTATATGTAGAATCATTTATTTGCTGAGATATTGAAGAGATTCAGATGCTAATTTTATCCTGAACTGTTGTGTAAGATATTCTCCCTATAACCCAGGAAGAATTAAAAACTCTACTAACCTGTTTTCTTTTACATTTCTCAAAGCATCCAGTGAAATAATTAACACAGTGTTCTGCTATAATCTTCAGCATGGTGTCCATGGCTCTACTCAAACCTTGTGGATTTTTACAGGTATGTTGATATTGTAGATAAAGAGGCTGTTGCTGGAGATTCAGTTGATAGAGAACTTGTAGGAAACCATTGATCCTTGACTTGACCCACTACTTGGAACGCATATGCTAAGGGCGGGAAGGCAATGCTGTTTATGATCTACCTGTTTCAGATACCATTTATCTCATCAGCCATCTCTCCAGTTATGTTTTCTATATTTAGGTACCTTTTCATAAAAAGTTCTCCTCTGGCACCTACGTGATGTATATGCTACCATCTGGGTATTGCATCCCAGAGCAGTTGGGCCCGGTTGCATCTTCTTCCAGCTGCTCAACTCTTCTCTTTGTGGCTTTATACCTGTGCACACCTGACCGGGGAAAACTAAAGTTTGTGCCATGGTTCTGTCTACACAACCCTTGCTGTACTACCTGGGGACCTTGTTAGACCCACATGGGTAGTGTTCCCCTGCACACCAATAGAGAATCTTCCTCACTTCCCCGCTGTAGCACAGGAATGGTTATGCCTGGGTGATGCCACACAGGGTCAAAAATACTGATGTTAAATAGTGCTCTTCCCAAGTCTCTCCTCCTCAGAGGAGGTGTGGCTAGAAGGGACGCATCTCCATTTTACTAACTTGATTTCTTTTATTTCACTATTTTGACAGGGAGAGCTGCAACCCCCTTAATTCAACTCATGTACCCTGATCTCTGAAACAGTGCTTTAAACAGAGGAAAGGGTAACTCAAGTTAATTTTCAGCTAGTCAGTCCTCCTTTTATCTCGTGGCATTTTCCCCTCCTTCCCATTATAATCGTGAACATTTTCCTGCCCTCTAGTTTAGATGCAACTACCAGGGATTCTTCTTTTCATCCCATGGCCTGGCCAGGGACTGAGAATATTCCATCTCTTATGATCATTGTGTCTACCACCCAAGACTGTGTCTGGTTAAGGGATTGTGTGCCTGTTTGTTACATTAGTTAGTTTGTCTAATCTCTTTTGAACATTTAATCCCAGGAAGGTTGCCATGTGCAGCTATTACCTACAATTTAGACAAGAGGGAATCCTCTGAATGGAATAATGCAGAATTTCTTCAGGTCCCTTTCTCTACTTTTGATCCTGCTAGTAGAAAGCAGTTAGTGAGTCACAGGAATGACTTCCTGACTCTTAAAAGCTTAGTTCTAAATACAGCAGCTGTGATGATCTCTAATCAAACCAGTTAAACTGAGGAACAAAATTGAGTTATCACAATCCCTATGGCTATGTTCACACACAGGGGGTTATTTCAATACAAGTTGTTTCGATACAAGTTGTATCGAAATAACACCTTATTTCGAAATAAGTTAATTTGAATTAACAGTTTGTTAATTAGAATTAAGGAAAAAGCAGGAATCGAAACAGCAAGTTCAGGCAACAGTTATTTTGAAACAAGTCACCGTTGTTTCGAAACAACATGTTCAGACGGCATTGTTTCGAAACAATCGTTTTGAAACAACGTTGTTTCGTCCCCACACGGGGTTTAAGTTTCGAAACAACAGGTGCCGTTGTTTTGAAACAACTGTGCTTCCTGTGAACAGGGTATTTCTTATTTCAAAACAACCTCTGTTGTTTCAAAATAAGAGTGCTGTGTGAACACAGCCATTGACTTACTGAACCAGGCATCCCTTTCACTTTTCAGTCAGACTACTTTCTCTCACTCACATTTTATTTGTTCAGAAATAGTTATTTCCTGCTGCTGTGTCCTACTGTCCCCCTGCCCCATGGGAGTATATAAGAGATAAGGAATATAAATTTCACTGTAAATTGTGGCAGAGCCTCCACACAGTTTGCAAAAACCTACTAAAAACCAGAAATCTGGGCCCAGAATGCAGTTATCAATTTCACTGTTTCTCAAACTCGTTTAGAACATCAGTTGTTGGCACATGTTAATTTGGAAAGACCAGATTTAGATCCCTTCAGTGTGTGTGTGTGTTTACTGTAATACTAATCATGTTATCGCTCTTTAGAATGACACCTCCACTTGCTGGAGAGACCAGCACACCAAATTTTTTCACTTTCATCAATTGATCTGTACTTGAAATATTAATGTATATAGCCCAGCAGGCACACAGTCAAACTTTTGTGCATTGTGCTCAGTGGCTATATTATAATCTCCCATACACTAGTGTCGGTCTGAAGGAACTCTTCTAAAAGTTCATGTAGTTATTCTGAAGGTACACGTGCAAAACAGTGTAAAAGTAGATTTTGTCCCTGTGTATTATTAGGCATCATGAGCTACATTGCAGTATAACTATTGTATATAGTTTCATTGTCTGAACTGGCTCAGTTTAATGTTTTTATGTGTGTTAGATGGACTTGAACCAAAGCTGTGAACCTGAATATTCCCACATTTTAGAGGGATTGAAAATCCAAATGAGGATTCATCTTTGAATTCACAGATGACTCTGTCTTTCAAATTGGCCATAGCAAAACACAAGACTTAAATGTCTCTGGCCCTGGTGGTGTCTGTAATGAAGAAAAGGGGTTAGCCTTCTTTTATAGTGATACCTGGGCTGTGGGCCCTCTGTCCTGTCCACTGGATATGGGGATGAACACCACTGCAAGCCACCTGCAGCTCATACTACTTGGTGGAGAGGGGCAGGAGCTGGCTGGTTCAGCAACCTAAGTGGGGCTTGGCTGGAAGAGGGTGTGGCTAAAAAGCCTGGAAGGTGCATCATCTTCTCATTGAGTACATCTATACTGCAAAAACAAAGACCCATAGCAATGATTTTGAGACCAGCTCAACCTACTTGGTCTTGCACTATGGGATGAAAAATAGCAGTATAGGTGTGTGAGCTTGATCTGAAGTCAGGGCTCTGAAACACAACAAGGGGGGTGGGTCTTGGAGCCCAGGCTCCAGCCCAAGTACAAATGTCTATTCTGCTGTTTTTTAGCACCATAGTGGGAGCCCAAATTAGTTGAGCTGGGCTCTAAGACTTACTAATGCATGTTTTGTTTTTTTCAGTGTAGATTTCAGGAGGATAAATTTTTCAAACACATCTAAGGATTTACTTTATGAGCACAACATGGACCTTCAAAAGGATTTTGGATTTTAAGCATTTAGAAGATTAAGTTCTACTGATTTTTTAAATAAGCCTTAGGTCCTAAGTGTCCAAGTCACTTTGAAAATGCTTAGTGACTTGGACGTTTTTGAAAATATTGACTCAAAGCTTCCCTCCCCATGGAGTGGACATGCAGCAAGACTGAATTTTACCATTTGAGCATTTCTATAGCAACACTATAGTTATGTTTGAGATGCTTATGTCCTTTATAAGCTCATCTTTCCACTGCTGGAATTCTCATTTTGGACTGGACTACCTCATAGAACTGGAAGGGACCATGACAGGTCATTGACTCCAGTCCGCTGCATTCCTAGCAAGACAAAGTACCATTTTAAACTGTCCCTGAGAGGTGTTTGTCTATACCTGCTCTTAAAAACTTCTAATGATGGAGATTCCACAACCTGCCTAGGCTACTTATTCTAGTGGTTAATTACCCTGACAGGCATTTTTTCCTAACATCCAACCTAAACCTTCTTTGCTGTAATTTAAACCCATTGCTTCTTGTCCTATCACTAGTTGTTAAGGAGAATAGTTTTTTCTCTCTCCTCCTTGTAGCAACCTTTTAAGTACTTGAAAACTGTTACCTCATCTTGGTCTCATTGAAAAATGTTCTTTGAGGGTTGAATAAATGCACTTTCTATACTTGGTTGTTTTTTTAACTCTAGGGCAACTGAAAATGTGTTAATATTTTGGCGTAGACATGTACATAATCCTCACTAAGGAAATTGCACTTTGGTAACTGATAAAAAAAAGCTGAGAAATGACAGGGAAAGAGATAAAGCAATGTAACTTGTCAGATGAACTCACTGAAAGGATCATGTGAACTGGGCCCTGAAAAATGCCAAAGCAGAACCTATGAGCAAACTCAACTCCTTCCCAGCAACTTCTCCTCAGGTTCTCTAAGTGTGGTCCACTACTGCTATGAGGGTTGGAGATATCAGTAATTGGAAGGGGTATGTGGAGCTGCCTGTAAATAGCATTTTCCTGTCAGAAGCCCACAGATACTCTCACAGATAAGTACCGGAGTTTATGTTCCTGGCTAATGGCTTGTACTCACTGAGAAAGGACAACAATAGATCATGGACCAACATCGGCACTGTCACTGAGCTGCTTCTGCAGCTATTGGTGGGACAGGCATGTCACCTGGATTTCCTTAGAATGACAACATTTGGGGCCATGGTTCTCTGCAAATCATCAAGGGTGTGTACAGTAAGTCCACCATTTTGGTTAGGTCTGCTCATCTACTACCCCTTTGAATTTAGGGGATAATGCCTTTTGTTTTCCATGGCTTTGAAGCTATTAATGTTGTGTATGAGGTTTTTTCCCCTTCTTCCCCATGTTTGTGCCTGACACAAGATGATATAACTAGTGTGTGATGTACACAGGCGTAATTGTAAGGTATGGTCAGGGATAAATCTGAA
The DNA here is from genome assembly GCA_007922195.1 of Podocnemis expansa. NCBI lineage: Eukaryota > Metazoa > Chordata > Testudines > Podocnemididae > Podocnemis > Podocnemis expansa. Next base: position 41,874,651 of record ML681984.1, on the reverse strand, counting down.
TGTTCAATTCATTTCTATTAGGGTGGAAACTATAGTCAGTAATTAGCATTGTTTTCTGGTTTAAGGCTGCTTAATTGATGATCAAGAAAAAGGTCATAATTTGTACCTTTTCTTCCTTTTGTTGTTAATCCAAAACTTAATTACTAAAATCTAGATTTATAATGAAGGTGTAGGAGGTCAAAGCATATGAAGCAGGGGGCTGCATCTTTCCTGTAGTAACATGGTTTGATTTAGAAATTTGTAAACTCACCATCTTCATTTCAGTCTGAATTTACAAAACAGCAAAATTATTTTAAAATTGAGTCAAAAATGCTTGAGGATAAATTACTGACACACCTTTTCCGCCAAGAGTATTTTCCTTGGGGGATACACTTCTGGTTGAGAAGGTGGAAACAACAAAACACAGCAGAAATAGAAGATAAAAGTCAACTATGAAAAGAACCAGATTAGCAACAATAATGACCATTTTGATAAAATAAAAATGGCTTCTTTTGGTCAAAACCAGATGTTATTCTTTCATAATTATACTTATTGGATAGCCTCTTTCAACGTATTTATCTGTGAGGATCTCAGTGTGTTTCTGAGATTCTGTTTAATTGTTCTTTTTCCATGAGTAACAGCCTGAGTTACATATATAAGGAAAACTGCATGTCTATGTAGTATGGTAGAATCTCTCTGTAATTTGTGCCCTGATTATTATAAAATGTTTTAATCATACTGAAATCCTTTAAAATAACTGCAAGAAGAACATTAGGCTGTTTTACATTTCATGTGACTTAAACTGAAAATTAGCTTTTCTTGGACACTTATGGCTTTTCACACTTTTTTATGAGCCAAAAACTTGCTCATTTTTCTATGTTTGGTTTAGAATTATGTTGAGGTTACACTGCACGGAATTACTACTTGTTTGCCACTGCTCAGTCATAAAACTAAGGGGTCAAGGGTTTTAAAAATATTTACACATTGATGCAGATAGGCCTATGGTGGATTTTTTAAAAAGCACTAGGCAGTAACTAGGGCTCTATAAGAATAGATATAATGGAAGAGGGAACAGTGCAAGAATTACTCTAGTGAAATGCAGACATTCAGATTTGATCATTTAAGGTGGTTGCCTCTGGCTCTAAACAGTCAAAACTGACTGTTAAAAACCAGTATGGAAAACCTTTCATGGGATGTATTATGTACCACATGCAAACTGAGGAACTCAGGACGGTAACATGAACATGATGAATTCAATACACATTGTGGAGCTCTATATTTCTGCTGTGTTGATGCACATTTTTGCATCTCTTATACAAATAGTACTAAATATGCAAACAAATAACTATTGTTAGAAATCATTGCATTTTAAAATTATGGTTCGTACGCAGTTTAGGGAGAAATATTAAATTCCTAAGTATAAAATGTCAGGTGATACCAGAATAAATATCTAGCACTTGCATCTCTTTCATCTTCAAAATACTTTACAAACTAACTAATGTATCCTCAGTTCATCCCTGTTAGGTAGGAAAACACATAGTTCATCCCTCTTTACACATAGGGAAACTGAGGTAGTGATTAAGTGACGTGATGGAAAAAAATCTGAATATGCTAGCATTCAAAGCAGATCAGAAAACAGACCCAATTTCCCCATCCCTTTCCCAACTCAGAACAGATGACTATGACAAGCAACTACAGAAATGTCTTAGAACATTAATCATGTGGTAGCATACTGTCTCTTTAAGATGAAGGCTTTTATTTCTGAAGGTCTTCATTATGTGGAGAGGATGCCTAAGTGCTGTAAAACTGTCTAGAGCTGAAAGCTGTGAAGCCTGCTGGGCTGCTTTTCCACCAGGCTTGCCTGAGGCCTGGAGTCAGAGTGCCGGATGAGTGAGTGGAGATGCAGCTGATCACCTTGTGTGTATACCTCCTGCCTGAACTCTCCTCAGGGTGCTGCACGTAAGACGTTTCCAAGGAACCCAGGGAACAGTGAATCTGCACATTAGCTGCAGGCTTATATGTGTCTTAGAGTGGTATCATCACTGCACAGAGACCCTAGGTAATTTTAACATAAATCTGGGCAAAAGGTTTCCCTATAAAAAATTCTTAGTTTAATAAAAACAGAGAGTCCTGTGGCACCTTAAAGACTTAGTTTCTCCCACAAAAGCTCATGCAATAAATAAATTTCAGTCTTTAAGTGCCACAGGACTCCTTGTTTTTGTTTTTGTCTTTTTCTTAGATTTCTTCAGGCATAAGCTTTTGTGGGCTCCAACCCACTTCGTCAGCTGTAGCTGACGAAGTGGGTTGCAGCCCACTTAAGCTCATGAATGAAGAAATTTGTGGGACTTTTAAGGACTAATAAGACTTCCATTGTTTTTGCAATATACAGACTAACACAGCTACCCCTCTGGAACTATATTGATAAAACAGCAGCAGACAGCAAACATTCAATTAAAATACTCTTTTAAAAGAAGCCATCAAATAAACTGAAGTCGCAGAACTCTTTAGAAAGAGTTTGTGACAGACTGGAGTTTAAAAGAGTCTTTTAAAACACTTTTAAAACGGGTGAGTGTGAATCCTAGGGAAGTGGGTTTATCTGGACCTGATAGACAAACCTGGAAAGGTGCTTCTGCTTATTCCACAAAAAAATATTTACATTTGAGGGACCTAATTGTTCACCGCCATGGACCTTGTGCCATCATCTACATCATTGGAATGGCAGCATTTTTTACCACCCTGAACTTGTTTAAATGACTGCACCCCCTGCAGGGAATAGCAACTCAGGCTCTTGTTGTCTGATGTCTGCAGACAACCAGTTGGTAGACTACCTACCAACTCTGATCAGCACTTCTAGGGATGAGTTTAGTTGTTTCAGATAGATGCTGACCTCTTCCTCCTGGCAGATTTTGGTAGTTTCCTGCCTCTCCGGAAGATATGTAATTGCATAGTGGCTATTAATGCAAAAAGAGCCAAATCTTAAAACCCTTAATCATTTTTTTACTATTACGTTACTGAGACTACTAAGGATTGTGTAAAAAAAAAAAAAATTGACAGACTTGGATTTGTCCTATTATGGGCAATTTGACAGGATTCGTCAGTTAAAATTATGTAAAGGGAGCAAGAGGAAGCAGTGGGCAAAGCTGTTTAAAAAAGATTTATGTGGCTTTCATAACTAAACTGCTCTCTGTTAAAACTACACTTTAATGGGTGTGATTCTGCATGAGTGTCATGTTCCTGCAGATGTTCTAGCTTGTTACAAGCAGCTGCATTTGCCATGGGCATATAGAGAATCTGGTTACTTTTCTGTGTCTTCTCTCTATTCTCAGTTCAAAAAAGCATTGAGGGGAAGTAATCACTGATTTTCTTTCTTTCTTTCAAAATGTTTGCACCATGAGAAACAAATGGGTTGAAATTAAGTATTTGGGACTCAGTCCTGCAATCAGGAGTGTTGCTGCCCTGGGGAAGGACCCGGTGTGCTGGCCCACGCCACGGTCCCTGGCTGTGGGCCATGCCCCCAGCCCCGATTCTGCACTGGGGCCGGGGACAAAGCAGGGAGCAGCAGTCGCAGCCGCGGGCAGCCCAATCTAGGACGGGGCCAGAAGCGGCCACTGCCACCACTGGCGGCCAGGCCCCGGGACCTCCAGTCAGAGACCAGGAGAGGCAGGGGGCTGCACCAGGACTCGGGGCACTGGCGCTGGGATTTGGGGCACGAGCCCCATGTGCCAGGCCCCAGCGACGCCCCTGCCTGCAATGGCTGCCCTCAAAACACCATGGCTTTATTTGGAGTGCTGCATATAAAATTTTAGGACACAGTGCTTTGAATTTCTAATTTCCTGAAATGATTTTAAAGGTGACTGAAGCAAGACAAGGAAGGTCCTGTTGTTCTCGGTCTTGGGGCATGAGCCTTCAAAGGATGTTTGCCTCCTACTAGGCCTGAGTGTTCTCAGCTTTCATTGACTGTAATGGGAAGTGAGAGTCCATCACGTCTTGAATCTTGCCAAACTTGAGGCTCCCAATAACTTGCACATACACACCAAAAAGGTTTTGCTACCTCCATAATTTTCAAATCCTGGCTTCCCCCAAGACATTCATCATCATGCTGCTTACTGAATCAGGGCTGTTTTGTTCACGCCATGTCCAGCTCTTCACTCACAGTTTCTGTGCCTCTGGTACACTGTAGGTTTTGGAAGCAAAAGTCAACAAAGTAAAGATTGATGGGGCTCATGAGCATTATCAGTCAGTAGTGGCAAAAGCTTCCCTCTTCTGTATCCTCATGGATGGGCTGAATAAAATCAATTCAATATATGTTTTCAATCACGGTTACTATTCAGGACGAGATCAATATGTTCATGTGCTGCTGTTTTAATCTAGTGTTACCATTGGCTTACACCCTCGTCTCCCTTCTGTCACAGGCTTTTCACGGTGTGTTTCACAAAGCTGCGCAGCACAGAGAACCCACCAACAATGGGAGGGAAAGAATAAGCAGTCTGATTTGACTGCGTCACATACTCCACTTTCATTTACATCAGTCGTGGGCAATTTAAAAGAGTCAATCTTATTTTCACAGCCCGCTTGGCTTTCAAGGTGCGGTATATCAATTACTGAAACACCTTTCTATGTCATGAGAGTGTGCATGCATGTGCGCACACACTCATGCACATGCCCTCTTAATGCATGATCTCCTCAGTGCTCCTCCCCAACACTTTTTTCCATAAGTCATTGTGTATGCAGAACTAATTTGGAGGGGCCCTTTCTGCTGAGCGTGAAGAGATCCTGCCATGGAGATATGGCCTCCTCCTCACAGCCTGTGGTGGGAGGCAGAGATTGAACTAGTTTGTACACTTCATCTGGGACCCCATACTGGTGCTGGAGCTGCTTATGCTGAAGGTTGGTTCTGCTGGGCTGCTGGAAATTTGGACTTTGGTCCATCAGTGTCAATCTGAGTCTGAGATGCATCTTGGGGGCTGAGTGTGCTATTTTCACAGTACTCCCACGTGCTTTCCTAAGGGCATAAAAGCAAGATCATAAAAGTTTTCACTCCTGGAAAGCTATACCAGTGAAGCGAGTTGAGTTTCCCACTAATCTTCTTGGGAACAAAATGTGGGTGTTGGATTCATTTTTAAAATTACATAGTGGGTGACCCAAGGCTGATGTGGTTTTCCCACACACAACCCACTGGGGGAGAAAAGAAATAATACAGTGTTATAGTTCTCTGATTTGGTATGAAGTGCTTCTCACCCCTCCCTCTGCACGCTTGGAAATTTCTTTGAGTACGTCTTTGCTTTACAACCCAGATGTTGCTCTCCTCAGTTCAGGGATGGGGTTGTATGATGGACATGGGCCTCAGCACCCCTTGCCACAAGCTATATATTCTGTTTAGAAAAAACAAAGGAGAACAGAAGAGAAGGGCCCAGAACCTATTGGGAGTGTGAGTTGCCAGGTCCTGGGGGAAGATGGTCACTCTGGGATGGGTTGGCTTGGCTTGTTGAACATGTGTTGTGATGAAGGAGGAGTCTGAATCAAATATGGAGAATGGGAAAGCGGCAGTGCAAGCTGATATTCAGACACTGCTAGTATTTAAGTTTGGAGGTATGAATATCACCTGTACCAGATCCAAACAGCAGTCCTTGCACTGTATCTTATCCCCAACTCCTTTCAGGTCACCTACAGCTCACTTTGTAGTCTAGCACAATGGGAGATCTATTAGGGGCTTGATCCAGCAAAGTGCTGAGCACTCCCCCCTCTTTGAGGGTGCTCAGTTCTAAGCCAGGTTGAGCTCTTCTATTTTATTTTATTGTTGCTTTCTAACTGCACTGCAAAAAAAAAAAAAAAAAAGGAAAAGAACATGGATTCCTGACTCATGTAAAAAATACAGCCTGTTTTACCTAACAATTAACTGGAGTAGAATAAAATGTCATTGTCAGAAATGCTAACCATTAGAACAGATCTAGCATTAAATCAAAGGTATCTCCTGGGAGTTCCCTTGGATCATTTGATCAAATTAAACTTCTAAAATATGGTTTAAAAATGTCATCAGGGTGTAAGATATAAAGGACAAGAACAGGGCAACAAAATTACTGAAAATTTGGGAAAATGAAATGTTGACTCATGTATTTTGACATAATGTAGAAATCAGGAGGTTTGCCAGACAGATCTTCTTCTGACTCTGCTTATGCAATGCTTGATTTGCACAGCTGTATTGTAGATTGCCCATCATTCTGAGCACAAGCAGCTGGGATTTGGGTAAGCATGCCTGCAGGACACATAGGGAATCCTCTCCCAAGGCCTCACAGCAGCAGCGGTACTCTGCAGCATCTATTGCAGGGGTTGGCAACCTGAAAAATAAAAAGAGCCATTTTTAAAAATTCCTTCAATAACCAAGTGTTTTGAGAGCTGCAATGGTGTAGCCTCCTGGTGCAGGGGAACTAGGCCAAGGCACCTACCACAGGGTCCCTCAGTGGAGGGGAGGAGCCCAGAACCATGAATGGCACCCCAACACCTGCAGGGTCCCCCAGGGGCAGGGTGAGCCCAGAACCAGGAGAGTCCCCTCTGCAAGGTCCCCTGGTGGTAGGGGAAGCTTGGAGCCCAGCATGGGCTGCCCACAGGATCCCCCAGTAGCTGAGTGTGCCAGGAGTGGGCCACCCACAGAGTTCCCCAGTGGCAGAGTGGGGGTCCTGGAAATCAGAGCCACAAGGAGGCAGCCAAAGAGCTGCATGCTGTTCCGACGCTGCACATTGCAGATGCCTACCCCCAAAGAGTTTGGTTGTCTTTGCTTGAATTCTCTCTTTCCTTATGCTGATTGATTCATAGGTACATAAACTTGGATCCACTGACCCTCCTCAACTCCTGCATCAAAACCCAGCCAGTAGCCATTTATAGGGTTGTGCCCTGCGGTTACACGGTGTAACATGGCTGAGCTGATGCCATCCCCCCTATCTCCACCGTTGTGAATAGCCTTTGATTCTTGTGATAAATTAATAGCTGAACAACTTAGCTAGGCAGAAGCACAAGCATAGCTGCCTGGGGTCCCCATGCAATGACACAGCTTGCTTTTCAGCCATTTTCCTGGCTCTATTCCAGTATCTTACCATGGTGCCAGGTACTTTCACAGGGTGGGAGTTCTGCTCATACAGCTCCTGTGCTCTAGGGTCTGCCCAGGTGCCATCTTACAGTGGGAATGGAGCACTGGTGGGACAAAGTGGAAAGACCTGGGTCATTCCAGCAAATATGAGAGGTGCCCAGTGCGACTTAGCAGAGAACTCTACGGTGAGCTGAAACACAAAAGGGAAGCTTACAAGTAGTGGAAGCTCGGACAGTAGACTAGGGAGGTGTATAAAGATATTGCTTGGGCCTGCAGGGATAAAATCAGCAAGGCCAAAGGGAATTGGAGTTGCAGCTAGCAAAGGCTGTGAAGGACAACAGAAAGGTGTCCTTCAAGTGTATCAGTAACAAGAAGAGGATCAGGGTGGTCCATTACTGAATGGGGCAGGTATCCTCCTGGTGGATAATGCAGAAAAGGCTGAAGTACTCAATGATTTCTTTACCTCAGTCTTCACAGGCAGGGTCAGATCCCAGGCTACTATATTGGATAACACAAAATGGAGAGAAGGAGAGCAGCCCTCAGTAATGAAAGGTTAGGTTAGGGACTACTTAAAGAAGTTGGATGTGCACAAGTCTATGGGGTCAGATAAATCGCATCCAAGGGTGCTGGTGGAAGCTGGCCGATGGGATTGCAGAGCCATTATCTTTGAAAATGCATGGTGAACAGGGGAGATCCCAGATGACTGGGAAAAGGCAAATATAGTGCCTGTGTTCAAGAAAGAGAAGAAGGAGGACCCGGGGAACTACAGACAAATCAGCCTCACCTCAATCCCTGGAAAAATCATGGAGCAGGTCCTCAAAGAATCCATTCTGAAACACTTGGAGGACAAGAGGGTGATCAGGAACAGTATGGATTCACCAAGGGCAAATCATGCCTGACCAACCTGATTACCTTCTCTGATGAGATGATAGGATATATGGATGCGGGAATAGCTGTCGATGTGATATACCTCAACTTTAGCAAAGCTTTTGATACAGTTTCCCACAACATTCTTGTCAGCAAGTTAAGGAAGTACGAGCTGGATATGTGGACTGTAAGGTGGATAGAAAACTGGCTAGATCAATGGCTTTAGCGAGTAGGAATCAATGGCTCAATCTCTAGTTGGCAACCAGTAAGTAGTGGAGTGCCCAAGGGGTTGGTCCTGGGGCTGGTTCTGGTCAACATCGTCATTAATGATCTGGATGATGGGACAGTTTGCACGCCCAGTAAATTCGTGGACAACACCAAGCCAGGGGGAATGGTAAACATGCTGGAGGGCAGGGATAGTATTCAGGGAGACCTAGCCAAATTGGAGCATTGTGCCAAATGCAATCTCATGAGGTTCAGCAAGGACAAGTGGAAAATCCTGCACTTAGGATGGAAAAATCCCATGTACTGCTACAGGCTGGGGACTAATCGGCTAAGTAGCAGCAGTGTAGAAAAGGACCTGGGCGTTAGGGTGGATGGGAAGCTGGATATGAGTCAACAATGTGCTCTTGTTCCCAAAAAGGCCAATGGCATATTGTGCTGCATCAGTAGGAGTGTTGCCAAGAAATTGATGGATGTAATTATTCCCCTCAATTCAGCAGTGGTGAGGCCACATCTGGAATACTGTATCCTGTTTTGGGCTCAACACTACAGAAAGGATGTTGACAAATTAGAAAGAGTCCAGTAGAGGGCAGTGAAAATGATTAGGGGGTTGCAGTCCATGACTTATGAGGAGAGACTGAAGGAACTAGGCTTATTTAGTCTGCAGAAGAGAAGACTGAGGGGGGATTTGATAGCAACCTTCAACTACTCGAAGGGGTGCTCCAGAGAGGAGGGAGCTAGTCTGTTCTCAGTAGTCACAGAGGACAGAACAAGGAGCAATGGTTTCAAGCTGCAGCTGGGTTGGTCAAGGTTGTATATTAGGAAAAACTTGCTCACTAGGAGGGTAGATACTAGAAGCATTGGAATGGGTTACCTAGGGAGGTGGTGGAATCTTCATCTTTGGAAGCATTTAAGGCCTGGTTAGATAAAACCCTGCCTGGGATGATTTAGTAGGAGTGGTTCTGCTTATAGCAGGGGGTTGGACTAGATGACCTCATGAGGCCCCTTCCAACCCTATGATTCTATATAAAAGCTGCTTTAATTAAGGAAATGGACAGGAGGAAGAAGAAAGCAGGAGGTAAGAGAGAGAGTTGAGAAATGGACTAAAAGGGAAGAAATAGGAGATGACCAGGTAATTTGACCGAGACAGTAGGTAATCACTGGAACAGTTTGTGAAGGTTTGCAGTGGATTCTTTATCACTATTTTAAAATCAAGATGGGATGTTCCTCCCAAAAGCACTCCACTATGAATTATTTTGGGGGAAGTTCTGTGGTCTGTGCTATGCAGAAGGTCAGATTAAAATATCCCTACTGACCTTAATATCTATGCTTTAGGAATGGAGAGTAAGAGTGGACAGGGAAGAGCAGACAATGAGTGAAGAGAATGTCACTGAAGTCAGACCATTAAGAAATTTAGTGTTAATGTGCTGATTTACTCTGAAAAGTTATTAAGTCAGATTGGCACCAAATGTAGAATCACTTGCTTTCAGTGAGGTAGTACCAGGTGTAACTTAGGGCAGAATTTGGCCTGCTGAATCATTACACTGGTAATGACATAGGAAGGAAAAAAAATCAACTTGACCATTGGGTCCTAAGATGAGTTTGCTGGGCTGGAACATTTAAAAAAAAAGATTTTTTTAACCTATAAATGGCAGAAATCTGAGCCAAAGTCATTTACTGAGATACATTGTACATGGAACACTAAACACTTCTGTTCATAGTTGATTTGTGAAGTCACATTTTTAATGCTGACACCCATAGCCTCAAATCACAGATTTTTTGCAGCATTGCAAGGTGACATTGCATCATGAAATACTATTACTTGTTAATGTTGTTTTCTAATGTAGCATCTTGATAGCATAGCACCAAATAATATTGCTAACTATATGAATGCAAACTAGAGTACATGAGACTTAAATTAAACATCCTTCCACTCATTTGGGGCTCTAAAATTTTCTGATCCCAGAGTCTCATATTTCCTTACTCCAGGCATATTCTGTGCCTTTAAATAAATGGTCTTCTCCCAGAGAAAAGAATACTTCTAGGCAATGACAGAACTTGTCTGTCTCCATTTTGTCACTAAATCTTTGGCAGTGCAAAGAAAACACATTGGCTGGGAGAGACTATTAATGCTGATGAGCGCTTTAGATTGCTTGGTAATCTTTTTTTTCTGTTAGCTATTACTGAATGGAAATCAAATATATGCATGTTAGGGCTATGAACAGATGGCACCTCTGTTATGTGAGGCAGAAATGGGGGTGAGAGGACAGTGAAGTTGGCGGGGGGGGAATAGCCCTCCCTGACTTACTAGAGTGCATTGTGTTATCCTCTTGTTACAGCTGACTGTGACGGTTGATGCCAGAAGTTAGTCAGTGAGACAGATGATAACCTTAAGTCCTGTAGTGCATTTTACCAGGTGTCTTAAAACAAAACAAAACAAAACAAAACGTGACTGAAGGAGTTGGGAAATGTCAATGAGACATGACACAAAGAGCTCAATACATTTCTTGACCTTCTCCACCCTCCCTTTAAAACAGATTTAGTTGTAGTCATCATAATGCTCTGGGTACTTACTTAAAAATAATTTAGCTGCTATAGCCTGGCTGCCTCCTGGAATATGTAACTGTTTCTGTATGCCCCAGCTGAAGTTGGAAAAAAGGGATTTATTGCAATTCCTCAAAAATCTATCAGAATGTCAGTATTACTTGCCAGCTGAACTTCCTCTGATTCCTCTTTAAGCATCTCCTGGCTTTATTTTTCATACATATTTTTGTCTTCTCTGAAATAGTTGCTTTTCTTTCTTACTCGCCCCACCCCATTTTGCAAATGGCAGCTGTAGTGTTCCATTTGAGGATTTGGATGAGCAAAGCAGTGTTTTGAATGGACCAATTTGCGTGCAAGAAATAAAGCCCTTGTAAGGTGGTCCCGGGGGTGTCTTCCCCATGAACACTCTTTGAAGCTACATGTAATCTGGTGCATTTCAAAGACAAAACATTTCCATTCTCAAGTATCTACATGAGCCAGGGTTGGTATACCAGTTTCTAGAGAATAATGACCTCCACCAGGGGTATGGATGCTCCCGCCTTCCTCCCCCCCCCCCCCGCCAAAAGCATTCCTGTTCTGTTTGAAAGGGGCAATTGCAGTCAATGGTTTATTTGTCACATTTTTAGCTGCAGATATGTGGCTACTAACACTTAGCTGAAATGCTTCCTGAGTAAATTACAGATGTTGGCAAGTGACATATCCTACAAAACAGTGAATACTGTAGCGATTTTGTATTTACTTCTGATTTCTATAAAACAGTCACCAAAAGCTGGCAATGTGCTAACCTTAGATATTTCTGATTTGGTTTTGATTACCATCCAAAAATTTGATTGCTTGCCCAGACCTCTCAGTTCTGGCAATTTAATATGACATTCCAGTGCTATTTGATTCTGATGGAGCCCAAAATACCATAAAAATATTGTTTCCCACTACATTTTAGGGTTTCTATCCTGGGTCTCTTATAAAAAGGGCACACAGATGAGAGCAAAAGAAAAAAAAACCACCAGAAAGGGTTAAATGTTTTGAACTTCAAAAAAAGCTTTTGGTTTGTGGTATAGTTCATGAAGATTCATAGTGTTTTTTTGTTTGATTCAAATGCATTCACCCAACTGCTACCTTCTGTCCACTTATGTACTGTGAATTGATTCAGCTGTACTAAGGAACACTTTTATATGTAAATAAATATATGATGGTGCCCATAGACTTCTTGTTTAAAAAAGCTCTGGGATTTCATCATGATGGACTCCTAAAATTTTTCCTATATGAAAATAGTTGTAGATATTATGTGAGGAACTGTTTGGTTAATTATGTAAATATTTTGTCATGCAGCTTTTACTTAAAAGACTAAGGCAATTGAGGCTTGTGAACTTGACTTCTTACTCAGAATTAATACTGGCCACTGCTAAAACAGCTTGCTGGATTTTCTCTCCAGCTCTGCATGGAATACAGTTAAGGTGTAGTATGTACCCAGGAACCTACCAAGATTTGCAAGGGAGACCAAAAACATTGTTTAGGTTTCTTTTTTATTTTCTTTGTTTGGGGTTTTTTTAATGGAATAAAATATGGGCACGTACTTTACTATTTTTGCTGTTCAAAATAAACAGTCAAATGTGATGAGAACGCTTAGGGTTTTGTTTTGATTTGTTTTTCCATATCTATACAAAGGATTTAAGAATGAATTTTGTGGCTTGGATAGAGATATTGAAGTCTTCTCCAAAATAAGGGGAAAAAGTGGGGGAATCAGAATGTCCAAAGAAAGAGAAATTTTCACAACAATGGAAAAATGAAAAGTTTTCTCCACAAGCTGATTTTGATGTGAACCATAAGACCAGCTCAGATGATGAATGGCGTCAAATTGTATTACTAACCTTAAGACTTTGCAGGACAAATTTTTGCCTCCAGAATGAGCCCTAAGTGTTTTGGACTTGACTTTCTATCAAATATAAGTCACGATAAAATACAATGTAGTATAGATTATTTTTTATAGATTCTTAACTGTAGGTTTCTCTGAAGCTTTATCATTTGCAACTCTATATTTACAGAAACTTTGTTGAAGAGAAACTGGAAACTAAATATGTAAAGATGCATAAAAATAAGTTTGCAAAATAGTTTTAAGAAAGCAGTTCTGCTTCCCCTGTATTTTCATTTTATGTCCCAGAGTTGATCCATTGCAAGCCAGAGAATCATTAGGTTGCACAAAAGGGAATGCCTACAAGTAAAATACTTTCTACTAATTTGGAATGGAATTCATATTCCTCCACATTAATACCACAAAAATTCATTGTAATTAATCCTATTACAGTTAATACTTCCAGAGAAATAACTAAGTAATCTCGCTTATGGTTGAGTATTGTTATAAGTTAATGTATGACTTGCATTTGGAAACAAAGTCTTGTATGATAATTGTAGTACTTGACTCAGGCAGCGTACAATGCAACTAAATGTTGCTCTCCGGTGAAAAAAATAAAGGGACACCTTCTGTTTTGGTTAGATGAGTATAAGTCAATAGTTTTTCATGGGCGTAACCAAGGAAAATTAGACCCAGTTACTCTGGTAAGAGACAAATGGTTTAATCTCAGTTCAACCTACCTTATGCAAAGACCACCCTTCTACTGTATGCACGCACAATTTCAATGTAACGATTTCTAGTTAACGCTTGCCTGAGTGTGTATATACATAGGAAGTATAGCTGTTTAGCAGATATCCCAGTCAGTTTATATTGTTTTAGGCAGATGTTATTTTTATATTTGCCTTCGCATTATTTTACCAACAAGTGCATTTTTGTAGTATTGTTGCATTGTGTATGTGTAGTAGGTAGTGACTTCCTCAGTGGGAATTAATTGGTTGTTCTCCTCTTGGGTTGCCTAATATATCAGCAATTTTATTTTGTAAGATGCACAAAGGAATAAAACATAGTACTCGGTTAATAAAATGAAATTATATTTTGGAGGGTTTGTTTTGTTTTCGGTTTAGTGACTTACATGACATGTGCCATTTAAATGCTCTGTATATATTATGTGATTCTTTGAACAATTTTAATTGTTTGGGTTGAAGAGATATGATATATTGTTCTGTTTAGGGAACAAGCTTGAATTTACCATTGCTGCCAGAAAACTTCACAATGTATCTCTGGGTCAAGGACAGGAAGCTGTAGCAGAAATAGCTGTGGTAAAAGCATCAAAAGAAGGCCACTGGGTTACACTTCAAGTAAGTCAAAGCTCTTCATTACAACAGTGCTGCATTGCAGTGTAAAAATGGAAGCTTTTCAAAATAATGTGTGTCTAGATAAAACAGTGCTAAATAATTATTATAAACTTCCTTTGTCTCTTCCAAAAAAGAGACTTATAACTTCATATCAAGAAGTGTGTATTAATGGGTCACTGAATATCACATAAAATGTGAACTTGTGTGGTAGAGAGTTGACTAAAATATTTTACCAAATACATGTTATCTGATTTACAGATGTATTATCCATTTTAAAAAAATCTTTTAGTAAATAAATGTTAAGCAAAAAGAATTGTTACACTGCATAATCAAATGAATAGATACTAACAGGGAATATTGCTGTGATTATGCCATATATTGTGCTAAACAGATGCACATGACTTTTTCAAACACTGTGCTATATCGAACTGTTTTCTTATGCCTGGGATTTGCTTGTATCAATAAAATGTTTCATATTTTAAATCAATAGCTCACTGGGAAACCTACTGCTCTCTCTCTCTCTCTCTCTCTTACCTTCCCACCCCCTTGCCCAGAATATTCATCTTGTAGCAAAGTGGCTTGACACATTAGGGGAATTACTGGAGAAACACAGAGAAGGAAGTCACCCAGACTATCGGGTTTTTATGAGTGCTGAACCTGCCCCTTCTCCTAAAGAACATGTCATTCCACCGGGGATTCTGGAAAACTCTATTAAACAACCAATGAGCCACCCACTGGAATGCGGGCTAATCTTCATGCTGCACAGGATAATTTTGACCAGGCAAGTAAAACATCACAGGAGTTATAAAATACAAAAATAGGATTATTACATTTATCATTTTGAAGCCATTTAAAATTGAAAAATCACCAACAGCTACTGCAAGCTATGAGATAATAAAACAGAATAAACTTCATCTCATAAAGATCCATTCAGAAAATTGTCTTATAATGGTGTAACTGTACATCAGACAATAAATTAGACCCTCTTATTCTGAAGCATGATATATGGCTTCTGGTTAAATATATGCCTTTGACATTACAGATAATTACTGTAGTGTAGAAATGATGAATTATTTTGGTCTAGTTTCTTTTAGTTTTTTAGATGTGAGAACATGGATTTTTGTCCCCTGTGCCATCAGAATATCTTGTACATTTACGGGGTATGGTGTGCACTGGGCTCAGATCCTCATCTGGTGTCAATCAATGAACCTTACTGAAATCAGTGGGTCTATGCCAATTTACACTAGCTAAAGCTCCAGTCTGAAGAGTTTTGATCATATGTAATATGAAACTTCACTTAGAAAGCTCATCAGATTTTTCTCTCGACTTGTTACCATTTTATAGAATGTGTTTTTAATTAAAATACTTTTATTGATGTTTAAGACAGTTAATAATTGTAAGTGATGTTGAACGGACACAGTCACAGAAAATCAATTGGCTCTTTAACATGAATAGTCACATTAAAGAGAGATCATTAACTTTAATTTTTTGAGAAATTGCCTAATTGCAAAAAAAATCTATTTGCTGGGTGTTCAAATTTTAAATAATATGGTCTGAAAATCATCTTAAAATCCCTTCAGAAATTGCAAAGGCTTTTCTTTTTCCTCTGATATTTATAGGAGTCTCATAGCAAGGAAGAAAGAAAGAAAGCTGACTGTAGAGGAAGAAACAATGATACAGAAAGTGCTGACAAATGCACAAACTGAACAAGCTGCAAAAAATACTTTTTGTCACTAACTTCTGTCAGTTATAATAATCTGAAGTGTTACTGATAATTGTGGGAGGTACAAAATCTTCACACACAAATGTGATCTCCACATTAATGGTGTATTTTGAATACATGAAATCTCTCTGATCTTCCAGAACATTCTTGATCATGTAGCTGATAACAGGAATTCAAAAGTATTCTGTTTTTCAGTTTGCTGCTGTCATGCCTGTGCATCTGAGTGGCAGAAATTTGGACCTCAGCACTGGAACAGAAAGTATCTGTTTAACAATGGAAATCTCACAATTTCTGTGTTCTTTGCAGCTACCTGGAAGCAAATTCTCAGGTATTTTTCCATTTCCTTAAACCGATTTAGGTAAGCATGTGCCATCCATGAATACTTTGATAAATGTGCTGTAGCTTATCCCATTGTTTCCTACATGTGTAACACTGGGGTTTTATTTTTAATACAAATTTTGAAGATGATTAACAGATTTTTGAACGATGACTTTGTGTGACCTCTCTTGTGTGACAGGTAGAATGCTGGAAATTTTCTGCCCCATCAACTGTTCTGAACCTGACTGGCAAACAGAACTGAATCTGTCTTCACTGAGGGTAGCAATCCTGATACACTAACTAGCCTCTGCCGTTTGGGTGCATAATTATTTCATTTCCTTTAGAATCAAATTCTGCACTTAAAAATACCTTTCTTGTTCAAGCTATCCTGGGAAAATCTCCATTACTTTTCTGGCAAAATTATGTATGGTGGTCATTTACAGATGACTCAGACAGAAGATTTTGTCACACTGACTTGGTAGAGTATATGCAACCCAAACAGGTAATAAAAGCTTCCCCAACCACAAAAGTGTTTTCAGAGTTAGAGCTCCCCCTTCTGGAAGTTGATACATTTTTATGCGTAATCAACATTTTGAGGACTATAATTTTTCTTAAACTTCCATTAACTGTGAAAAGAGTAATGCCAGATCATGATGTGATATTTCACCTTTTAATTCACCTGTTTCTTCATCCATTTTTACACTGACTGAAAATTATATCATTTTGTAGCATTATTTACTTTAAATTATCTCATTTTACAATACAACAGAATCCTCTTCCCTATATTAAAACAATCAATCAATCAATCAAATCATAGGGCTGGAAGGGACCTCGTGAGATCATCAAGTCCAACCCCCTGGGAATTGAACCCAGGACCTTCTGCATAACACCTCATGTTATTTTTTATTAAGAATCTAAAAGGCTAAAGCTTATAATAGTGGTTCTGAAATGTTTTGGACTGCTGAATACTACTTGTATAAGGATACTGCTTAAGTGCTTGTAATTTTCGCTACTGTCAGTGGATAAATCACCATAAGGTAGATTAGGACAAATACCCTTAAAAACATGTAGATGTGGCTGTTTAGCCTCAAACCATTTACATTAACAAAACCAGATTTAAGCAGTCTTTTTCTTCAAGCAGACTTGTGGGACTTCTAATACTTCCTGAATCCAGTTAACACAGAACTACCCTAGTTTCATCTTCCTGTCTTGGCTGGTAATCAGGAATTAAATGAACACATGAATATGTACAATAATTTGTGAAGGAAGTTATCTGAACAGTTAGGAACAGCACAAAAGATTTCATTCATCTTTTTTATAAAAATGATTGCATCATTTATTGCCATAGTGAAACGTGTTTACCTTACCCTGCACATAATCCAGTTTGTGTACTCAAGTGTGTCTTATATGGCCTGAACTCATACTGCTTTGGGTTCTTCCCTTTCAAATGCTCAGCTGTCAATGTAAAATGGATTACTGGTAAACATCAGCTTTTAATAACTTTGTACTATTTAAACATCAAAAACTGTATGGCTAGATTGATTAAATATAAGTAACTTCATTGTACTAGATATGCTGAAATTTTAGCGATATTATTTACACATTAGAATAATGTGATATCAAAATGCGTTGTTAAAATGTTTCAGGTCAGTAGGTATATATCCTTCTATTTTATATTCCTGAGCTCTGATACAGGAACCTACAAATTGCCAGACTGGATCAGAGCCATCATCCATCTAGTCCACTGACTAGTGTCTTACAGTGGACAGACAGAACCACATGCTTCAAAAGAAGGTACAACAAACACAAAAGAGGAATAACCTGTCTCCCACAGTGGCAATGGCAGATTAAGGCAAGGGCTTTAGGGGCTGCGGCTCCTGGCCCTGGCCTAAAGGGAGCCCAAAAATCAGGCTCAGCCAGCCTGTGTGGTTGGCTGCTGCCACTCACCTTCAGCCTGCCTGCACAAGCTCTGGGCTGACTGGTCTGTTCAACAGTCAGCCCAGGGACAGGACAGTAGTACCTTGGCCTCTGGCCTCCCTCTGCCCCCAGACCAACCCCCCAGCTTCCAGCAGTGCACTGGCCTGTGCCCCTCTGCAGCCATGCAGGCCTGTGCCCCCCCGCCAGCTGTGTGGGCCCACAAACCCCCCAATCCTCTCCAAAGCACCAACTGGGGCCTAAAGGCCCCTGAACCTCCCCCCCAGCACAGGGTGCAATGGGGGCCCCACAAAGGTGGGCAGCCCCAGGCCCAGCCCCCAGGTCTTGATCCAGCTCTGTATATTGGTTAGATATGGTTTAGGCCCTGAAGCATGAAGTTGTATCTGAGTGAAGTTAACGGGACTGGAGAAAAGGCAGAACATCTGTCGGAGTGATTCCCAGCCAGTGACTACCCAGTCTGGCGTCCATCCAGTCATTGGCACAAAGCTCTAAGCCTCCATGGGAAGTAGAATTTGGTGTTAAGCAACCTTTTTTTTTTCTCCACCTAGGCAGCCCTGAGTGTGTTATTTCTTATTCATATAAGGATCATGGGTTCAGTTTATGTATTTAGCTATTTTAATTTTTCCTCATAAGTCTGTTTGTTCAATCCCAATTGTTTTTACTGGTGGTCTCTGATTTTACCTCAAATAGCCACAATTTCTGTTAATGCAGTATGATGTCTGGTTGCACCAAAGCCACATAGAAAGGGTTAACTATGTACAGAACTCTCTCAATTTCTAAAATCATGCTAGGAATCAGTGGCAGAAAAGGCCCATTTCCCTCATGCTGTAGAAGAGAGTTCATTTCTGTCCAGGTTACTTTTGTTGTTCAGATGAATGCAGATTCTGCACTGAAGATAAGGGAACTGAAGGCTACAGAATCAGGACCATCATGACAGTGGCAGATAACTAATTATTGTAAAGTCCAGTGGTTCCAGTGGTTCGCCGTCCTTCTCTTTGTGAGCATGAATGAACACTAACTGCCTGCTGTGATTTCCCCACCCCATTTCATAAAACAGTACATTTG
The DNA here is from genome assembly GCA_007922195.1 of Podocnemis expansa. Lineage (NCBI taxonomy): Eukaryota > Metazoa > Chordata > Testudines > Podocnemididae > Podocnemis > Podocnemis expansa. The sequence continues at coordinate 41,855,713 of ML681984.1, read as the reverse complement.
CCACCATACCTAGTTCTTTTATGTCTATTTTTTAATCACTTTCCCCTCTTTGACAGGATGTCTGTGCCAAGTGCTAACATATCAGAATGAGAGAGTTTTACACACACACTGCCCATATGTAAATGGCTACACAAAGTGGGAGGCAGTAGAGAATCAGGCCCCAGATGTGTATAGCAGGCTGAGGCAGTAGTCCATGGGCTCAAGCTTCTATCTCTTCCTTTCTCCTGTCCCATGTGCCACTTTGCTCACAACACAGTCACACAGCCTGCTTGTGAACATTCCCTACACCCCGAGCAGTAAGCAACCTGCTACTGCATGTGGAAAAATGAACAGGGAGAACAAAAGAGAAAGAGCAGAAACGGGTTGAAAGAAAGGCAAGAGAGGGATGCAGTGAAAAGAAACAAGGTTGTTTTTAAGAGGAGAATATAGAGGGGCTGCAGGGAAAAAGCCGTAACTGCTTTCAAGGAGCTACCCATATTTGCAGTTGGGGTTGCTGTGAATGTGGGGTCATTCAGCTTTCTCTGGCTCGAGTGTGGTGCATTCTCCCTCAAAGAAACAGTAGGAAACGCTGTTCGAAACAGATCTGATGAGACATTGTAAAGACTTGAGCCATGGTAGGAGGCATATCTGGAGTGATTGTTCATTTCTTCAATATAGTGTCGTTTCTGAAGATGAACTTTTTTCTGCAGTTTCTCTAGAGGAAGCCTTGCATCATGGCACTGCACGTTGCTAACATGTCCCTCATTATCAGGGAGGCGCCTCATTCTGGATTCACATATATTTCCATCCCGCACAAACCTGTGGTTATTTTACTTTCATTATGGCAGATTACTTGCCTCACAAATGCTGAATCATAAAAGTGAAGTTAGAGAAAAATGATATTTATCTTTCAGAAATGATCCCCACATTATTTTAAGGATCCTGTACTACTGCTATTATTGTTATCATCATCATCACCGTCATTATGTATCTTGGCAGGTTGAAAGGTATCACAGAACTGTAAGATTTCAGTAGTAATTTAGCATCCCACAGTCATGCTTCAAAAGCATCAAAGAGCATTTTGAATTTAAAGTTAGTACAAATGTAAATAAATAAATGTACTCCCACCTGTCTGTTGTTTTAAATGTCTAGTGATCTTAAAATATTTGTGTAGCAATTTTGAAATATAGCAGAATTATAGCTTATGAATATATGATATTGAATTAAACAATTTTGTCATTCTGTTATAAAGGACAAAACCTGGCTCTCAGTAAATCATTTGAAAAGAAATCATTATGATGATACCACAGTTCCATTTTATTTTATGGAGTATATTGACTGTCAAATAGACAATGCAAGTATTTTTGGTAATAATTTGAAGAATAAACCTTGCCTCTTCACTTTGCACTACTTAAACTATTAGTCCCTTTCATTTCAATAAAGGATGGCATTTTTCAGAGTTAGTACCATAAATTGCTTTATTTAATAAATTGGTACAAGGAATAATAATGTTACACCAGAGAGCAGCACTTTGTAGTTTGGAAGAAATAAAATTTTTCTTTTCAAAGATTTCTACCCCTTTAGGTTTTAAATGAAAATTATCTGTATGCTATTTACTAACTGAAAAATAACCTGATTTTCTGCAAACTCATGTAGTTTTTGTCTTCTTAACATCAGTATCTGTGTGAGATATAAAGAAGGCAATTAAAATATGGAACAAATTGGATTAATTTTTCATACACATAAGTTGCAACAGAAATCATGTCCTTCTCTGCAGTGACTATGTGACAGAATCATTTGATTTACAACTAGGCAGGGTCATATTTCTGTTTAGCAAAGATTGTTGCCTTTTTTGTTTGTGGGGTTTTTTTGTTTTTTGTTTTTTGTTTGTTTGTTTTGGTTTTTTTTTGACAGTTTGACAGGAAGCCGGGTCTACCTCCTGGGCCTATGGTCCTGAATTATCAAAGTTATTGTAAGTACATTGATAAAATGTTCGCTCTTGAAAGCCCCGTCCACTGTGGCCTACCCCCCACCCCCCAGCACAGAGATTGAATTCTTGACAGTGATTTCAGATAAACTCTTCTACACACTGTTGGAACTGCAATCCAAAGATTTCATTACTGGGACAGACGTCTTTCAGAATGTGGGGGAAAAAAAGATTAGTAAAAACAGATTTAAAATTCTTCATAAAATGGTGTAACACTTGTTTGTTTGTTCTTTCCTTGCTGGCTCTTTGGTTTCACTAGTAAAAACTATTTTGTAGGGCTTTATAAAAAGCTTTGATTTGAAATTTGTAATGTGGGAAAATGATCTACAGTCTAAGTGATACATAAAAGAAATCTGAATACATTAAATACTGTTTTGAATCACGCAGCAATCCTGTTTGAGTCTTATTATGCTACAGTAGGACTAGGCTATTTAGAATCCTTTGTCAAGCTGCAGTATCCCATTTTTCCATGAATTATACCACAGAACTTGCCATCCTGTAGGAAAAGCCAGTGAAGTGGTTTCCTCGCATGGTTTCCTCCAAATTCATTCAGTGAAAAGAGGATAGTGTTTGTTTTACTTCCTCCCTGCTCCCAAAGAAAAAGCCCCTAAATACTGTGTGGAAGATTCAGGAGAGGTCAGGCATGTCTGTGTGGGCTTACCTTCTTACTAGCCCAGGGAATCCCTGATTCTCTCAAATATTCCAACTCTTCCTGTCAGCAGCCTCCCCTGAGACGCCTGCTTTTTTAAGGGGGTTATCTCAGTGGGGAGAGGAGGATGGGGGTGGGGGAGAATGACTGGGAGAACTCCTGAGGAGATTTTTGGTCAAGTTAGTGTCCTACATTTCAATTCCTAGACACACCAATAGCTTTCTGAGTCCAGAGTCACAGTGGAAAATGGTGCTACAGACACAGTTGCAATTCTCTACCCCCACACAGACACAAATATGTGAATGGGGCAGATCCCACAAGGGGAACAATCTAATGCTACAAACAAGGAGGCTGGGGCCATTTTGAAAGACTAATAGATTTTTTATCACATGAGCTTCCATGGGAGAAAATCCCAATCTAATACTGCAATACAGAGTAGTTAAGAAAGTGGTGACCTGAGGAACTGCTCTCTGAAGGTCTAATTCTTATCCCTTCCACCAACAGAACTTAGTCCAATAACAGATTTTACCTCACCCACCTTTAAAAAAACGGGGTGGGAGGGCTTGTGGCACTTTTAAAGACTAACAAATTTATGCAATAAATAAATTTGTTAGTCTTTAAAATACCACCACAGTATGCTCCTTGTTTGTTTTGCTGGTCCACCCCTGGGTCAACTGTTCCCTGCCCTGGGTGCAGGACAGGCCGGCCCAGAGCAGAGGCCAGGTTCTCCCCCCCCCCCCGCCCCAGTTGGGGGCAGGCACCAAAGCAAAAGCCAGCTTGGGGCACCACAGCCCCCTTGAGCCAGCCCTGATTAAGAGATCTTATATTCCAAAGGATATGGCTGGAAGGTTCCTCAGGTCATTAACATTACGATGTTGGCCCCAGTCTTGCTCAGAATTAAATACATACTTAACATTAAACACTGAGATTAATTCCACCAGAATCAGTGGACTTCCTCAGGCTATGTCTAGACTAGGGGTATGTCCACACGAGTCTTTTATTTCGAAACAACACTGGTTGTTTCTAAATAAAAAACTGAATGTCCACACAACGTTTTCTTATTTCGAAATGACTGGCTCTGTCATTTTGAAAAAGAACCGTCGTTTTGAAACAGCTTAAACCCCATTCATTTTGAAATGGCTGTTATTTCAAAATGGTTATTTCGAAATAAGGCCATTTGGACATGTTGTTTTGAAACAACGCCATTGTTTCGAAACACTTGTTTCGAAACACCATGTCCAAATGGCCTTATTTCAAAATAACCATTTCGAAATAACAGCCGTTTTGAAAGCAGGCTTTCCCTTAATTCAAATTAACAATTTCTTAATTCGAATTAACTTATTTTGAAATAAGGACTTTATGTTGAAATAACTTATTTTGAAATAATGCTGTATGTGTGGACATAGCCTAGGACTTTGTTAGTTGAGGGTGTGAAAAAAACACACCCTGGCTGACATTAAGTTTCACTGACCAAAGCACTGGTTCCAAAGGGGTAGCCATTTTAGTCTGGTTCAGAACAAGCAAGGAATCCTGTGGCACTTAAAGACTAACAAATTTATTTATTGCATGAGCTTTTGTGGGATAAAATTCCACTTTGTCATACACTGCTTTGCTGGGAGGCGATGGTGTCCTGCTGACATTGCTGATGCTGCTCATTAGTGGTTAATTATGCTGATGGGAGACAGCTCTCGGCAGAGTTGCTACATGAGGGACCTTATAGCGGTGAAGCTGCAGCTGTCCTGTTGTGCATCTGTAAAGTCTGTTGTAAAGTTTGTAGTGCGTACACAGCCTTAGTGCACAAAGCTAAGCATGTCTGTACGTCTTTAGCTCCTCAGCATGTAAATAGATCCTTAAATTCTGTTGATGCTCACAGAAGGGGATTCACATGAAAAACACTTTATCTCCTGAAGGTAAAGGCGATATGAGATGACATAGAGGAGAACCTTCCAGAAGAATATAACATGTCTGACATTATCTCAGAAACAGCAGAATGCTCCCCATATATCATGGTTTGTTTTCAAGCATGTGAGAGAATGAATATGCTAATACATAAGATAAGGCATTTACTTACAGGACTTAATTTAATTCTGGAGGTATGCTTGCTTTGCTTACGTGCCTTGCGGGATGATGCAGGCTAACTAAAGATTTGACTGTGTATGTCTATAGCATGTCAATGGAGTAACATTTCAGGGGGCTTTTTGTCATTTCATTATTGCACCAACCTTAAAAATACTCTTACATAGTTTGACATCTCTAAACTGGCTTGTTTGGTTTTTCAAATTGTGTGAAACGTGTGATCCCAAAAGGTGCTCCTCACAAGACTGAGATCCTCCATTTATCTGCAGATTAGGATATGAGAGTGCAAACTTCTGAGTATTGCCTTGTACCTCAGTTCAAGCCTGGAGGTGGCAAGGAGAGGGAAGTCCAGTTCCCCATGTCCGGTAAGTCCTTCAGCTTCTCTGCTACAACTGCCACCAAGAGAATTTGCCAACTGTGGTGGTTATTTTGGGAATGCCCACATGAGGCACCCCGTAAAGAGAAAGCAGCTGCCCGATATCTCACTGTGGGAGCTCTCTCAGAGGAAAAAAAAATGGATCCATGCAAGTCTACCATGAGGTCTGCTTGCCCTGCTCTGTGAGATAAAAATAGCTAGTGGTCCACAATATGTAGAGCAGCTGGGTGTTGCTTAAATGGATCAGCACATGCCTTTGACCATCACTTAAAGATAATCATTAGCCATTGGACAAGGTTCAGTCTCAGTACATACACAGGTTTAAAATGAGTCTACCATATGCTGTCCAGCACGGCTGTGTATTTAATAAGTGGTCCAGGAAAACGATAGTAAGAAAGACTGTAGCAATAGTTCCTAACTAACCTGCAGGGGGTTGTTATAACTCTCTCTTTATTTGTAGTTAACAGTTGCTGCGTCTGACCAGAGTGACTAGTTAATAATATTCACCACGCTTGAATATTTAAGAAGGCCAAATGTTCACAAAGGGAATCCTGATATTCAGATACAATGCAAGAGCATACTTTCTGTGTTTGGACTTAATGCATGTTCAGCTCATGTTTGTGCAACCAAATGGCTTTCTAGGAGCCTAACCAGCAGTTTGCATGTATGATCAAATGATGTGTACGCAAAACTGTGACTAATGCACACAGCTTTTGAAAATGTATGCATCAGTGCCAGACTTTGAAAGTAGACTTCAATTTTGCCAACTAGAACTGCACATATTCCTATTTTGAATTAATACTTAATAGTCTGGACACACTATGGCCATTAATACACGCAAGTGGTGAAGCTTCTAGCCAATTTGCCTGTACAATTTTGTGCAGGCACACAATAAAACTGAAAAATTGGCTCTTAGAATACATATGTATTTCTCTTAAATAATGTAATCTGAATTAATTTAAGACATGCAGAGAAACCGGAAACTAAACTCTTGCTTTCCTGAGCATTTCAATTGGGGGGGGGGGGGGGTTATAAATGGTTCACCATGATTTACCTACCATATGTGTTTTTATTGGGGGGGAGCTATCATTTATTGTGTCATCTTATCACAATCCCTTTGTGAGACGCAAATAGCAAACTAATATTTTCTTTTGTTAGGGTGAGTTGGCAATCGCCTCAGAGATTGAGCAACTACAGACAGCTCTTTTTTTAAAAAAGAAAAACTAATCTTACTGACACTTGGATGAGACTGGCTTATCCATCAGCACACTGTCTAGCTCTGTTGTAAGTTGTATGCCAACAGTCAATCAGAATGGATGGTGCTTCTCGTCCATCAGAAAAACAGAATATGAACGATAGGATTTTTCTCCAGTAAACATCCTGCCTCTGTGTGTAATACAGAAAAGTGGTTTGTAGCTTGATATTAACAGCATTGTGAAAAGCAAAGAGATTTCACATTTACCTTGCTCTGATTGGAGACACGGGGAAATTTCTGTAATGTTCTAGTTTTCACTTTTCATTCATTCTTTTTTCAAATGACACTGAATGCTTTTCAAAGTAGGTGGGCAGAGAGCTGTAACATCTAGTATCTATCACTTTAAAGCCCAAGGTCTTTTGGTTGGGTCATGATTCATAATGTTAACAAGTAACAACTACCTGGTTAGGTATATGTAAGGAAAAGGGGGTCAAGCTCCAGGAATAACCATGGGACAGCACTATGTATTAAAGGCAAAGAAACTTTGAGGAGATGTTTCAGGGAAGGCTGCAAATGCTCATCCACCCAAGACCTGCTGCTGTGATGGGCAGCCTCAATAGCAGGGGGGGGGAGGCCTCATTTCCAGAAATATAGCTCTTAATCTGGCATCAGGGGTGGGTGTCTTGTTGCACAAAGGTGTAAAAGTCAAGAGAAGAGTAGTTCAGTGGCTATCCATTGTGATGTTTTATACAAACACCCAGTTGAATACCTCAAGGAGCTATCTGAAGGGGAAAATTAAGCTTTGCCAGCTTCCCCTGCCACCAGCCATTAGATCCACTAGAAACCACCCGAAAGTTCTGGGTGCTGTCATCTTGCACTGATAGCAGCCTAAGGGGAGGAATCTGTTCACTGCCAGTTTGCACTGTGCCCTACCCTCGCTGTAGCTCAGGGGTCTCATACTCAAATCACCACAAGGGCCTTATGAGGACTCGTACGTTAGCACAAGGGCCGCACCACACATGAGGACTAGTACGGTAACCCAAAGGCTGCACCACTGAAGCCTTTTCATACAACAATATTGATAGCAATAGTGTTGTTGTGGGCTGCAAGAAATAACTTTGGGGGCAGTAAGTTTGAGGGCCCTGCTGTAGAACCACCCAAAGAGATAGCAGGCCGCTCTTAGTCCACTACTGGAACTGCCACGCATAGCACAAGGCAGATGCCAAAAAGCAAAACAAGCTGAAACCAGATTAGCTCCTTTGAAGTCAATTCAAGCTCCTGGAAGAGCAAAGGCTAGGGAAATCATGATTCACTGGGGGTGGATTTTGGAGTAGATCAACAAGAGCATCATGGAATTAAAAGGGGCTTTAGCTTCCTTTGACAGAAGACTGAAGCACTGCATAGATACTGCTGAGTCTCTGATAGATAACTGTCATGAGCGTTGCCATGGGGAAATAAAGCAGTAATGGTAAATGACAAGCTGTTCTCATGAAGGACACCACAGCTGCTCCTTCACAAAAAAAAAGAAAAAAGAAAAAAAAAGTATGGGAAAGTCAAGCTAGAGCCAGTGTTCCTGTCTGGAGAGGAGGGTGAAAGTGTGCACTGATTGTTCAAAACAGCTGACTGAAGTATTAGGATTCAACATGAAAGATTATGCTTTACAAGGTACAAACTGCAGTGAAATCACTGAAACGCAGAGTGCAGTGAAAGGGGAACTTTGAACCACACATCTGGCCTTCATGACAACTCTTCCAGAGCATGGGGGTGAGTCAGTGGCTGAGGATGGTCCATAGGCTATGCATGGGTGTGGGGAGTAGGATAGTAAAATATACTTATCAGACAGGCCAGCTGGGTGAGAGAGACCAATAGGCCACTGTTAGAACCTGAAACTAAAACCTGACCGTTACATGTGAAAAGCCTTTTTTGTAATAATTTTTATCATCGGTATCAATGGAGGCTATCCTCTCTCTCTCTCTCTCTCTCACACACACACACACACACACACACACACACTTCGCAAGGGAAATGATGTCTCACTCACCCTGACTTAAAATCTGTCTCCTGCATTCCTGCCTGACATGTCACCACCTAAGACACCTGATAAAAATCTTTGCTTTTTTTAAATAGATGCTGTTTCAGAGTGGGATAAAGTAAGGTAAGGAGGTGAAGGGGACAATCTGAATATATGCACACTCTGAGTTTCATGGACACAGCAAACAAAAACATAGAAACAGCAAGTATGAATGATCAAATTAAGGAGCTAAATACCAGACACATGATAATTGTATCATCCATACAGTCTCACTGGGTTGTTTTACATCCATCTGAAACTAATGCAAATTCTGTCAAATGCGTTCTTACACAGGCTGGGCTTGTAGTCCATGACTGGTGTTTCACTCTACCATACAAAAAGCCTGGATTCATTCTCTTGCCCCTGCACCAGAGTCACTTGCCCCTGACACCTGACTAGAGATGGCATGGCTGCCTCTTGAGTGTGGCTTGTATTTCTTAGTAGTGATCTGTTATGAAGCATCACTGAATGACTCCCAGCTTTCTGCTGGTAAGATGGTGGGTGAGACTTAGACAACATTAAGTGGGATGAAAAGAAGAAATGTACTGATACTTTGATTCTCAGGCTACAGTGATTCAGAGAAATCTATGCGATACGTTTGGGAAAAAAAAAAAAGTCCATCTCAAATGTCCTCCCCCACTGCTCGAGCTTTCAACACATGCAGCAAAAATTCACAAAGGATACTGCAAAATACAGAAAACTGCACCTTGGAAAATTTCTCAGTGTTATACAAACTAAGCAGACACAGGAACAGGAAAATATCCCATGGAGGCTCAGAATTTCTGCAGTGTCTCCCTCACAAAGAGTGAAAAACAACATGCTTAAAGGGACAAGGCCTTCTACATGTTTTTTTATAGTGAATAAGACTCAGCAGCTGATTTGAAAGAGCTGGCAGTTAGTATCCTTCTGAGAAGGAATCTCAAAAGGGAGGAATGGGAATCCGAGTAAAAAAGAAAGGAACATTATAACAACAGTAGGATGGGGGTGGAGGTGGCCTAAAAGTGATAATCATGGAGCAGTCCAAGATGAAATTATACTGTGCATTCAGGAAGATGTCTGTCAGTCAAGTGCAAGGGTGACATTACAACAACCTTAGTTACACAGAACACCTGAGGCAGAGATTTATTTTTTTCCTGTGAAGTCAGACAAAAAAGGATTAAATGCAAGGAAAACCTCAGTGTAACAAGCAAATGAAACTTGAGCAAAAACTGCAACACAGTATGCATGCTCCCACCCATAGCCTTCATAGCAAAGACCTGGGGAATGGGATTTTTTAATCCAAAAAAATATATAGATAGTTAAGAGCACTGGGCAATAATAAGGTGCAGCTCTGTTGGAAGACTCTAGGACAAAAATGCATGGTGATCTGTTTGGGATAGAAAGGTACGGAAAAATTTTGTAACATGAACCGATTTGGGATTCAGTGAACATGCACCATGAAGTGGCAGCTACAGCTGTACAGGCACCTAGAAGAATTTCAGATGAAAGACCTTACCACCTGCTTCTGCAGGCATTAGTACATGAAGCAAGGGTGCAAGTGTGGCTCCATGATAGTGCTAGATAGTGTTTTAGATCTCTCAGCAAATGCACTTTCTGCTCTCATTGCCGTCTTCTCAGACATAGTTAACTAATGAATACAATTGCAGTGCTTTGCTGAAATAAAAAAGATACTTTGATATAAAAACTTAATGTGAAACTGTTGCTGTTAAACTGAGACAGATGCTAAACTGAGCATTACATCATGTGATGCTGTCATGTATATTATTGCTATCATTACTGCAAAAGTACAATAATTAGTAGACGATAAGTCATGTATGGTATCATTGGAAGAGTTATGATTTAGTAAATGTGATAGGCTCAGCTATAGGTATGCATCATCTTTGTTTAGTAGGCTATGAATAGCTGTAATATTTTGGTATTTAAAAATGTGTGCTGTGCCTCTGGATGACACCCCCAACAGATTAGCCTCAGCACTGTCCATCCTAATAGAGGGCCAATCAAGGGCTGTCAACTATACAATGAGCCCAAAGAGAGAGGCCAAGGGCTATGGCAATTTCAAAAGGGATAGCCGTATTAGTCTAGTCCAGTAAAAAAACAAGTAGTCTTCCAAGCATCTGAGGAAGTGGGATCTTCTCCCACGAAAGCTCAAGCAAAAAATAAATCTGTTAGTCTTAAAGTGCCACACAACTCCTTGTTGTTTTTTTACAAGGGCTATGGGTCATCAAACCTGTAGGGACAAGCCTGTGGTCAGCGGAACTTCAAGTGCTTTTTCCCTACCCATCTGCTGTGCGCTTGTGCTTGAAACCAGCCACGTGGCAGATTAGAGACTGCGCCATCTCTATTTTGTCTTCATTCCTGGTTCCTAGCCCTGGATCAACTTGTCTACAACTGAAGCTGTGAACTGAAAGACTGAAACCCAGGCAGATACTGACTTGTTTGGGCAGGTCTTGACCTACAGGGATCTTCCTGAATGCACATGTACACCAAAGGAACTGTACAAGCCTGCAAACTCCAATACTGCTAAGAATCTGATATAAGTTAGCTGTATGTACCAGATTGAACTGATCATTTAACAGCTCTCATTTTTGTTTCTTTACTTTTATAATAAATCTAATTTTAATCACTAAAGGATTGGTTGGCAGCATGGTATTTTGGGTAAGATCCAAACTCATACGGATTTGATAATGCAGCGGACTCTTTGGGATCAGGAGAATTTTTATAAAGGGAGTAAGTAGCATTTTAAATAACTTATCTCTTTATTGGGCCTAGTTGCTGATTGAAAGTTAGAGCTTAAAATGAAATAAAAGGGGCAGTGTAACTTTTTGGTTTTAGCTCCTTGATAACCTGTGTGGGGAATCAGAAGGACTGTTTGTAACTGGCTGGTGAATTTAACTTCAGTGTTAGCCATCAGTTCTGGCAGAACCTACTTTCCTTTTGCAGCCTGCTCTGACTCTGGCATTGTCCGGCAGCCTACCCGAGGCACAGACGGGTCACACATCATACCAGAACAACATGTTTTGATAGAGAAAGAACAGTATAAGATGCCTGACCCATGAGCAATGTTCCCTCTAAGCTGCGCAGCTGCCTGGCGCAGGGAAGGCTGCTGACCATGCACGGCCAGCAGCTGCAGTCCCTGCCCAGGCAGCGACTTTGAGCTTGAGCAGACTCTGCGCAGGCTCAGTGAGAGCTGGCCCCGCTGAAGGAGCAGCCAGGGCCCTGGCAGCCCTGCTCCAGCAGCCAGGGAAGGAGGCCCTGTCCCCCCCCACTTCCAAATCCCAGGGAAGGGGGGACGACAGGGCTGGAGGCTGCTCTGCCCACTCGGCCTCACTGCAGCGGGGCAGAGCAGCCAGCCCAGCCTACCTTTATCTAGCGGTGAGCTGGCGCTGAGCTGTGCTGTGCAGGGTCAGGGCACTGGAGTGCCCCGCTCCCAAAGAGTTTCAGCCGCTTCGCCCTCACTCTCCCGCCAGCCTGAATGGGCCTGCTCCATGGCCTTGGAGTGGGGGAGGCTGGGGGTAAAGTGGCCAAAACTCTTTGGGAGTGGGCCACTCTAGCGCCCTGACCCTGCATACCACAGCTCAGCACCGGTCCCCTCCGCCCCCCGGGGAGGTACGGCTGGCTGGGGGGTAGGCTGAGCTGACTGCTCAGCTCCACTGTGGTGAGGCCAGGTGGGGAACGGAGCTTGGGGGGGGCAAAATTGGACCCATGCGGAGGGGAGGGTGCGCAGCAAGCAACACATGTTGCTAAGCTGCATCGGCCCCTTAGAGGGAATGTTGCTCATGAGTTATAACTAAGGAAATAACAGAATGCAGAACTTGCTCATCTTGGATGAAATCCTCCATCTTTAAGTGCAAATATAAAAAAAAATATAATCAATAAATAAACCAATTACCCCATCAGGTGCATGGATTCACAAAGCAAAAGATGCTGCAGACCAAATCCAGGCTTAAATAAATAAATAAAAATAAGAATTACCTTCCCAATATATGAAGGGCAGGTATGTTCCAGACACTAATACACATAATCAATTGCAAGAGTCAAGTATTTAAAAAATGATAAATTAAATATCTTGTAAATCTCCTATAAGTCTCTAAATCACAGCAATGAGAAATAATGAGGTTCATAGTGAAACTCATCTGGAAACCTAATATCCATACATTTAAAACCTCGAAGCTGAACTGTGGCACCATAGGCTGAAAAAGCAGGCAGATATGAGAGGCAGACTACATCTGACCACACATTACAGTGCTGAAATGTACTGTGTGCTTTTCAAATGTCAATTGTTAGAAATCGGAAAAGCTTATTTTGACAATCAAACCCAACTCCCCATCAGAGCAGTATAGTGGGAGGTGGTGGTGGGTGTTTACTATTTGCACTGAAGTAGTACTTAAAGATCTCAACCAGGCCAGGGCCATTGTGGTAGGTGGTGTACAAACAAAGAAAACGATAGCCTCCTGGGCTCTTGTAAGCTGAAAGACAAGGCATAACAGGTGGATGAGATAAAGCAGCAGGTCAGAGTGAAGAAAGGGGAGCTAGAGTAATAAAAAAAATAAAAATATAAAAAAAAATTGGATGTGTGCAAGTCTTAGTCTGGAATAGTAATCACATTCACTACCTGCCTAGCTGTTAACAATTTGCACTTTACTGTGTTCATTAAAGAGGTGGTGAGTTATGAGGAGGGATATGAAAGCTAAGGTAGCATCTTAATGGATCTTAACCTTTTCCTACTCATGGAAAATAGAAAGTGTTTGTTAGTGAAGCAGAGTATGAAGCAATCATGGCTGCCATCACTGGTGGAAGCTTGAATTCCCAAATCTAGTAATTATCAGTCTTTCATATGATGCATTTTCCGGTGAGTCTCTTGGGAGACCTTTTTCAGAGAACTGACCTGTCACCTAATACTCAATACAAGCTGAGGTATTCTTAATTCCAGCTCAACCCTTCTAGTTAATGCCCCAGAATCACAATTAACAAGTTTGTGCTGTTCTTTAAGTACTTGTAAATGATCAACGCCTATATCTGCAGACTAGTGAATTAGCCAAACTGTAGACATGCAAGCCTTTTAATTGTTCCCCTACTCAATTGCTTACATAGTTATTTTTTTAAAATATATATGATGCTACTTACAGTTGCAGACAATTCATGTTTTACTGGAGCAGAGCTAAAATGGAAGGTGCAAGGCTGGGGGCGGGGGGGGGGGCGGCACACAGATGCTTTTCAGGTGCCATACTGCATGACCTAACAGATCAAGGTGCACGTAAACTTTTCAGATTTACAGCATTCTATGTAATTCCAGGTAGTCAGCTGTTTATTAAGAATTATAGCCCAACACATTAGTGAATGTGCTAATTCTTAGACTAGGGGCATATAATCTGTAAACTGGTATTGGCTATGAAAAAAACATGTCATATGTAGCAGGAATACAGCTAATGTACAGTACTTTATACACCAATGACAATAACTAATATCAAATCTAAGTGAAACAATAGATATGTATGGTTGAGACACGTGGCATAAGATGTATTTTAACTAAATCAGTTTTCAGGAGTACTGGTTACAGGTTAATCTTTTATAAATATATTCACAGAATATATCACACACTTGCCTGCCTACACAAAATGAATGCAGAACATACGCTGAAGCGTTTCAGAGAAGGATAAATGAGGGGATTCTTCTGTATTTGGTCTGTTTCTGTGCCATAATTCAGATAGTGGAGACGGGTGGCAAATGTCTCTTTGATGCCAAAAGAACTAATACTGCTGAAGCCTCTTAAGGTGTAAGTTTTCTAGAGAATTGGCAGCTATGCATGAAGGACGTTGTAGATCTAGGGCCCTGTTCCCTCAGCAATCCAGATAAATGGCATTCAGAGAGTGATACACATCCAGGGGAGACAAGACACTATAGGCTTGACAGTAGACATTGGTCACTTTCTCAGCATTTATACCATTTTCAACACCATGTCTACAACCAGGTATAAAAGGATTGCTGTTCATCTGATTAAGCAGCATTGGTAATTAATCGCTTCAGACCACTGAGCCAATGATACAATAAATCACACACAATATGCGTAGCTATGAGGAAATACAGTTAAGAGCACAGCCTATGGTTTCAGGGCTTTTTAGTTAGGAAATAGCATGGTTAAAGCACAGACTTGGCAGTGAGACATAGACGTTCTTTGCCCACCTCTGACTTAAGCTATGTCTCAACTTCTCTGAGCCTCCCAATAATGCAGAGTTACCGCACAAGCAGATTGAGTGTTTTAGTTCATTAAAACTTTTAAAGAACAGTGAGAACCTCAGCTGGAAGGCATCACAGAAGTGGAGTGTACTGTTTTATGTTTGTGAACATTTTTACAACAGCATAGTCACAACATACGTGTATCTCAAGCCTGAAGCGCAGCTCTCTGCAGCGACTATAAGGACTATTCCCAAACCAGTGAAGCAATGTTTTATATGCTGTAGTTTGATGCCTTACTTAGAATGGCAAGAGCTAGTGCAAGGGAAGATGTCTGCTGGCAACCTAACCACATCTACACCAGGACTGAAGGTGGCTTAAGTACACAATTTGGCTGTCGCTTTTTTTTTAATGCCCCCGAGCAATGTAGATTGGGTGACCTAAAGTTTAAGTATAGGTCAGGGCTTAGGGCACATTTACACTACAGAATTAAGTCAGACTAACTGACATTGCCATAGGGCCACTGCCATAATTAAATTACTTTTGCATGCCCACATGGTGCTGTGTTTTGTTTTGTCAGTGGTGTGCATCCTCACTAGCAGCACTTCACTGATGCAGTGACGCATGCACTGGGGGTAGCACTCCCAGTGTGCAACTTGCCAGTGCCTGGTAAAGGATGTTTTGAGATGGATTTGCAAAGCGTCATTGGGGCCAATGAGCCCTGAGCAGTGACTTACTAGGAACATGAGGTCCCCATCGCATGATGTAGGTTTTGCCACCTTTTACCATTAGTTGCATTCCATAATGTTTCATTCCTGGTTTCTAAAGAAACATGGATCTCACACTAGTGTTGATTGTTAGAAAATACAGTGTACCTAGGCCATCAATATTTTCAGAACTGCCAGAGGCATTGCCTTTCATACTGCCTTGCTGACAGACAGACAGAACCCAGTCAAGTTTGCTGTTGGCATTGATGGAGCAGTTGCAGAAGGTGGGCATTCTGGGCTGGAGACCCACACACAGCGTGGTGGGATCACATCGTTATGCAGGTTTGCTTTGATAAGCAGTCGCTGCCGAGCTTTCAACTGCACACGACCAGAATTCATGGAACTGTACGTGTTGCTTGCCCCAACCCTCCATTACTGTGACAGCAGTCATGAGGAGAAGCAGCATATGGCCATTTCAGATTGCTACCAATCAGTTGGGAATCTATGTGGAATGGGGAAATCCACTTTTGGGGATTGCTGTGATGTGTGAGTGGCCATTAATAACATCCTGCTATGAGGGACTGCAACTTCTGGCAGGTTGTGGAATCTCCATCATTGGAAGTCATTAAGAGCATTAGACAAATACCTGTCAGGGATGGCTTAAGAGGGCATTTCATCCCGCCACGTATGCAGAGACTGGATTTGATGACTGCTCACAATTCCTTACAGTTTCTATGGTAGTCTGAATGGCTTTTCAGGAAAAGTGTTCCTGAACTGCAGTGGCCCAGTGCATAGGTGGTGTTCATATCTCTATTTTGGCGACACACCAGCTGGCCCAGGAGTACATCAACTGAAAGGCCTATTCTTCTATGATACTGAAACTGCTAGTGGCTCACTGGGGCCATTTTATCAACATCAGTGCAGACTGATAAGGGAAGGAGCACGATGCATGCATCTTTAAAAACAGCAGGCCTGTTCAGAAAACTGCCAGCAGAAATTTTTTTTCCAGACTAGCAAGCTGCTCTGGGAGATGTGGAAAAGTCAGTAGTGATCCTTGATGATCCAGACTACCCTTACTACTCCCATGGCTCACGATGCTGTACACCAGCCATCTCTACAGCAACAAGGAATGTTTCAACTACAGGCTCAGCAAGTGTGGAATGGCAGTGGAATGTGCCTTTGGCTGTTTGAAAGGGCGCTGGAGCTGCGTGCTTCATAATAGCTGTGAAGTAAACAGTGATGGTGTGCAGGGCTGGCATGGAACGCAGAGGATAATGGAGGCTGAAAGAGAACAGCTCCTGCATGTCTGGTGCCTGTGCGCTGCAGTGGGTGCCTGCTAAAGTAATTGCTGAATGGCATCAGAAACTCTTTTGCCACTGTGGAAGAAAGAAGGCAGCTCTTCTTGAAAGGGTTGCTGAGTGCCTCTAAGAAAGTCTCCTTGAGATCTCTATGGAAGATTCATGGGACTTCCCAGTGCACGTAAACTGTTCTACAGGAGTGCCCCCCAACCCAATGTATGAGAGACTGCAAAGCAGAGAGCAACGCTACCTCTATTACTTCACTACCTCTTGTAGCCTGATTAAAAACAATAAATGAGCAGTTGTGTGCCTGCCATATCAAAGCAAACTGCATACCTACCAGAGGTTTCAGGCTCACTGCTGCTGCATGGTAGAGAGTGACTCAACTGCTCTAGCAAAGGTAAGCTGTACTGGCTCACGATGCCCCTGGAGCCCACAGCGGCTTGTCCCACATACTCCTCTTCCTCATTTGACACCTCCTCCTCACCATGCATGGCTTGTGGGAGGAGGGGAGCTGTAAGCCCCAGTTCCTCCAAAGTGTCCACAGGGCTCTTGGCAGAGGTGGTGGAGGCTCCCCCAAGGACGGCCTGCAGCTCCTTACAGAAGTGGCTCCTCACTAGAGTACCTGTTTGCCTCCTATGCCCTCTGGTATAGCTTCTTCAGCTCTTTGATTTTTTTAGCACCCCACTGTTGCATGTCCCTCTTGTGTACGTTGTCATGCCCGACACTTGTAATTAGGCTGTAGGTATTGAAATTCCTATGGCTGGTGCGAAGCTGTGCCTGCACACCCTCCTCTCTCCATATACTCAGCAAAACCAATGGTTTGGGTGTGCTCCATGCAGGAGAGCATCTGGAGCATCAAGCCAGCATGGTCAGCTGGGAAAATGCTGTGTACACTGAGCAAATGGAAAAAGGAATTTAAAAAATTCCCAGGTCTTTAAATGGAGGAGGGGTGAATACCTGTGTACCTTTAGGGTAGCTGAGTGAAATGCAAGTGGTCATAATGGGCATTGTGGGATACTTCCTGGAGACTAATTACTGCACTCTAACCAAGCAAGGCGTCTGAACTAATGCTGCATCACTCTTATGTCACAAAATCCCCTTTGCCACTCATTGAGATTGGATTTTTTTGGTCTAGCAAGGGAGTTGTATTTGCACGCCGCCACAAAAGCTGACTTTTGTTTAGAAAACAGTGTTGGCTAGACAAGCCCTTAGTCTTGACTAGAAGTTTAGAAGTCGTTAGGCCATGCCTACACTAGAAAAACTGTTCCACAGTAAGTCTTTATGCTATAATAAACACATTATTTATAGCACAGTTGCACATTCACAGTGCACTCCTTATAATGCAAAGGAGTGTCCATATTGTTCTTTCCATTTCCACAAGATCATTGAATTGTGGGCACCTATCCCACCATGCCGCTTGTCAGTGTCCAGTGCTAGGAACCCTCGGCAGAAGGAGAGGAGCACTGAGCACAGTGAGTAAATTTACAAGTTCCCCTTGTCATCATTCACTATAGCTACTAGCAACTTGCACCCTTTTTCAACATTGCCCCAGGAAAACAGGAAAAAATTCAAAAGCTCCCAGAACTCACAGGAGGGAGGAGTTAGTCATGACAGAGCAGTTGAGTTCAAGCGGAAGACCAGAGTGATCAGATTTAGAATTCTAGGACATTTCCGAAGGCCACTTATGGTGGAAGAAAATTGTCAGTGTTCACACACCTCATAGAGCAAGAGCTATTCCACAATAGGTGTTATGACTCTCACACAGGTGATATTATTGTTCTTCTACAATAGGGCACTTGTAACGCAACAAGGAGTATTCAGGTGTGTACAATGGGCTTGTTTCCCTGCAATAAGACAGCTTATGTCATGGCTGTTTCCCCACTCTGGCACTCTGAGTGCAGAAGGTGGGGGCCCGCAACAGGCCTGAAAAGCCACTGGCCTTAAAGCCTGCTCTTAAAACTCTCCAAGGCCTCCAATTCCTGGCCTTGGAGTGGTATTGCTGCCACCACCCAAATGCAAAAAACCTCATGAAACCCAGGAAGGTGCACTTGGGAATACCTTCCTGTGAGATATCCTCAATCACTTTTATTCCTCCCTCAGAAGAGTGACTGAACTCCAGCTGCAATATGAGCTGGAACTGGAACAGAGTCCCCTTTAGTAGCTGACTGTGCAGTCTGAGGCACATGCACACAAACCTCTTGCCTTTCCAGGACACAAAACCAGAGCTTACTTAAAAGGTAAAGTCTTTAATTAAAAAAAGAACAGATAAAAACCACAGAGAGTTGCTTCTCTGGGAATTAACTTAGGTAGTTACAGGGTAGGGGGAGAGGGTACATGTGCTCAGCACAGAGAAATCCAAAAACAAGCCAAAAACAATGAAAATACCCTGACCACATCTAAGTACACATTCCCTGTTCTACCCACACCTGGTCAGTAACAAACTTAACTTATCTTTGGTAAGGATGTTGCTGGATTCTTCCTCTGGCCTCCTCCTGATCCTCCCAGGAGCTCTGCTGCATCCTAACAGGAACAGGCAAAGCTGCTGTTCCAATTAAAAAAGCTGTGCTTTGTTTCTATTGGCTGTCCTGGGACTCACTGACCAGAGCATTAACCCCTTCCTCCCCAAGGGTTACTACAGCTTACTCCACAAATACTCTCTAGTGTATACAAGGCTTTAGCTAGATGAAACTAGCTTGATAATGGCACCTAGCTGATATTTGTGTCTTTGAAAAAGTCTCCCCCCACACAATCTAACATCCCCCTTTAAACCCTACTTTAGCCAAAGGCAATTAGGTGTTAAATGTATGTACTTGGCTGTTAAGGGCACGTTTCAATCAAATTTAGCTAAGCTCTGATCTACACTTAAATTTTTCATCAGTCTAGCTAAATTGTTCACGAGCATGAAAAATCTGTCTCCCCTAAGCATTATTAATAAACTGAACTAATTCCTAGCTGATGAAATCTGTCATTTTAGCCACCACCGCTGACGGAGGTGGGTTACCTACACCAGTGGGAAAAACTCTTTCCGTTGCTAGTCTATATAGCACAGTTGCTGCAATGCAGCTGTGCCACTGTAGTCCTTGTAATGCATACATGCCCACAGTTAACTGGCACACAAGCCTTCTTGCCCTTGTGCAGACAGCAAAGGGAAGCAGAAAAGGTAAGAGGAAAAGCAGCAATGCCATCTTATATAGGGAAGGAAACAGGCAGCAAGAGCTTGACTTATTCAAAATCAAAAAGGTAATGTGTGGCTGAGTTAGGCACAGAACACAGGGCTCTTGGATCTAAAGCTGCATTGTCATTATCAAAATAAAAAGTTTTACAGTGAGCTAACTATCATGCATTAGCACTCTTCCTGTATAACACTATAGTGGAGAAAAGGCTGTGTAGTTTTCATATGAAGTAGCTGGGTGAGGTCATGCCCAGGTGGGAGGGTATGCAGCTGACTTTCTAATAAGTATTTAAAGAAGGAAAAAAGAAAGAAAGAAAAGAATTTTTGGCAGTGAAGACAGATCTCTTCTCCCAGTTCTCTTTCTTAACTACCAAACAATCCTTTCACCATACACTGAACCGCTCTTCAAATTCATTTGCTCTTCCAAAGTAGTCTAAACATGAGGCCTGGCTCAAGGGGTTGTGGCGCCCCAAGCCAGCTTTTGCTGTTGCACCTGGGAGGGGGAACCCCCCCCAGGACATGGAACAGCTAGCTCAGAGGTGGAACAGGCCAGGCCCCACTCTCTTGCCCTTCCCGGAGGCCGACTGGTGGGGAGGGCCAGCCTAGAGGCGAGGCAAGGGGAGGCGAGAGAGTGGAATCCGAACCATTCCTGGGGGGGTGGAGTGGCTGGCTCAGGGGAGAGGTGGAATCATGGGGTCTGGCTTCTTGGCATCACTACACTTTGGAGCCACGTGCTGGTGCCACACTGGCTCATCACTAGAGCTGGCCCTGCAAAATATCTCATTTTTACTTTATACTCATTAGCTAACTCAAAAAAATATTTAAAGTGTTGTTTTTCTAGCAGCATGTGCCCCTTTGACTTAGTTATGTTCTCTGTAAGAATTAGAAGTGAACTACTGGAAATGAGGCCCCAGTCCATACAAGTAGGTTGAAGAACAGAATAAAAAGGCTCAAGCAGCAAGACCTCTACTCCAGGATTATGGGCCAGAGGCACAACCATATGTAGCTGCCACTATACAGATAGCTTTGGATCTTTGCAAGAAAGTGCATCTGAACAGTTTATGGCTACAGAAGCAACTGCAGCCCTCCAAGTGCAGTTACCCTGTGCTGTGGGCCAATGGCTATCGCCACCTGTCATCCCTAATGAATCAATCTGCAAAAAATATTCTTCCGCTCATCATAATCACCAAAAAGTAAAATGTCATTCCTGGCTTGAGATGTCCAGGTGCAGAGCAGCCCACTTCAGATGTTGAAAATGTGGGAAGCTGATTTTGTCAGCAGCATTACACATGTCTGAGAAATTAATCATTCCACAAAACTCTAAAATAATTAAGTACTGGGGACAGACACCATCTCCACTATTGACTAGCACTGTTATTGCATGCCTCACCTCACTCATGTTTAAACAGCATGTAGGAAAAATGCTCATTCTGAGGAAAAAAGGGCAGCATACCATTGAGATCTCTTGGGTCATTCAGTCTGTCCAGTAAGAATATTAATTATGCATATGGCGTTAATGATATTATGCCAAATGTTATTGCAAATGCATCTTTGTTCAGAAATGAACATAGAACTTTAATGAATATTTAAAGTGATCCTTGGAACACACTTTTTTTTGTGAGACTTCTCTCCTCTTTATTTTGCCATCTAAGTACTCTGATCTGCTGTGAGCTTGATTCCTGGGTGCTGAATCTCTCCCTCCCTAGCATTGTCTGGATATCAGGCTTTTTCAACCTCCAGTCCTCTCTCACAGGTAGGAAGCACATCACAGCTCATTAGCAATTTACTGCTACAGTAATTTTTATAATTACTGCCAGGAGGCCTCATTAAATTTGATCTAATGAATAAATATTGTATTTTTCAACGTGATTACCAGAACAGCTTAAGCTGAGTGCCATAAACAATTATTTTCCACAATACGCAGTATGTCAGTGACTATTGATTTTTATTTGTAAAGAATTTACTGTATTCATATCAATGGCTATTGAGTAACAGCTAGACCTCTAAAAAGTGTCAATTGTCAAGGTACAGATGGGTGAAACAGAAACTAGAGCATCTGCTGCCATAAAGTAAAATAGTGCTTAATAGTAAAGATAATGGGATCATAGCTATGTATTTTGGTGTCAAAGCAGAGCTCTTGCCTGTTTGCACTCACTCTGTTCCAGCCCCTGTAAAGCAATTCAGTCTGTTTTTGTTTTATTTTGTAAATTGGGGATACCAAACAACATGGAACTGAACAATGAAGGTAGAAGAGCAACACATGTGGGCAAACAATACCATTGTATGTTAAAGTAACTTTTAGATGTAATGATTTTAATTAAACCTTCTCCCTTGCTTACAGATTAAGAAGTACAGAAATATGAAATATACACAAGCACAAGCAGATTGTAAAATCTATGCTCTACTTTGTCATCATTTGAGCCCCTTTCAACAATCCTTTTACAATTTTTAACCTTTTAAAATAAATCCTTTATTTTTAAGACAAAGCCCCACAGTAAGGGCTTGTTAGTATATATCTCAAAGCATTTCAGTATCAAATGAGTTTTCTTCTATAACTGAGAGCAAAGTTATTTTCCTAATGCAATTACAGAGTTGCCTCACGCAGCCTATGATATTTGCATGAGTATTTCATAAAGCAAAAAACCCATTTAGAATAAGAAAATATGGTGAGAAGTCCATGAAAATTAGCAGGGTAATTAGGGAGCAGCTGACATAACTAAAAGTACTCTTTTGGTTTTTTTTTTTTGAATTGATAATTTCAAATCAACAATGTCCCTTCCACCCATCCACAGGGGCAAATTCAAACTTAATTCTAAGTGAATAGAAGGAAATTTAAAAAGAGATATCACTTGATATCATCTACAAGTCCTCGTACATTAAATGTTACATTCAATTAGATTTGATCCTTCTGAACCAGAATACAATTTAACTTCCTCCAACTTCAACTCCATTGATTGCATCAGAGTTACTGATTTCTAAGTCAGAATTGTCTTGCAGTTTTACGTACCAGCATTTAACTAAGAGCCCTTTAACCCCATTAGAGATCACTTCTGAATTTGGCCATGTCTGAACATTGGAGCTCATCTGGTGCTGCTTTTCTAAAGCTACCTAAATGGCCCGACACTGCAGACAGTTTAGGCTACACTCAGCAACCTAAAAGTGTTACTCTCTGCACTAGGGAAAAGGTTGAAGTCAGGTAATACCATGTGTTATCTAAGCCTGACCAAAACAACTTCTTTTTCTCAACATTTTTCCTCACAGTTATAGTTCAAAACCAGACTGTTAACATTACCTTTTAGGAAACACAACATTTTAAATGAACTTGTATGCTGTAGAAGTCTAGGAGGCCAGCAAGACACAGAATACCCGCCTGACAGTGTGACACCATTAAAAAATCTTGGTTCGGCTGTGAGGCTGAATCCAGCCCATAAAAACTATGGCCTTTGGATAAATTGCACTTGAATAATGGATGTCATTTAGATGACTTTATTCAGGTTGTTTAAGGAGGAGTGTATCTCCATGGCCTGTACCTGGAATGGAAGAAAAATATTAGGTGTATTTATTCCATTTTGTAATTGGGATGGAGGGACCTTCAGCCTTGATGGAAATACATAATAAATATAATCCAACCTAGAGGGGCTGATTTTTTATGATTTTTTAAGGGGGCTTCAAATGCTGCAAGCAATTTTGCACTGACTGTGCAAGAGATGTCAACCTAATTTGCACAACCATATAATGAACAGAAATTTAAGTCCAGAGGTGATCATTAAATCATCTAGAGTGACATCTATTATAACACACGCCATAGAATTTTACTCAGTTTCCCCCTGTAATGAGCCCAGTAACTTGTGTCTGGCTAAAGTTTATCTTCCATAAGATCATCTCCTATTAATTGTTCTAGCACAGTTACTCACACAGTTGCCACTATTGTAGTATCTGAGCACCTCACAATAATTAATATAATTATACTTCCAAGATGGAGAAATGCTCATTATCCTACCTGAGGATCCCAAAAGGTCTGGTTCATGTCTCTCAGGACTGTGAAAAAATGTGTGGACTGAACATTGCAGTTAGGTCAACCTCACCTCCCTCCCCAACTCCCCCAGTATAGACTTGGTTGGGTTGACAGATTCTTCCATTGACCTAGGTACTGCCTCTCCAATAGTTGGCTCAAGCTACATCAGCATAAAATCCCTTCCTGTCAATGTAGCAAGCATCTATACTACAGAGGCACATCTATAGCACTACAGGTGTACTGCTACAGTCTAAACATGCCATCAGGAAGTCTAAGGGAGGGCTGCTCAGTAGACTGTACCCACTATTTTTTATGGGCCTAATCTTCAGAAAGACCATGAGTTTGTAGAGGCTATTTTGTACCCATAAAGACATGCTCCCAAAGTCATAAATAAATAATAATAATAATAGAAGTTGCTTACTTACCAAACTAAGTTATGACTGTCACAAGAGTCTTGGTCCCTCACTTTCAAAGGATGAGATGTGAGATGGCAGTAGGGTGAATGAAAAACACTTCCTAGTCCTACGCAGACCAACCCCCCCCCCAATTCTTTAGTGTGAGATTCCCTTTAACAGTGTTCAAGAAAAAAATTTGACTTCGACTATTTTAAAAGTGTTGTCTTGGTGTCTCACTGTGTGCACTGGTAGTCACACTATAGCCAAAGGCAATTTAAAACATATAGGCCGACAACAGGAAATGTAATTTTTCCCCATTGCTAAATTGGGTTAATAAGCTTAAAGCCAGGATAATCAAGCAAGATTGCAGTTAGCACTCATAACTTCATTCTGGTTTAGAGCGATTCTCTGCTTCACTGGGGCCTAGTATTAGAACAAATACTCTCCTTAGCACTGTAATTTTTTTTTTTTTTTTAATAAGTGCCCACTGTAAAGTCAAATGCTGTTCATTACTTTGGGCTAATAAGGCAACAAAAATTGCAATGCTGAGTTTTGCAGTGCTGAATGAATATTTACACTAGGTGGGAAAGCTTCAACAGGGAACAGTTTGAGCAGGACCTACATACAGTACCTTAGTACTACTGGAACTTACCTGGGATGTAGACAGCATGGGATCAAACCTCAGCACCAAATCAGTCAGAAAAGTATTCGACTTTTCCACGTACACCCACAGAAGTGTACTAATCATTAGCTTTGGGTGATACATCTCATTTCCGGCTGACTTTTGCGAGAGGTTTCTGGCAGTAGACATTCTCAGACCACATCTAGGGGATCAGTCCATCCAGCCCCCAGCAAGCTAGGCAACAGGAACACCTAGTTGGAGAATCCTGATTCAGAGTCTCTGGGGCTATGGCAACAAAGATCTTATTAGCAGTGGGGTACTGTGAGTGCTTAGGTGACTTTAGCAAAGCTACTGATGGGAACTTAAGCTCAGGAGCAGCTGCAATAAGTAGCTTTGCATAGATCAGTGACACCCAAATCTGTTGCAGAGCTGGCTCTTAACAACAAAATATAATAGAAGAGACTCAGTTTCTGATTGTATGTTCACTTCAGCACCACTTTCCAAAACAATTGTAATGCCTTTTAACTTTGAAGTGATTAAAACTCAATATAGTTTTGGGTTTTGTTTTTTTAAATAAAAATATTTACAAGCATTCCCTGGGACACTGAAGAGATGAACTGGGGGTGAAGCTCAAGTGAAAACTTCAACACTGTTGAGTTTTGTTATTTTTTGTGAGTGCCATCCCCACTGACAGATGCTAAGAAACATAGGAATATCCAGGGGCATCGCTGGCACGAGGCTTACAGGGCTCGAGCTCCAAATGTCAGCACCAGAGTTCTGGGTTTGTTGCGGCAGCACACTTAAAGTGCACAAGCCCCAGATCTTTTTCCAGGCCAGGGGCACTCCTGGGATCATTCAGTTTATACAACAAACTAAGAGGCTCCCCATACCCACAGGCATTCCATTTGGAAACTAAGAAAACCCAGAAAATGTCCATGAGAAGAAAATGAGCAGGCTTGGCACAGACTTGTGTTAATTAAATCCTTTTAACATATATGATACAATGAGTGAATGTGGAAAGATGTCACTTCTAAAGCGACTAACAGCACATCTATCCAAAGTGTTAGCACACAGCAAGTGAGGGCGTGGGGGTGTGTCTGTAGATCTACGGCACTGTGCTGTGCTTTGCTCGCACTGGCTGCATGGACCCAAGTGCTGCGTAGAGGAGGGGTGGCCAAACTTACAGAACTCAAGAGCCACACAAGTTGATTATTAAACCTTTGAGAGCCGCGCTGAGGCATGTAGCCATATACTTTTACCTACTCCAAAATCACTAAGTTTAAAATTCATTGCACGCTTTAATTTTATCATAAAAAGAGGGCAAATATTGATTCTACTAATGTCAGATTCTAATAATTACTCAAGGTTACCATGAAAATTAGGCCTATGCAATAAAAACTTAGCTGCGGCTTGATGTAGAAGACTGCAGGCTAGTGGCAAGTTTTTTAGAATCCCGACCATGCCACGCTTCTCCTTGCCATCCCCAATCATACTGTGCTTCTCCCCACCAACCCAACCCCCTTCTGAACTCCTAGGCGGGGGCTGCTTTTCTAAAATGATTTGCTGCCGTTCTTCCAGGAGCCACATTTTTTCATTCAAGAGCCGCATGTGGCTCCCAAGGCACAGTTTGGCCACACCTGGCATAGAGTAAGTTCCCTATGCTACTGCAGGTTAAAGCACACTATAGAATTTTTAGCACATCCCACCTAAAGGTCTCTGAATAAGCCTAAAAGTTTGTCTCTCTCACCAACAGAAGTAGGTTCAATAAAAGATGTTACCTCACTGTCTCTCATTGTCATTGCAGTTATTCCCATTCCCCTGCATGCTTTCTATACTGAGCCCAGTTTCACTCCCATGGGCGGAAGGACAGAGGGGAAACATTATACTAATTAGCAGTGAAGGCCCATGTCCATCACAGCACTAGTTTGCTTGATGCATATTGTATAAATGCAATATTACTTAAAATTAAACTGTCCAGCAACTGATACACAAACAGGTATAATATAGAATTTTTCATACAACCTAAATCAACATCACCTTCTACTCAATCAACAAAGTCAAATATTATACTGGCTTAATAATTGGAGCTCTACCGTTAACTTGCAGCTTTATATACAAGTCATGAGGGAAGCTACATCTTTGAGGGCAAAGAAGGAAAATTAAACAATGTCACTGCATGTATAATTAATAAGAATTCTCTAATCAAGAGACTCTCATACCAATAGTTACATATGCTGTCTTATAGACAGGGCAGACAGCTCTATTTCCAGAATGAGTAGTTGGTTGCATATTTAGTTGGTGGTTTTTCTTTAATTCTTCAGTTGGCATAAACATTAACCCAATGAACAACAACAACAAAAGCAAGCAAGCACAAGACAATCTGAGTCAGACCGAATGCTAGGAAAGGAAGAAAAAAAAAAAAAAAAAAAAGAGGCAGAAACTCCTGGAAAAGCTTTTATTATCAAAATAAAATTTTGTATGTAAGCACTTCATAGATCAGATGATCTAGTTACAGCATTTATTCAAGTGACATGGTTTCAGGAAGGCATTAAGGTCCTATCTTAATACAATCCTTTCAGAAATACTTACACAGCTGAGCAAACCAAATGCACTTATGACAATTAGTCATTGAATTATTACAGTACATGTGTTTTCTTCCCTAAGTTCCCTCTTCATGAAATGCAGAAGCAACCTCAGATTTGAACAAAAAAATATTCCCTCTATTTAGGATGAGAACATCAGCCACCTTAGATTCTGCACTGGTTTAAGCTTTGATGTAAATTGGGGTGGGGGTTCAGAGGCATCAGTTATGAAAGGCAGTGGTGGATGCCTAATTATGTATGAAAAGTCTCACTCTAACTCCCTGTAGTTCTTTGCTGCAGTACAAGGTGCTACATTGTGGACAGAGGGAAAAACCACTACAGAAAAAAGTCCTTGCATAAAATAACCTTTGAGCAGAAAGGTTCAAGACCCTATCTATTCTAGGCTCAACAAATCCAAGATGACTATAGTTAGGATTTAACCATATCTCATGTATACCATTATATTCCAACTCTTCATTAATTGTACAGTAATTTTCATCATCACAAGAGAATTTTTAAACACCCATTTTGGTTTATCTGATGTAATTTTTATAGCAGTGCTCTTTCCATTGCTTTCCATACAGTGGTCTCATCCATGCAGCACACTAGATCTTGTCAATTTTAACTCCTTGCTTTTAGCTGTATTTATAATAAATTAACCATGTTATACAAAATAACTTTCTACAGCTATGCTCAAATCAGTTTTGAAAGGGACTACAACTACTCTGTGCTCTAGATCAGGCTATATAGCATGTGCAAATCCTACCAAACTACATTCAACCATTACATCTATACTCTCAGACTATTGCTTTTTAGCCTTTAGGGAAAAGTGTTGCAAGTTTCATTTAATACCCTACTACTCAGGATATTTAAATTTCTTTTAAAAAGACTTTTATCCAGATTTGACCCAGACTCTAGAATAGCAGTACAGAACCTACCCAACATTATTTAAAGGAGCACCACTGCCTGCAGCTCAGGACTCAATCTGGTTCTTGGAAAAGCTACTGATTATCTCAAAAAAAAAAAAAAATCACTGTCCTTTGTTACTTGGCAAAAAGAAAACGATGAACATCCTTGGATTAAAATCCTCAAATATTTGAGCAATTAAATGCACATGAAGTCTGACAAGAATAAAAGAGCACGACTATAGAAAGGTGCCACTGACAACCCATCACAACCTCAATCTTCCATTTCAAGTTCACGTTTCAGACTGCAAAACACAAAAAAGGAACCAGGTTTAGTGTCAAGAAAACCAGATTGATCCATTAAAAGATTTAATTTCTATTCCATTTAGATACAGTTTGGAAGCTATGGGAGAAAGTATTACTCTGTTGCCAGTGAAATTCAGTTAAGTGCTTAGTGTTTTCACTGTACAATACTCTACACCAGAGGTTCAACCTTTTCCAGGCTGGGGACCCCTTTTTTAATCAAAAAACTCCACACCTCCGCCCCCAGCCCCGCTGCAATTTTTATGCAGTGGAACCACTGAGGGACACAATGTGGTCCCTGGGGGCAGAATGCAGCCCCTGCGGCTCTGGGGGAGCCTCTGAAGGCAGGATCAGGCCCTTGCTGATTTGGAGGAGCCTCTGCCAGTGGGATCCAGCCCTTGTGGCAGAATGAGCCCCCACCACTCCCAGGCAGCCTCCCTGCCCCTGCCCCGAGCCTTCCCTGCTCGCTGACCTGTTCTCCAACCCCTCCCATTAACCCCCATCCCACCCTAGGGCCCTTTCTCCCCCCCACCGCCTGGCCACAGCTGCTGGCACCTGGCTTCTCCACATGCTACTCTCCCTGCTCAGGGCATGGGAGTTTTTAAAACTCCTGGCCTGCAGGAAACTCCCTGCTGGCCAGAAGTCTGGATCTCCATGGGAACCAAGACCCTGACGGTACCCAGCCCCAGATCCCAGCCTGCCGCAGACCCCCTCCCTGAAGCCACTCTGCAACCCCCCCCAGCGGTCTGTGGACCCCAGGTTGGGAACCACCACTCTATACAATAGTAACCATCAATTCCTATGAGACCCTTCTGAGACCATCTCAGCTTCACAGATGACAAGTCTGAGGCTGAAGGATTTACCCAAGACTTTAAAGCAAGTCAATGGAAAAGCCAAGATTTCTCCATTCTTGGCTTTCAAACCTTTGCCTAACCCACAAAACTGGACCATGCTCAAAAAAACAAAAAACAAAAACAACACACCACAAACAATTACCTGTTTAAGTAAGCATGAACATTGTTATAGCCATGATACTTGGCCAAATAAACCAGCACACCAGTAGCACACCGACCATCCCGCTGTCTACAGAAGCTACAATTGCAGATTCTACGGCAAGGTGGGCAGTGCCAGTTCTGAAGAAAAAGAGGACATCTTTTGAAAAAGCTGAAATCTCAAGGAATTCATTCAAGCATTACTCCTGCCAACAGGACCTCACCAAACACGTTCCTCTCTGGTACTGAATCAAAACAGTTCTATACTGATAGAAATGCTGTCAAGAAACGCCAATAAAGCAGCAAGTTTTGTAATGTGCTATGCATCTTCTATCCTTCAATGGAGCCATAAGGAGCACCCTAGTTTTCCCCTCTCCTTTACGGCCCAAAAGAGTGACAACTATCTCTCTGTTCAAGGCAGAATTCCCTTCTCTACAACACAAGCCAGACAAGAAAGAAACTGCTTTGCTTCCATATTCTGATAGTCTGAATACACATTCAAGAATATGCTCTGTTGGCTGCAATGCCTCCATAATGGATTGTTATTATCATAGTAGCTGTAGCAAATTTGTGGTACCATGAGGTAGGAACAGCAAGGGGAACATTAGTGGCACAGACAATCACAAAACCAGCTCAAGGACAAGTCTTTTGCAATCTCTGTTGGAGCTATGCTGCTTTGTGTAAATGTTCAGTAAAGTAGAAGAATTTGGCCATGGGTCTCCCAACTCCCAGGTGAGCACCCTAACACCTAGAATATTCAGCTGGTCTGTATCTAGCCCAATGACTATTAAATTGCTTTATACATAGTGGAGCAGATCCAAGAGGAGAAAATAAGAAGCCTCCATGCAGAATACTTAACAGTCCAGTAGTTAGGACACTCACCTGGGAGATGGGCAACCCAAGTTCAAGTCCCTGCTCCATCAGACAGAATGGAGACTTAAACCTGGGTCTCCCACACTCAGTGAGAGGCTCCCTATTCAGCATGCTGGCATTTGTGAATCCTGTTTGTAGACATGTGATTCTCCCCATATACTGTATAGAGAGCCTGGGTGCCAACTCAGGACTGTGAATTCCACGAGGAAGCAGTATGCCCAAGAGCTCAAGTATCCACTGTGAACCCCCAAACATGATGCTCTGTCATGTAGCTAAAGGCAAAGTGTGCACATCCAACTACCTGAATAGGGTAATTACTTTATAGTAATGTAAAAGGCATTCCAAGAAAAGGGCTCCCACTACATTGAGGAGGATGAATCCCATGCCCATGTTAAATTATCTTACCGGATCCAGCAATGCAGTCCTGACATCTTCCCCATATCGATTGCGAAGACAAGGTCCACAGAACTGACCTCGCACACCTACACAGTCTGGGTTACGGCAGTTTGTCTTTGTGTCTATGGTCTTTTGGCGACACTGATGACAAGTAGATCCCTACAACACAAATAGGAGTTCAAGAGACAAGAAAGCCAAGACTGGTAGTTTAGTTAAAAAGACAAAACATTTAACAATCAACCCACCTTGTGGCAGCATGTTTCAGCCCTTTGCATTAGTTACGTTTTACAAGTGGTTTTATGCATCATGACAGGGAGTCTCCAAAGCGTAAGTTTACCTGAATTTCAATAAACTGCAAAATGTCTATTCTAACACTGAATATCACATACATTTTAACCTTTGAAAAACAATGGTTAATCTTCAATACCTCAGTTGTGGGCATGTATTCTAGCCATATCAGAAGAAACAACATATGAAATGACTTGTCAAAGGCCTCCTAGCAAAAGAAGAGGCAGAGGACTTCAACTCCTGTGGTCTTATAATCTGAACACTGACACATCCTTCATCTGAGAAGCATGGCCTCATTCAAGACTTGACATTCTTAAGGACAACCCAGAGGAGGATGTAAACAAAGAGAAAGCTAATCTAACATACACAAATTGCACTACTGATGTGCAATACACTTACCATCACCTGGTTATATACTTTATCTCGGGCAGTTTCACAGATATTATCCAACTCTTCCTCCGTTATTTCTTCCACTGGACGCACTATGTGAGGAAGAGCCATAGCACCAGGGCGACTTCTCCTAGGCATTCGCGTTTCTTGCTGGAAAGTGTGGAAGAATCGAAATCCAAGTTTTATTCTGTGGTAATAACATTACTGCCAACTGAAATACCAATCAAGGCACTCAAGGACAGAGAATTTCAAATCAGTCTAGGGATTTAGGTGTGAATTTTCCACTTGAGTTAGCAGATAAATACTGAGATAATGGGATGCTCTGAAAACTTCAACTGGGGCCTCCAGCTTTAGTGCTAGAAATAACTGAATAAAAATTAAAAGTTAATCTTTTTTTAAGCTCCTGTTGCAGTGAAGGTGGCGGCAATTCCTCCAGTATAATGATAAAAAGAAAAAAAAACACACAAAAAAACCCCAAAAAACCCAAAGTAAAAAAGACACTTGTGCAACACGTTCCACTTTTTCCCCTAACTTTCCCATTAGCCTCACTATGGACTAGGGCAGTGGTTTTCAAACTTTTTTCCTTGGGACCCAGTTAAAAAAAGAAAAATCATTTACGCCCATGACCCAGCAATTATATTTTTGAGCAATGCATTCCAGTCTCTTGGCGGCAGCAGCAGCAAGGGGTACCACGACCCAGTACTGGGTCCCAACCCTAAGTTTCATGCTACTAGACAGTTCTACATGAGATTCTAGTTCTGCCAAAGAGACCAAGAACCAGACTTAAGCTGCACATATTTGAATGACCAACACTGAATTACATCACCGAAGTTTCCTTAATTAATATTCTGCTGTAAAAGACCAACGCATTCAACGTACCTCTGAGTATTCATCAGACATCTTTCTTCTCCTCACTAAGACGTACTTATCATCTTCCTCCTCTTGTAAAGGAGTAGGTGGCCCATCAATCAGGGACCTGGACCTAGTGTGAGGCCGAGAAATACGGTCTGGGTTCCTCCTTAAAGCAGTTTGGGGAAAAGAACTTCTTGGAGCTCGTTTTGGTCGCTGGAAGAAAAGATGAGTTAAAGCCCTCTGACCCTCAAGGAAAACAAGAACAAAATAACTCTGAAATAGGGAAAACTGAATCCAGTTACTACACGGCAGGCAGCTTCACCTTTGTCGTACAACAAACTATAGAAACATGCAAAGGCCCAAGGAGCAGTCACTACCTGTAGGAGGTTTACTTGCGTAAATGTAAAAGAATCTCACAGGGCTCTCGTCTTGTTTATTGAAAAGCATAATTTCAGGATTCCCACTATCTTAGTAACTGAATAAGGAGCAGTATCATAGTACTTTTTAAAGTGCTTTATTTAGAAGTACATGTTATCTTAATCCCCATTTGGGAAGTGGAAAATGAGGCACAGTAAGGGAAAAGTACTTGCCCATGGTATCAAGCAAGTCATTGGTAACGTAACCGCAGGTGTAGATTCTAGGTACTCCTGACTCCCAAGCCTGTGACCCCTCCACTGAGATATGCTGCCTCCTTAAGTAAATGGACAATGCAGCCCTAAAACATACAGATGGGCACAAACCAGAATCTGGATTTAAGCACCTTCAAACTTAGATGACATTCAGAGCTGACCTTTGAAGCCTGATGGCCCTGCTCCCACATTTCTCCATTCTTTGTGTAAATATGCATTTAGAAAGGGGTTTTGTTTTTGTTTTATGGCTTTAATTTGCCTTTGATATTGACACTTGCAGGTGCTTATGGCTGGATATGTTATTCAGTTTTATAGAACGGCAAATCAAAAGGGAACTGCACAAGTAGGATGATTGTTTTAACAAGTAGTAAAAGTCTGAACAACTGGACTTTGATTTACTTGGTCTATTAAGCTTTTTATTTGAAAAGGTCTTTTTTTTTTTTTTTTAAATCAGAAGCAGACTAACTTAGATGACTGAAGTATAAGGCAAACAGAAATCAATTTTTACTTACTGGGCTGGTAGCTGATAGTGATCTTTCCCCAGTGAAAATACCAGATACACTTTTTAATTCGGCCA
Organism: Podocnemis expansa; assembly: GCA_007922195.1. Taxonomy (NCBI): domain Eukaryota; kingdom Metazoa; phylum Chordata; order Testudines; family Podocnemididae; genus Podocnemis; species Podocnemis expansa. The sequence continues at coordinate 41,822,210 of ML681984.1, read as the reverse complement.
TTAGTTTTGCCAGCTAGGAGGGGGGAAAAAAAAGCAAGATCTTTAAGAAGAGTTTATGTGGTATTACAGATTATTAGATTAGGGCAATTGCCTAAAAGTACTACTGCCTTATAGGAAACACAGTCATAATATTGAAATTTTACTTTTATATCTGATTTTTATGTCCTGGTGCCTGAAAATGGGTTGAAAATGATGCTCAGGTTTAATAGGCTGCAAGCCTAAACACAGAATATGGCTTCCGAATACAGGGGTATCTGCTGAAGAACCTATTTCAGTATGCTGATTTTCACGTGCCAGTGAATGTGCAGCATCAGGACTCTAAACTCCTATTAATACATTCACCTAACTCTCATTAATGTTAATTTATATGAGAACACAGACTTGCATGAATATTAAAAGTCAAGGAGAAAAATGAACGGAAGAACTTTCCGGCATACATACCATTGCCTTGTTTTCCTTTATGTTTAAAGCTCTTTTCTCTAAGAATTTGGGGCCCTTTTCTTCAGAGTCAGAGTCTGAATCCAGAGCAGATGACTGTATTTCAGGGAGTGATGCTACTTTGCTCTTTCCCCTTTTAGACCTTCGTGCTGGAAACTTCATAGCCACTTTCAGAGGAACAGAGCGTCTCTCACGTCTCGTATACTGCAACTTGTCCTTAGCATGCAAATTGTCTTCCTCTGAGTCTGACTTCAATTTCTATTAAAAACCAGTATTGTAGTTTGTAAATCACACTGAATCGCTGTATAGTTTAATTTGATAGGCATGTTTACTTAAAAGAATGACACCAATCTGAAATCTAAATTGCTTTTTTTGGTTTTTGTTTGTTTGTTTTGTGGAGTTTTTGGTGTTGGGGGGGTGTTACAAATGTTTTGGGCACTATTACCTGTGAAACCCCTTGATAAGTTTTGCAGTTTTCCATAGTGCTCAGATACATAAAGAGATAGAGATTAGTTTCACTCGTAAATCTAGTTAGTAAAAATGTTGCAGAGAAAAATTTAGTTTGAGGTGGTACCCTCAGGGGCCCAGTCCTCAAATTATTTAACAAGGGTGCAAGTCCGCTACAAAAAATTAGATACCAAAACAAGATCACTAACTCATTGTAACTTACTCCCAGAACTAACCAGTGAGACAATTACAATACCAACTCGAATAGTCACTGAGACAATTATGGTCCCAAATCAAATATTTTAGCATCTTCACATTCTGGTGCTGTTCATAGCTGTAATGAGAATTTACTAATGATGTCTCTGAGGACAGTCAGTCTATTTTTGTTTGCTGAATTATTCACTTGGTGACATGTCTGATCTTATTTTAACCAAAATAAAGTTGCTTCTATACAGGACCAACCCCTTTGTAACAGATACTCCACTGTGAACCATTAGTTCTTCTATCCCTACCTGTCAAGGCTCAAACTGAAAATCCCTTTGTCTATAATTTTGTATTAAGCTTAGTAGGTGGTTCTTCCTCACCCATTTTTATGCTGTAATTGCTGTCCCTGTCCTTCTCTTGAGTATATGAGCCTGGCTTGTCACCATGTTAGTTCCCTGTACCACCCTTTGTTCATTATTTAACTTAGATGTGTACTCCTTCAACAAGAGGAATGCCTGCTCTCTTCTCCATTCCTAGACATTACACTCCAAAACCCATGTTACGTATAATCTGAATGTACTGCTTTCTGCAATGCTCAATATTTCCCAGGCAAATTTTTTAAGCAATAAGCCTCTCTGATATTTTGTAGTTGATAAAAGGTAGAAAGGGGAAATTCTACTATATACTGCTACTTCTACGTTGCTTACAAAGTGTAGAGTTTCCTGTACTGTTTCCTGTTATGCTACACAAGTCCCATGAAGACCTATGATGTCATGTTAGTTCGCAGATTCTAGCAAATGCTGGCCATCTTGTCCAAACAGTTTTAAAAGAAATACAAGATGCCCATGAACAGATTCAATAAGCAATGCTTCAATCTATACTAGTTTAAATTTTAAATCTGGAAAAAAGTGTTCTTACAAAATGCAAAAATTGTATTGTTTGCAAGGTTTTGAAAAATGTATTAAGTAATTTAAAAAAAGCTTGAACCTATTTTATTTTAAGCTAACTTTTAATCATTCAATTCTGAGTTTATGTTTTACTAAAATAGGAATTATATTTGTTTCTGGCAACACTTGAATTTTCTACATTATGACTGATTTAGTTTTCTCAAAATTAGACATTCACATGTTCTTATACACTTAGAAAAGCTATTTAGGGGAGTCCAGCAAATATTTTAGATGCTGTAACATTTTAGTATTTACTTAAATTTTACAACTAGTGAGTTAATTTGCATATCTCACCAATGCATCTTCAATCTCACTTTCTGAAAAACCACAGAACGAATCATCATCCGAGGCCTCATAAAAAATTTTAGCGAGTTCTTCTGTGATATCTGACCTAAACTTGGGTTTCTGTAAAAAGAATAAAGACACTTTAAAAAAAATTTATGAACCATGCAGACAGCAAATCACATTTATAAGCATACAAGAGAATAGCTTTCATAAAGAAAACAAAATGGTTCAGGTACAAATGGTTTCAGAGCTGTTATGGCAAATCAACAAACATGTTAGTTTAAGCGACATTTCAAAGAATAGAATAAATAGCTAATCTGCCTCCAACAATTACTACCTAGAAGCACAAGCAAAAAGTGAAATGAAATTATAGTGCATACTATAGATTCATACTACTGTATAGAAATGTAAGTAAAGCATGCAGTTTTAAATCACACATGAAGCATTTGGGACATTTTCAGTACATTGCATTCAGTTGTTTATTCATGTACTGTACTTACTGTGTTTGCAAAATTATCAGAACCAAAACTGTCACAACTGTCATCAGAGGATGAAGTTTCCATAGGAATCAATTTCATGTTTCGGAATGCCATGAAATTCCTCTTTCCTGAAAGGTTTCCTTGCTGCAATGGGAGGATGACAATACCATTAAAATGTGAGATTTACTATATAGTTCACCAGCTAGTGCTTTCAAAGTATGCTTATAAAGCCTAATGTGGTTATATTTTCAGTTATGCAGTACAGTGCATCTATTAGGTAAACCAGCTGACCCCTGGGCCAACCCCTCCCCCAGTGCCTGCAGCCCCTCCAAGAAAACCTGCAGCCGGGAGCAAATTCCATGGTGCCTCAACTTACTCCTCCCCTCATGCAGCAGCTTAGAGGGTGAAGCTGAGGTGCTGGAGAATATGCTCCTGGTGGCAGGTTTTCTTGTCCCCCACTTCCCAAGTAATGCTGCTCTAGAGGCTGGGGACTAAGGAGCAGGGCTGAAACTATCGGCGCCTGGGGCAAACAGCCCCAAAGGCACCCCCCCACACACACAACTGGGCCCTGATCCAGAGCCCATCCATCCCCTTCCCCTGCCGCGGCCAGAGCGCCAAGGGGGAACCCCTTCCCCTGCCACAGCCAGAGCCGGTTGGGGTTTCCCTTTCCCTGTTGCCAGGGTAGAGCCAAGCACGGGTTCCCTACCCTGCCGTGGCTGGAGCTGGGCGGAGAGCACCTTCCCTGGCTCCCTGAGGAATGTGCCTTTAAGGCACATTCCTTATTAGGGCCAGGAAAGGGTCTGGTGCCCTTTCAAATTGGTGCCCAGTGCTTTGCCCCTTTCGCCCCGCCGTAGATACAGCCTTGCTGAGGAGCCACTGAAAGCAGTGTCACTCTCGAAGGTGCCCCCACGCAGCACTCCCGTCGCTAAGAGCAGCCCCACTCTCCGGGGGCTGTACGGAGGCACCACTGACAGCACACCTCCACACAGCCCCCTGCACTGCTCTCAGGGCCAAAGGAGGTGCCAATGGCTTTGTCTACATCTGACATTTTAGTTCAGACTTGCTAGTCTGAACAAAAGAAGCCCGAGGTTAGCCGAACCTAGCCTCAGGCTAGTACAAACTAACCATGGCTTTTTAGTTCAAACTAGAATGCACTGCTAATTCAAACTTTTTACGCCCGAACTAACCATTAGTTCTTTTTAAGTTCAAACTAATGGTTAGTTCGGGTCTTGCCCGTGCTTAGTTTGAACTCAAGTTCGAACTAAGGCAGCAAGTCCGAACTAACCCTTAGTGCTTATTAGTTTGGACTCAGCTTTGCCTAGGGTAGCCAAGGGCTAAAGTAGTTTGGACTAATTTGGCGGTGTTGACATAGCCATTGAGCGCAGCACTTCTCAGCCCTCGGCCAGCAGCAAAAGCAGCACTTTTGGGGGCATCTCATGCCATCCCAAACTGGCTGGTGTAGCACTCGTGACACGTGTCAGAGGCTGCTGACCCCCGTAGTACACCATCATCAATAAACAAAGACAAGCATAGAGCTCTAAAACTGAAATTGAGTGGCATTTGTGCTCTAATGTACTTCTGGTCACTAACATAAGTGATCTACCCATAAGTATTACAGAAATTTCTTCCTCTAATGATAAATTCCACCAAGTCATACTGCTTTTCAATGTTCAAGTTTTACTTTGTTATGTGGAATCTTAGAATGTGACTAGCATCTAGAAATCACCATTTTAGCTTGTAATTTAATTTCTGAAACCAAATACTAATTAATTGTTTTAAATCATTGAAAAAAAAAAAAGAAAAAAGAAAAAACAGAAAAAGACCAGAACACTGATTTAGAAATAAAGGGTTATTATTTCATTGAGTTGCAAGTCTTATCTTTTGATGGTCTTTAAGATTCTCATCTTCCTGGGAATCTCACATATCCTCAGTAACACAGATAAGGTTTTGAGTTAAAAGACCAGATCTGCACCCATTAACACAATACAGGATCCAACAGTTATGCAACATGACCAGTAATTAACGTAGTTCATTCTGAGCTGAAAGTACTAGCAATTCACAAGCCACCTACCCTGAGCCAAAATATTTAGGAAATCTGTTTAAAATTTAGCAAAACAGAAAGATTTAAAACATAAGAGATATGCACTGTTTGCAAATAATGAGTACTTGCATACACTCGTCTGAGCCAGAAGGTAACCTAATTTCCTACAGAACTGTAGAAACTACTGACACCCCATTTCTGAATCTGAAGTTTTTGCACCAACATGTAAACCAGTCTCTCTTTCCTCCCAACCATATGCTTCCACCCAGATCATATCAATTACCTTCTCTAACCCTCCCAGTGGAGGGGATCAGGCTGTGTCCACACTACAGCCACACTGCCATGGCATGGCAGCTGCAGCACTGCAAACAACTAATAACAGCAATAAAAGGGGTTTTCTTCCATTATGGTAATTACCTCCCTAATCCAGCAGTATCTACACTGAGGTTTAGGTCAATTTAACTACATCTCTCTCCACTGCCGCAGGATTTTGGTAGTCAACCTAAAGTTTATGGGTAACACAGTCTAAGATTGCTTCTCTTATTATTCATTGTCCACTGTTGTACGCCTCTGCCCCCAATTCGCATTGGTAACTAGAGACCTTACTCTCTGCCAGTCGAGATACAGATGGCCTTGCAGAGAAAAAGCAAAGTGGATATCACTGCTGACTCAGTACTGAGCCAGATGTGGATTTTTTATAAAACCCAAGGGCAAGATTTTATTTATTTCTTCAAAAACAGCTTTTTAACAGAAACTTCCATTACATTCTCTGTGGTGCAAACAGACCAGACGCTGCACTAGATAGAGCAGGACAGCTTGAAAAGTTTTTTCTACAGCACAACAATCACAATTCCTCCCCCATTATCAACAGGCTATTATTTAAAGCAACCTGAGTTTCAAATGCCTCCCTAAATAGTGCGCACTTTGCAGACACATCCGTTAGGTCCTGTTAATACCACAAGATGGACCCCTGCTGAGCTTCAACCAGGCCACTCCAACATGGTAGCAGTTCCTGTAGCACATGCAGGGAAACAGACTCTGACCATCCTTCTACTTTAATCAAAAGTGAGAGCTTGTCCCATTGGAGAAACTCCCCCTGTGCAACTACCCCCCCCCCCAGTGTGGTCAACTGCACTCTTACAAAGCCCAAGTGGTGCAGGCGCCAAGCGAAATAACTCCAGCACGCGTGGAGAAGTGACCGCCTTTCTAAAGAACAGGGGTTTTTTAAAGCTGGGCTGGGGGTTCTTCCCAACAATGTGGAGAACTGGGGCAAGGCAGCCATCTCCAGGGGGTTAGCCCTGCAAGCTCCCTCTTTGCAAAACTGGTGGGAAGCAGACATCTCCCACTCCAAGCTCTAAGGAGGAGGCTGCAGCAGCGGGAACTGCAAGGTCCCTGGTTGGATTTAGCAAAGGCTGGGCTCGCCAGGAGATGCTCTCAGGCAGGGCGAAGAGCTGGGGTGCGGGGAGATGGGGCTGGAGGCAGCCCCGCGGGACGCACCCGGGACACGCAGCTGCCCTTCGCCAAGGGCCCCTCGTGCACCCCGGCCACAGCCCCCCGCAATCCGTGCAATTAACCCGCGGCCAGGCCGGGGGCGGCGGCTCCAGTGCGAGCCAGCCAGGGGTGGAAACGCCTCTGCCCTCGCCCCCTGCAAGCTGCACAGGCTTCGGGGCGTCTTCCCCAAAACAAACTACGGGCGCGGGTGCAACCGGGCCACCGCCAGGAAAATGCAGCCGCACAGGTCAGCGAAAGCTCAGTTCCTAGCCCCCTCCTCCAGGCAGGCTCCGCACACCGCTCCCCACCCGCGCCTGCAGCCCGCTCCCGACTCTGCAATTCCCTGCTCCCCTCCCTCGCCCCTGCCCCCTTCAGCCCGCCTCCCCCGGCTCCGCCCCAGCTCCCTGCAGCGCCTGCAACTCTCTGCACCCCCTGCCCCGTCCACTCTCCTTCCTGCAACGTGTAACACGCTGCACCTCCCGCCCCCTTCACCCCTT
>ML681984.1:41768369-41815371 GCA_007922195.1 Podocnemis expansa | reverse complement strand
CCCGCTCACCCCTTCCTGCAGCATGCAACACATTGCACCCCCTGCCCCGCTCAGCTCGCTTTCTCCAGCGCCTGCAAGTTTTTGCACCCGGGGTCCTGTCCCGTCCAGTCTCCTTCCTGCAGCGTGCAACACACTGCGCCCCTGCCCCGCTCAGCCTCCCCACCTCCTCCGAAGTGTGCAAAACATTGCGGTGACTCTCCCCCCTTCTCCCTGCGCGTGTGTGCAGCCCGGGGCCGCGGCGGCCACTCACCCGCAGGCGGAGGGCGTACATCCCGGCGGGGCGCGTGCGAGGCGGCGGCAGGGCTGGGAGGCCGGAGCAGGGGAGCTGCGCGCCAACTCTCAAGGGGGCGGGGACTGGGTGGGGGCAGCGCAGCTATTTTCCCGCGTCGGAGCCCGAGTCCTGAAAGGTGCAGACAACACCCCACCGGCCTGAAATCCCTCCCTGCCCCCCGTGCAACAGCTGGCCCGGCCCCTGTGCAGGGGCCCCCCAAGGCTTCGGAGAGTAGCAAAGAAGGGGGGTCGCGAGCCCCCTTTTTTCCCCTCCCTGCAGTGGAGTTTGTGGTACTGTAAGGGCCTAATTCTGTGGCGCGAAATTCTCCCCATCGGAAAGAGGCAGGATTTGCATATGCGCAGGGAGGGCAGAAAGGTTTGTGAGCCAGAGCCCCTTCTGCACGTGGGCGCTGGCTGCAGACTGGGTTGAGTTTTCCTGGAGCAGATGATGCACAGGGCGGCAGCAGGACTGGATCTGCCTTCCAGAGTGTTTAATCAGCCCAAAGGAGGGTGTTGGGGCAGGAAACACACAAACTATGTGCCACGTTTCCCGCTCTGGCCAGTTGGTGCAGAAACAAGAGGGGGGTGAAAAACCACCTTTGTCCATGGCTCTTAGCACCCGGGGGCGGGGGGAACCTGAAAGTTTATTCTCCATGTGACCTATGAGTAGTTAAGATTTTGCTCTCAGCTTTTTAGCGCAGAAATCAGGAGGTGAGGATTGGCTTACCACACGTCTCTTGCAGACAGAATAAGCGAAAGTGAACTTAGATTATTCTCACTACTATAAATGTGTGACTGCAAAAAAAAAAACAATGGAATGTAAGCAGAATAATTTTCAGTGTTTTGCATAAGTGACAACACGTTGTGGAATGATTGTAATTTATTATAAAAAAAAAACCACTTCATGGGGCTCTTAATAGGCAGCAGGTTTAAACAGAAATATTTTTTCACAAAATCCACAGTTAGGGTTACCAGATGCCAGGCAAAAGGAGGACATGTCCTCCTTTTTACCTTCCCGTCCTCCAGCCAGCAGGCATTTTAAAAATCCATGATTTTGTCTGGCTTTTTAGTTACAGGATTGAAGTCTGCTGGAATGCCCTGGAACACCCTGTTTTTAGGGGGAGAGTTCCAGGGCCCCCTAAAGACAGAAGAATGTCACATTAATACTACATTTTCCTCACGTGTCCTCCAGTGTTCTCCTTTTCATACGTCCCTGTTCTCCTTTCCATGCTTTGGTATCTGGTAACCCTATCCACAATCAGCCTGTGGAACTGTTTGCCAGAGGATGTTATGGAGGCCAAAATTATAACCGGGTTTTAAAAAGAGTTCATAGAGAGTAGGTTCATGGAGGATGGCTCTATTAATGGCTCCTCCAAGACTGGTCAGGGATGCAAAACCATGGTCTGAAGTATCCTTTGCCTATGTCTGGCAGATGCTCACAACAGGTGACTGCAAGATGGCTTCTTTGATTATGTCTAACTGTTCTGTTCATTCCCTTTAAAGTGCTCGGCATTGCCTGCTGTCAGAAGACAAGATACTGGGTTAGATGGACTAATGGTATCACCCTGTATGGCCATTCTTAAGGGGACTGAAAATCCTTCATAATTTGACAGAGAGGAAAAGATCTGTTTCACAGTGTTCTAGGTTTTGTTAGACTTGCAGTTTGTATTCCTGTTTTGGTACTGTTATTTGGGGTCATCTTCTAGCAGATACTTGCACTTTCAATGAATCGTTCAAGCTTCAAGGGAAAAAAATCAGTTTGTTTTAAAAAAAAAATGCCGTGAAGAAGGATAAAGATGTACTTTAAAAAAAAGAGGTTTTTACAACAGTGAATAATGCATCTTCTATGATTCTTTGATTTGAAGCTCAGCCAAGAATGCAATTAAACTGCAACAATGTAGACAGAGAATAAGTTCACAAATCTGTTCAACTGCAAATTGCAATCTGCATCTCTTTGCAGGAAGGACAGAAACAGGGCTATTTATTTGTGCAGAAGGATTTTAAATGCAATAAATTTTCTGTTAAGATCAAAACAAAGTTTGGAGAGAAACAGAAACTGGATTTTTTATTTAGTAGGTGTTTTTATGTAATACTACATTAAATCAAATAGTTATAAAGAATTTAAAATTGTTAACTTCCACTGTTTGACAGTTGTAATGAGGGAATAGGAAACTTAAGAAGGTATATGCCTGATAGTTCAAGATTCAGATGTTTCCCAGTTGAAAATTTACATCTCTTCTGTTCAGTGTAATATTTCATTTAGTATCACCAAACTAATGCACGCTTGTTTGGGAAAAGATTGTAACATAGCAACTGTAGTTGGCATTTTCTTGATGAACTCCAAAGTATTTTCTTAAGGCTGAAAATTCCTATTTACATCACTAGTGCAGAATTGGACCCTGCTGCACATGCATGACACACGCACAAACCTGATACTGTGTAATGTGAACCAAGAATGAGCTGTAAGCCAGACACTTTAAATAGGCCATAACACAATAGAATACAACAGGCACTAAAAACAGTTTTTATACTTTTTGGTCATGAGTCCTTTGAGCATGCTGCAGTCTGTCAAGTAAAAGAATCTCCATTTTAAATAAGCCCTTAATTACAGACTTACCTGCATCATTGGCTTCGCAGACTGCACACAAAAGCAGATGAACTGAAAACGGTCCTCTAGAGACCAGACCGCACTTGATTTTCCTAAATCCGCATTAGTTGAGGGTTGCCACCCAGGCAGTTCTCAGCCAACAGACTGAGGTTTGTTTGTTTATTTACATTTCCAGAAAAACTATAAAATACAAATGATATACAGAAAAAAAAATAGAAAATCAAAGAAAATCTTTCCACCAATAACAGCTTAACAACAGACAGTTGTAAAAGGTCATCAGTTGCCATTAAAGAAAAATGACAAATACGTGTGCATACAGCAATTTACTGCTTCATATGACAACATAGGTGGGATTTCAGCTAATTTTCAATTTGCTGGTGAGAAATAGTGTTATGGCTAGCACATTTGCTTTACATGCAGAACATCCTGGGTTCAAACCCCAGGGAGTTGGACTAGATGGTCTTATGAGATCCCTTCCAACCTTATGATTCGATTCTATTCTATTCCCCCTCTTCAAAGCATCTGACGAAGTGGGGTTTTCTCCCACAAAAACTCCTGCGATAAATATATCTAGTCTTTAAGTGCCACAAGAGTCCTTGCTTTTTTGCTTTACTAGACTAACACAGCTGCCTGTTTGGAAACTGGTGAATTTTGTCTCTCAAATTACTCAGATTGGCTTGAAAAATCATATGCCAGATCACCAGCTTTGATTGAGTTTGTGGGCAAATTTTGAAGCTATTTGAGTACCAGGTTTCTGATTTTTTTTTAAAAAGTTGTGAAGAAAAAAGGGGGAGGTGACTGTTTGCAAAGTTACATAAAATTTTAAACACTTATTTTTGTGCAGAGATGCAGGGGAGAAACTTCAGTCATAGGACTCACCTTCTTGAGATCCAATGCATAACAAAACAAGGTCTAAAATTTAAAATATACATCGCTTGGGTTTGGAACGATAGTGTAGGCAAGGGTCTCAAACTCAAATTACCATGAGGGCCGGATGAGGACTAGTACATTAGCCTGAGGGCTGCAGCACTGAAACCTTTTCATGCAACAATATTGCAAATATCGGTAATGATGAGGTCATTGAGGGCCGCAGGGCTGTAACTAGGGTGGGGCCAACAGGGCAAAGCCCTGGGCAACAAAGTTTAAAGGGCACCAGGTGACTGACCCTACCTGGCCCCAAAGAGGAATGTGCCTTTGCCTAAGGCACATTCCTCCAGGGGCCAGGCTGGGGCAGGTCATCTCCTGCCCTGCCCCTGAGCTGCACTCACTAGGGAATACATCCCCCTCCCAGCAGGGGTATCGCTGGCTGGGGGAGGGACCTGGGGCACAGGCCCAGGTCCTGCCCCCGGCCCGCCGGCCACGCCACCAGCCACCAGCCCACGCCCCCTCTCCAGGGACAAGGCCTGGTGCCACCGTGAGTGGCCAGGCCCTGCATCCCCAGCCGGGATTGGGGCCGCCGCCAGTGCGCGCAGCTGGGCCCAGGACTGCCTGCTGTGGCCACGAGCGGCCTGGGCCCCAGATCCCTGGCTGGGGACAGGGCCAGAAGAGGCTGCAGGAGGCTGGGCCCCGGATCCCTGGCTGGGGATGGGGTTGCTGTGGCCGCAGGTGGCTGGGCCCTGGATCTACGGCTCAATTGGGCCAGAGATCCAGGGCACCGGCGCTGGGCTTTGGGGCACGTGCCCCGGGGTGCCCAGCACCAGTGACACCCCTGCCTTCCAGTGCCAGCCATGATCCACCAGTGGCAGGGAAAGCCGGCACCCCCCCAGCTCTGGCTGCGATCAATGGCAGTGGGAAAAGCCAGCACTTCCTGTCCGGCCCTGGCTGTGATCTGCCAGTGGTGGGGAAGGCACCTGCCTGGCCAGGGCACTGGGGCCGGGGGGGCTTGGGTGCTGCTTGCTCTGGGCTCCAGGTAGCCTAGTTATGGCCCTGCACAGGACCCCTAGTGTAGAGGCAGTCAGTGAATGGATGTGGACTGCAGGCCTCGTGCACAATCTCAGACTCAAGTTAATCCTGGCAAGGAAGACGGAATTGGGAACTGTGATGGCGATCAAGAAAGGTGGTAGCTTAATTTGAAACTCAGCTTTCTCGAGTCATCCCAAGCTTACTGCAGCAACCTGAACTTAGCACTGAGCTGGATGGAGAGACCCCAAATCTTAGGAAACCATCTGGCAAAGTAAGCTACCAGGCATTCTGTGGGCTGCAGTCAGCCACAGCAGATGGGGATGTAGAGGTAGAGCCCTGCACAGGTACAAATACATGGATCCGTATCCAACTTGCATCCACAAGAAATGACCCACAGATATCCATGTTGTATCCGTGGATGTGGATACAATGTGGATATCCGCGGATATTTGCAGGGCTCTAGCTCTATGCAGATAAAAATATGTGGATCTGTATCCGATCTGCATCCACAAGAAATGGTCCGCAGCTATCTGTGTCGTATCCGTGGATATAATGCAGATATCTGCGGATATCCATGGATTTGCAGGGCTCTGTGTATAGGGGCTAATTCTCTGATCTACAACAGTGCCTTCATGAACATGTAGCTAGCAGCGTATAGAGGCGGGAACAGGATCCACAGGAAATATTGGCTGTATAAAAGGGCACTCATGCCACAGCAGCTCTGGGCTGGCTCTGCTTCTCTCTCTCTGGGCAGGAAGCAGGACATAAGAGAAAGGGGTCACGTCAGGGTCAGAACAGGAGGAGAGGATGTGGCCAGAAAAATATATTGCATTAGTTGTTCTCTGCCCCCTGAGGCTGCTGTAACTGATGTTTGGACCACTGTTAGCATCTTGAATTGCTCCAGAATACAAGGAGTGCAAAACTGGTACAGCACACTTAGGCTCTCTGTACCATCCCCTTGTTAGTGTGCAAAGCACAAGGATAGACTTGACTGACACACAAGGAAGTGAGAAGTATGGCAGGACAGGACAGGTTGAAGTCTATTTTTATACTGAACAATAGCAATGTTCAGCTGCTTTGCCTTAGAAAAAAATCACTAATCACCCCTCCCCCCCCCCAACCCAGATAACCCCGTTTTTAGTCAGACACTTATTTTCTACCTGAAATATAAGTGGTAATTTCAGTGGAGAAGGCTGCTGCTGTTGTTGCTGCAGTCCTTACATTATACATGTAATAAAAAGTTGATTTGCTCATCTGCAGGCCTCTGAGAATGTGTGTAATGCACAAGTCAAATTCAGTGAAGCTTTCTATACATAGACCGTACAAAGAGCCTCAGAATGTCTGCGATCTCACAACATACAGTGAATATGGGAGCAAAGGGAACAAAGTCTCCATTCTCCATCTTTAAGCTTTTTCTTTTGACCCATCTCATCCCTGCCTCCTATCCTCTATCCATCTACTCCAAACAACCTGGAAGGATGGCCCTGGATTGCTAGGCAAAAAACATATGTTTTTCAATGGCATAACTAGAAAGCCATCTTAACATGTTAAGACACAGGTAACACATTGGAAGCCATCTAAGCAGGTCATATTGTAGTTTGTGACGAGCCTTACATCTACACTACAACACAACCATTTTAAATGGCTTTGGGCATGTGAGCCTTCATCTCCGTGCGTGTAAACTAATTGGATTGAGTGCTAGAAAATCACACTATTTGCTATCAATTCAGGGCCTAGATTTTCTCTTTTGGAATATAGTTCTCTGCTTCTAGCTGCTTATGAAGGCACCTCCGCACCATGCCTCCCTGTGCTAATTCACTTGGCTCCTAAGCAAAAAGATAGGCATTATCACCCCTACTGATAATATCATAATATCCCCCAAACAAACCCAGGCTGGGGTTGTAGTGCAGCTTGTCAAGTGTTTTCAGGAATACAAGCAACATTTTCAGATCTCTCTGTTTCTTGAAAGGATTTTTTTTTAAGTATATGAAGGTAGCATTTGAGGAGTCTGGTAAGAGTCATGAACTGGCTTACACTGAAATTATCAAAGGACAAATCAACGATAGTTATCTCAAAAGCAGCAGCACCCTGTTAGAAGCATAAAGTGCTCCAAACAGTGATCAGCCATTGCTTTTTTCCACTGCAGTAGCTGTTGTAGCATGAACCCTAGTAAAAAGTTGCATTCCATCATATTGTTTCATCTTGCTGCAGCTGCTGGTGTTTCAAGTATTTACTTGTTAGACCACAGCTGAAGTACATCCAACATTGGTGGTATGGATAAAAAACCCAAGTTATTAGCTTGGCAGCACATTTTGCATTGGTCTATAAGAATCAAAGATGTTTCTGCATTAGTTTTTTCAGACGTAACAACATTAACAACAGCAGCACCATTCTCAAAAACAGTAAATCCAACCTTTAGTCCGTGTGAGGCCAGCCAGGAAGAGAGTGGTTCCTAAATCACTCCACAGACTTCAGCCATCCGGATGTTTACGAAACTCCACATATACAGTTGTGATGTTTTCTGAGGACTTATCAGGCTTGTGGTACACAGAATGCTAACCAGTGGACAATGATCGTATGAAGCTAGTGCCTGGCTCTGCTGCAGGCTTTCTGTGTGATTCCAGACAAGCCACTTAATCTCTATTTGCCTCAGTTTCCTGTCTGTAAAATTAGGGCTAATACTTCACTTCCTGACAGGGGCTTTGTGAGGCTGAATTCATTAATGTCTGTGAAATGCTCCATTGTAGTGAGGGGAGCCATGTTCACAAATGGATACAAATAATCCATGGAAGTGATGAGTTTAGGATTCTCAACCTCACAGCAGTGTTTACCTGTTGTACAGTGAAATCTGGTGAATACATTGGATCCCAAGAAAAGAATAAGTTTGCAAATGCTAATTGCCATAATTAGTAACTACTGTAGGAGCTGCCCAATCACCTTTTCCTTTCAGCAAATGATAGTGTATTATTACGATTCTGCTTAGTGCACTAACATGGGTCAGGAAAATATTTTATATTCAGTTATCAAACACTGATTTACATGTAACTTGATAACTTTGACACACTGTCCTGCCCTCCACTCCCCGACCCCACTCCATGCATATGTAATGCTGCCTTCTAGTGGACTGATACCAGATCTGCTCTGGCGCGTGTTTTTTCATGTCACCTTCCAATGGTTATTACTGCTGCACAAGATGCAGTATTAATCTCAGTAAGCTGTGGATGATCATGTAACCCCTTTACTGGTTGTAACCTATGGAAGACATGAGTCCTCATGAAACAGTTGCACAACTATCACAGGTTTGCACCAGTAATAATTTATAACTGGACAGTTTCACTGGGTTTTCTAAAGCTGCAGAAAAATATTTATTTTTTAGAAAAAAATAAATACAAATTTACATGACATGGTGAACATATAAAATAAAGCAAATCTGAATATAACCATTTCTAGAGTATTTTATTATCTGATGGCAAAAACTGGGATAGTTAACAATTACTATATCAGCTCAGCAAAGTACCACAGGCCAAGCAATGGATTATCATCTCTCATATGTAGTCTATTTTCTTCTCTCACTGTTTTTGCCTTCTTCCCAGGGGAAAAAATGGCATGAGCATTTTTAAGTTTTATTTTAAAAAAATGTTTCTGTGTGCTTTGTTATGTGTTTGTTAAAAAAGGTAAGGTGGTTGTACACTGTGCACTTAGAACTGCTGGTGGGAAGAAGCTGATCCTGTAAAGCAATAGGATAAGCTTTTGTTATAAATGAGATTTTGTAAGTTCATAATAGGGAATGGAGGGGGAGAAAGAGGACCAAAGGAATCTAAAAGCCCAGATAGATAAAGAATATTGAGCTGTACTGTGCCCTATGAGCCAAGGTAACTGAGATAGCATGTTTTACTGGACAAGCTTTCAAGTTACACAGAGCTCTTCTTCGCGTCTGGGAAAGGTATGAAGAGCGTCACAGCTGAATACAAGATCAGGCTACCACTAGGTCAGCTGACATGTCAACAGATGTGTTGCACATCTTAATATTTTTTCGAAGTATGCACCATGACAGACCAATCAAAACATCAGATAATTATGGTGCATGCTGTGTATGTGTAACAATAACACACATTTAAGTATCCTGAATCCATAATATAACACCAAATTCATAGCAAAAAGCATGATCAAAATTGTCCATTGCAAATGTCCAATAGGCACTGTTTGTATTTCAGAATTTTGTTACTCCTTGCTGTCCCAGAATTTGCATTTTGGTCTACACTTAAAAAAAAAATCACCAAAATAGATTAGGCAGATGTTAACACCTGAATGCTAAAGCTCTGATACTATTGTAATGAATCTGTTGCCACAAAGGACTTTACAGGTTGCATTTTTTTATGCATGATCCTAAGGTTGTTGAAAATGTAAATGACAACTGTGAAATGAATTTGTTTTCCTGCTGCAAAATTACAGGCCTTTCCCATTCGAGCTAAGGAACACACTCCTTTAGATGTCAACTGTAAAGGGCATAGGTAGAGCAATTCCAATCCAAAAGGAGACAGAATGATGACACGTGGTAAAATGACGGTCTTTCAAATGGAATTGTCTGAGAGCTATTCTAGCCTTAGTGGGTCTGATACCACCATCTTAATGATGCCAGCAGCTAAATTAAGGTTGTTTCACTTTGAAATTTAAGACTTTAATAGCTCCCGTGTAAGTTTTAATTTGCATTAAGTTACTGCTTCCACCAGCAGCTACTAAAGAGTGATCCTACAAGGTGTGTTCAGCCAGTGCTGGTTGCTCAGACAGCCAACAGTCTGGTGATGAGATGCTTGTGATTTGACATCCTCTTGAAAAGCTGTGGTGGATGGAGTTTCTGTAAACTAGAATTCTCCCTTCCTTGCTCCATCATGCACTTCCAGTGAATCTCATTAGAAAGAATTTCTTGTACTTAATAAAGTCAGTTGTTTTTCTACTGCATCTCTAGGTTCTGGCATGCTTTTACTTTGAACACCATAAGGGCAGAAGATAATGTTCCTGTGGAGCCAAGAGCGCTCTGATCACTCTGTTATGACCCTCTCTACCACTGCCCCATCCCAGACCTCAGACCTTATAGGTCTTCATACAATGTAAGCAGTGTGGCACGTTCATTACCAAAGAGACTACTGCTGAAATTGACTTTCTTGAAGTTGTTTTTAAAGGTGGAAAGTAGTTGATATTTTTGATCTCAGATAAACCCATGCCACTTAGTCTTACATATAGAATCAGTAACATCAGTTATTAAACATTGTCACTGTTATGAAGATATCAGAAACCTGTTCTATTGTATACAACTTTTTGGAGAAAGAGGGAGTTGTAAGGTATCTTTGTCGGCTGACTTTGTAAGTATAATGTGTTTTACTACCATCTAGTCTCACCTTGTCATGGGCTGCAATCGAGGTTTAGCATTGTTTCCAGAATTTATAACATTGGTCTCAAACTGGTTTTGTTTACACATGGATAAATATAATCTTGACAGACCTTTTTAGTGTTATTGCCATAACAGACTTCTACATAACCTCTAACTTTTCTCAGCAAACTGACTCAAACAGTTAAGCTTTGACAGTTCATTAAGGAAGAGAATTATGCAAAAGCAGTGCCAGTGTGGCCAGATACATATAAAATAATTCTGTCAGATGTAATTTTCATCAGTAGCGTTGTTATTTTGATCAATTTTAGTGATGCAAAATGTCAAGAGGTCTCTCAGTTTGGGGTTTTTCTACAATTACAAAAGCAGCAGCCTGTCTCTGCTGGTCTAAAGTAATAATAGTAGTAATAATAATAATAATAAATAACAACAACAATGACAATTAATTAATTAATTACTTGGGGTCAAAGTGCATTCACTAGCACAATCAAAAAAAAAAATCAAATGTGTATCTTTGAAGCATGTCCCAATATCCCTGAGAGCAAGTTTATAGAATCTATTGGTCTTAAAAAGGCTTACGATTTGATCCTCAGCAGCATCAGCTGAGTTAGAGAGCAGACTTGCTATAAGTGGTGCAACATACAGAGGTCATTGTTTTGAGTGATTGCTCACAGGAGGAAGGGGAGGAACAAAGAGTGTTCGAGCAACTTCACCTCATTAAATCAGCTCAGCAAGTTACTGGATAATGGTCAGCGTATGGGGGTTTTGATGTGTGCCCATTTAGGGTAGTGGTGCTGTCAGTGGTTGTCAAATATGACCGGTTGTTCAGAAATATTTAGTGGGAGCATGTTAGGCAGAAAGAAGTTAGAACCGTGATTTTTGTCTTTAAAAAGTAAGCAATTTAACATTCAAACCCACTGAATATGAATGAATCTGACTGGTGAGGATGCACTAGTGTGTCAGAAACCCCTAAACTCCATTGTGGATAATAATGTTTAGTCAAATGGGCAGCTTGCAACCATCTGTGGACAGATTGTTCTATAGGAACTGGATTTATGTAGTGCTTTCTAAATATGTTGAGTCAGAAATGAGACCATTGTGTATATAAATCTGTATTTTAATGACTTCCTAGCAGAGATCCTCTTAGACAACAGCAATTAGTGCTGGGAAGGGAAGGAAATGATGTAGTTAGGCTGTTATGCTCTCTCTAATTGTCTAGTGGTGTTATATTTTATGGTACAGTACAAGGTTAAATCTGATTTCAGCCTCTGGTTGTAAATCTGTTAGCTAGTAACACAGCTTCCACCCCAATTATACATCTCTACTGACACTTCTGAAAAGAAGCTATTTTGCCAAGTTAGCACAGGAAGCTGTGTAGCTGCTTGCCATGCTTAGAAGCAATACAACCATGGAATGCTCTTTCTTCCATTTCTGTTATAGTCACATCTCAGACTGAAGCAGTAGGAGAGAACATTCTGTTAATCCATATTAGCTAATTGCTTCAAGACATCTAAGTAACTGTAAAAACACAAGTTTTCCTTTGTGGGGCACAGACAGATAATGAATTACATTTACCTTTAACATATATGTTAGTTGATGTTGTGTACATGTCCTTTAGTGTCATAAGTAAAATAATTTTGTTACCAAGTGTAATGGACATTATAACCAATGTCCAAGAAGACTCCATATTGACAGTTTGGAACTCCTGCTTAACCATTGTACTCCATTTTGTATACTTGATGAAACCTGGTTTAGGCGTATGCTGTGTATGTTCATTTAAATGTGTGAACAAGTTGTGTGAATGAAGGGTGTGTGTATGTGTGAAGGGACCAATCTCAACAGCCAACCTGTCCTGATGAAGCACAAGTAGCATCTACCTGGCTGAACAAGGCAGACATCGCTGATTAAAGCAAACAGAAGGAGCCACCCAAAAAAGAAAAGAACAAAATACAATCAAGCCTGCAAGTGACTGGTGACAAATGATCTCACAGGAACCCTGAGGCTACATGACACAGCAAATCCCATAGACTAACATGAGGGCCAGCAAGTATAAAAGATGGGTAAGAACATGGGAACTTTGGGACCTCATTCTGCAGTTGTCATCTTGGAGCATTGGATCGTGACTAACAGAGGCCTGGCTCCCTCGTTCAAGCAACACATGAAAGGACTGGTAATTATATCATACCAGACTGCAGAACTTTGTGTGTGTGTGTGCGTGTGTGTGCGTGTGCGCACGCTTTTTGCTATCCTTATTTGTTTACAATAAATGTGGCCTATTGCCTTGTCCCCTTGAACAGGATCCTGCTATTTAAGTACAACATTTATTGGGGTGCTCTCTTGCATGCCCTTTTTTGTATAACAAGCTGACTCCAGACCAAAATATTTTATTTACTAGTCATTTTGCAACATTTCACTTGTTTAGCAATTAAAAAAACCCTGAAAAACATAATCCATATGCATATGATGACATAATAAGACCTTATTTCATCAGTGAGTCCTGTGCAGTCTCCTGCCCACCACAAAGGGGTCTCTAAAGCAGCAGAAAGCAATGTTGGAGCATGTTCCCTATGCAGATCCAATGACACCGCTAAATCCTGATGCCAGTAATGCAAAAGGGCTATGGCTGCAGTTCTATAGGCTGCAATCCTAGGAATGAAACTTCATTAAACTTGTCAAGGAAAATAAGCAATGTTTTCATCTGAATTCCTTTCTCTGACCATGATCTCAACCGGGCCAATCAACCAGGCTCATCTTATTGAAGTACACAGTACAAGGATCAGACAAGCAGGACCCCTAACACCAGTTGTGTTGCTGAAACCCCTTTGGTGCCAGACTAACACTTACTGTAGATATTTGTGATGGTGAGAGATATTATTCTTACACGAATCACGCAGTAAACTGGTCTACAGTACTGCTGTGTCTACACTTAAATTGGTCTTCCAACGATGTAAGCTCTGCCTTAAGACGACATAGACAAACCATCTGCCTGAGTTACGCTGCACCATGGTCACTGTATTGAGGTCAGTGCAGTGCAAGTATAGAGACTTCATTACCTTTGTTGACTCTAACAGTCCTCCATCAAGTGTCCCATAAACATAAACTGCCCTGGCCACAATTGCGAGCTCCACTGCCCAGGTGTCACAAAACCGAGAAGCCTTCTAACACATACTCGCCCTTTAAAACTCAATGAAGTTTTGAACTGTCTTTTCCTAATTGTGCAGCTTGGTAAACAAATCTAGCAGCTCTCCATTATTATATGCCACTGTCCAGCTGACCAATCCAGTTGTGTTCTAGCCTGCACAATCCAGTTGAGTTCTAGTCTGGCGTAGACAGAAGATATTGGATCTCCTGGTCCTGTGAGGTGAAGATGCTGTACAGGCACAGGTATAAACCAGAAGTAGAAACAGGGGCTATTGTCTCCATTAGCAAGCTTAGTTTGGACTTGCTGAATCCGAACTAAGCAGTGTCCTGTTAGTTCGACCTAACTGTGGCTTTTTAGTTTGAATTAACTTTTTAGTTCAAACGCAGCTAGTTCAAACTAAAATTTAGTTTGAACTAAAAAACGTGGTTAGTTCAAACTAACTGCTTAGTTCAAACTTATTTAGTTAGAAGTAGCATGGCTATATTGTGCTAGTTCAAACTAAGTGCTAAGTTCGAACAAACCATTTGAACTAACTAGTTCAAACTAAGCTTTGCTTCTCAAACTAAAAATTTTTTAGTTTCAACTGGGCAAAGCCTAGTGTCGACAGGGCCCACATTAGTCTGGATTAATCCCCTTTAAGATGGACTAATTTGCTAGTGTAGACATAACCATGGCTATCTATGAGCCGATTGCACAGGTGATGCAGGAGAAGGGGTGCGACAGGGATCGCTAGTGGTGTGGCATAAAAGTGAAGAACAGCAGCAGGAATAACAGAAGGCCAGGGTGACCAACTACTGATCTGGTGCCAAGCTGCTGACCTGCCCCTTTTACAAAAAGCTGCATGCCATATTTCACAGAGCCCCCCCACCACCCTACATATCACCACGAATACCTGAGGATCCCGTGTCATAGCCCAAAGCATAGCAGCGAGGAAGGAATAGGAGACACATGAGTTGGGAGGGTCCAGCTATGCCAAGAGCCAGGACCTTTTCAAGATTCCACTGTAGTCCAGTCAGTCTAGTTTAGCATAGGCAAGC
Source organism: Podocnemis expansa (assembly GCA_007922195.1). NCBI lineage: Eukaryota > Metazoa > Chordata > Testudines > Podocnemididae > Podocnemis > Podocnemis expansa. The sequence continues at coordinate 41,801,026 of ML681984.1, read as the reverse complement.
CTGATGCAGGGGAAGAAACCTTGGGTAAATGTGTATATTTATTTCCAATTACAGTGATGTGCTCCTAGCTTAGGAGGAGACAGCTATCAACTTTTAATTAATTTACTCATCCTAGACGAGGTATTGGTACAACAAAGAAAGTCAGCGGTATCTTCTTTTCATTCCCCTGTAGACATAGGCAGGGAGTGCGGGGGAGAGCCATATGGGGCAGTTTGTTTATTTAAATAGGCATCCTCTTGTGAGAGCTTGGTGAAAAACTTTCATGGCGGTATTCTGCAATCCTCTCCTGAAAGTTTCTAGAGGTGGCAGCCTTATTTCTGTCCCTGCAACAGGATGCAGTTTCTCACACCAGCATAGTCAGTCTTAGCTAGGGGGCAGCCTGGGAGGGGGGCCCCACTTACAGGGGCAAGGCGGCAGGGCCAGGTAGTAGGCAGGGGTGCGGTAGTAAGGCTGGGGGCTGGCTGCCAGGCTGAGAAGGTGGGGTTCATACAGCGTGTGGAGGGAGCATCCTTGACTTTTTCCCAGGGCCCCAGATTCACTAAGACTGCCCCTGCACACCAGTGAGTGATAACCTCAGCAGGCACCATGGCAGTTAACAGACTAACAGCATGCAGGCCCAGGAGGCTTCAGAACAGAAGCTTTGCTCTCTGCACTTCAGGATTGAGGTACTGGCTAAAATCACCACCACCTATGAGAAACAGTGGCAGTGGTCAGTGTCACTGCCCTGTAATAGTTTCTTGCAACTAAGTAATTCCCTCTTCACTCTCCTCACCTTTGATGCACCATGCTCAACATGGCTGGTGCTAAGCATGGCACCATGCATGAGCACTCAAAAGCTGAAGTGCCAATAAGCATGTGCTGTTCCAAACTTTAGCAGAGTAAGGGAAGGGAGTTTTGAATCTTATCTTTCACTTTCTGTTGGGACTCTGCTGACAGTGGTAACTGAGCATTTTATCTATAGTTGCTGCCATTGTGGCCTTGAAGGGTTCCCCCTCCCCACTGCAGAGCCACAGAAGGAGAAAGAAGAGGACTTGAGGAAACATGTTCAAGATTTTCCAGCCAGTGTGGTAGCAGGCTGTGAGCAGATGGCCCGGAGGATGGATACTGCAGACTGTGTAGAGAAGGAAAGAGCGGATGGGAGACAGGCCCAGGAACAGCAGCAGGAAGAGAAGAAGAAGATGCATCAGTATATAGTGGGGCTTCTCTGATGGAAAAGAAAGATGTTACAGACTTATGCTACAGATTCAACAGTTGTGGGTTTTCCACCCTTTGCAGTGCCTGGAGGCGGCCAGTATAGCGCCTCCCTCAACGTTCCAGATGGCATCAGTGACTGAATCTCTACACCTACCGTTCCACATCAGGGGACATTAAGGACACCCACCACTTCACATAGCTGAGAGTGCTAAGGTTAATGTATGTGTAGCTAAAATGGACATGAATGTTCCTTCTCCTTCCTTAATCTTTATTTTATGAATTTGTTAAGGTTTTGCTATATTTGCTTTTAACTTGCACAGATATTTTAAAAATATTTTCATTGTTCAATAAAACTCTATAGTTTGGAAAACAATTAATCTTTCTTAGTTCCCAGCATATACTACACAGAATGCCCAGTGGCAATGCAATCACCCATTTAGTTGTTATTGTACACTGTGACACAACTCGTAGGATCAGTGTAACACACAAAGTGTAATAATCATAAATGTATAGCGAGCACTACAAAATTAAGAGGTGCATGAGTGCTATATTCCCATGTGCGCCATGCACTTCATAATTCCTAATGTGTCTCCCCCCACGCCCCCCCAAACTGCAAGGCCTGGTAGAGCACACTACACCACAACACATTTCTAATGGCTTGCTGTTAAAATGCTGTTTCCAACTTCTCTGAACTGTATAGCTCTGCACTGAGTTCTTCTGTTAGCCCTTGTTGCTGACTGCTCAAACTCAATAGACAGCATTTCCGCTTCTAGTCCAGCAGCAACTTTTCCCCCTTTGCTTCACAGATATTATTTAGGACACAGCAGGGATCTATAACCATTGGGATATTTTTCTCACCGTGATCCAATCTTGTGGATAAACAACCCCAGAGCTGCTGCAATTTACTAGAAGCACATTCAACTGTCATTCTGCACCTGCTGAGCCAGTAGTTGAATCTTTCCTTGGTGCTATCAAGGGGATTGGTGTATGACTTCATGAGCCAAGGGACTAAGGGGTAGCCTGGGCCTCTCAGTAGTACTACTGGCATTCAACATCACCAGTGCTAATCTGCCAGTAGGCAAAGAAAATTCCTGCTTATACTTTTCTGAACAGCCCTGTGTTCTTAAAGGTGTGAGCATCCAGCATCTTCCCTGACCAGGCAACATAGACATCAGTGAAGTGTTCCCAGTGACCCCCGCCCTCCCAACACTCACATAACCATAGAAAAACAGCCCTTTCTATCCTTCCAAAATAAGGATATGTGTGTGTGTGTGTGCTACCTCTCGACCCATCACAGTTCGGAAGTCCCATTGCTGCAGATTGCTCTATTATGTCTTGCACAATGCCAAGAGTCACAGTCATGCAGCGCAGGGTATGATTAAAGGCCTTGAATGCTTGCATAAATAATAGCCCATGCCATGGCTTTTTCAGCTCCAAAATGACTTCCTGTTACCTGGTAGCAATCCAGTGCTACAAATTACCACACTGATTCTGTTCGCTTTTCCACTCTCAGTGCAGCTCTCGTTCTGGTGTTTCTGTGCTGGCTGGAGCTCAGCATAAAGATCTGGGAATGTGGCCTCAGGCATCCAAAAGAGCTCCAGCTGCTGCATGTCACCCAAGCCTGTGTTACAACACACTCCTATCTGTCAGTGCTTATGTCTCAGGTCCAAAAGTGATACGCCACTGTCTGCAGCTGCTTCAGAAATAACACCAACAACTGTCATTGGCTCCAGCTACGTTCCACAGTAATACCTCCCCCCCCCACAAATCTTCATGTTCCCCATGGTGCTTCTTGTGACTCTGCAAATACATGAGGATCATGTGTCCTGTGCTTGCATTACTCATAAAAGTGCAGCACTGAGGAGGTTCCATGCTCCTGTCAGAGATGGCGGTGACAAATCCCAGCCAATTGTTGGGATTTCAAAAATAATGAGATAAAGATCGCATTGTGAGGCAGAGAATGTTGCATGATGGTAACATGACCCTGCAGTCCCAGTCACGCTTGCACAATTTGTTTTTGCTATACCACAGATTGCCAAACCTTCCTAAAAGACAGGGTGCTGGAGTGTGGTGAGTTGCACACTGGGATACCTACCCATGGTGCACTGCACTGTGCACCAAAACAAGCACTGCTGGTGAGTACACACAGCACCAACACAAGAGACAAGTATGCATACATACAAATGACATAAAAAAGATGGCAGCTATATGCCAGCTTAATTTGCATTGGCAAAAATTTGAAGTGTAGGCATGCCACGAGCAGAGGAAAACATCTTTTCACCTTCAAAGGTCTATATGTAGAATTTGGATGTTTTCATGATGCAATGATATTTGAATAGCTCTCTATTCTCTGTCCCTCTATTGTTGGCCCCTTGCTATATCCTCACAACACCCTTGTGAGGTAGTGCAGTACTACGACCCACATTTTATAGATGGGGCACTGAGAAAGAAAGATGAGATTATTTACCTAACACCACACAGGAAGTCTGTGAACCCAGGTCTCCTGAACAATGGACTGTTCCTTAATCAAAAGACCACCCTATCCCCCTTGAGGTCTGAGCAAGGAAAGGAATGGCTTTTATTGTGGCCTGGACTACACTACAAAGTTAGGTTGGCCTAAGTCAACTTATGCTGCTGGCTCCATCAAAATTTGTCTTCTGCCAAGAAAAGCAACTTCTTACAGCAACACAATACCACCACCTACCCAGACAACTCAGAGCTGCAAACAACCTACTTGAATTTACACTCACACCTGTATCACCTAGCAATCCTCCAGCAGCTATCCCACAATGTCGCTGTTCCCATGACAGTGGCTGCTCTTGTCACAATTGTAAATTCCAGTGCTCAAGGGGTCACAGTGACCAGAGCCCCGCTCTCTTTAAAAGCTCTGTGTGATTTTGAAATACCTTTCTCTAATTGCTAAGCTTGACGAACAACACCTACCAGCTTACTTTTGAGAACATCCACCATACCAGCTCAGCACACAGGGAGAGTGTAGTAACCCTTGGGGAGGAAGGGGTTAACACTCTGCTCAGTGAGTACCAGGACAGCGAATAGGAACAAAGCACAGGTTTTTGAATTGGAGCAGCAGTCTTGCCTGTTCCTGTTTGGATGCAGCAGAGCTTCTGGAAGGATCAGGATGAGGCCAGTTAGAAAGGCGTGCAGAAGAATCCAGCAACATCTTTACCAAAGATAAACTAAGTTTGTTACTGACCAGCCATGAGTAGAATAGGGAATGTTTACTTGGACGCGGTCAGGGTATTTGCTTTGTTTTTGGACTTCTCTGTGCTGAGCACATGTACCCCTCCCCCCTACGCTGTAACTACCTAAGTTAAATCCCAGAGAAGCAACTCTCTGTGTTTTTTATCTCTTCTTTTTAAGTAAAGATTTTACCCTTTAAGTAAGCTCTGTTCTGTGTCCTGAAAGGCAAGAGGCTTGTGTGCACGTGCCTCAGACTGCACAGCCAGCTACTAAGGGGGATTCTGTTCCAGTTCCAGCTGATATCCCAGTTGGTGTTCAGTCACGCTCCTGAAAGGCATAAAAGTGACTGAGGGTATCTCACAGGAAGGAATTTCCAAGTGTGGCTTCCTGGGTTTCAAGCAGTTTTGGCATTTGGGTGGTGGCAGCAATACCACTCCAAGGTCAGGAATTGGAGGCCTTGGAGAGTTTTAAGACCAGGCCAGTGGCTTTTAAGGCCTGTTGCAGGCCCCCACCTTCTGCACTCAAAGCGCCAGAGTGGAGAAACAGCCTTGACAGAGAGCAATAAAGATACACTCTTGCCTGGAGCAGGCAAGAATTGTTGTAGCTATGCTGCATGTGGGAAGAGGAGGCTGTGTAAGGCCAATTGTGGAATGGCTGTAAAACTGCAGACTTTTAGTGCAGCTTGCAGTGGGAATGTAAGTAAAGCGGTATGACAGGGATCAGTGGCAGTGCCATGTGAAAGCTGAAGAACCTTGCTTGGGAACAGGGGCAGACTACCGCATGGGCCTATGCCCAGGGGCCCACCACAATGTGGGGGCAGGGGCCATCCATCCTGCCAGCACTGGCTGGGGGGGGGGGGGGGGGATGGGGGCCAACCAAGGGCCGGGGTCCATGCTCCTGCCCCCCCCCCCCCCCCGGCCCGGGGGCCCCCCCCCCGGGGGGGGGGGGGGGCCAGGCCAATGGTTGGGTTCTGTGCTCCTGCCCCACCCCTAGGCCAGCTAGTTTGCCCCTGGAGGTGGGATGGGCTAATGTGACTGGTCAATCCACTCTAGGGAGGGCCAGGGCTGTAACTAGCCTGAGACAACTGAGGCAAAGTCCCAGGCGCTGAATTTTAGAGGGTGCTGGGACGGATCCGCCTCTCCGCCACTGGCTGGGGCTCCCCACTGCTCTCCAGTGCCAGCTGGGGGCGGATCCAGATTCCCGCTGCCTTCAGGCAGCAGCTGGGGATGGATCTGGATCCCTGCCACCTTCTGGAGGTGGCTGGGGTGGTGGGGAAGTGGATCCATCCTCAGCCATTGCTGGAAGGCAGCAGGGATCCAGATCTGTCTGAGCCACTGCTGGAAGGCAGTGGGGAGCCCCAGCCACCGACGGAAGGTAGCTGGGGATGGATCTGGCTCCTTGCCACCTTCTGGTGGCAGCTGGGACTGGATTGGGTCCTGGACCGGGGAGGGAGGGTGCTTTTCGGGGAGCTTGCCCCAGGTGCCAAAATCTGTAGTTACAGCCCTACTGGGAGCAGGGCTAGTTGGTGTACAGTATGGCCTCCAGCCGCACCAGAAGCTGTATCACATGCCCCCTGTCGGCCCCGCTGCCTCTGGGGGGGGCAACCAGCTGCCAGAGGTGGCCTCTGGCCCCAGGGCCCTCCCTAGTGCTGGCCAACTTGCAGATGGACCGGGCCCTAGGCTGTTAGGGATGCAGGGCCCCAGGTTGGGGCCCACTGATTGGGTATATTCAGGGGCCCTGCAGCCCCTAATCAACCCCTGCATAGGGTATGAGGAGGCAACAGAAGGGCAACAAGAAAACTGGTTCTGGCCCATTGATTGGCTGCTCTTGCAACAAACTGAATGCGCCTTGGCAGCGACACCACCAGCGCCCTGCATTCTTCTGTGTACATGTCACAGGAAACTGAACATCATCCCTACTATGAACTTTGGGACAAGGAGGGGAAGTGTGGCAGGGACCATGCCATACATCAGGAGCTGGCTGAAAAACCTCCCAGAGTCAAATCAGTGGCACCATGCAAAGATATGTGAACCTGTTGCTGACTGAGAAGGGATCTAGGATAAGTGTGTACATGAATGATTACATATACTAATTTTTTTTCTTTTTTAGTTGCCCAAAGCTTATCTCCTTCCACCCCAGTCCTTCTTACCCATTTAAAAATGGTACCCATTCCATCTGTGAGTTTTGAGAACAAAGGCATTAACTTTTGGTTGCTTGCTTTCTTGGTGTAATGTAGAAAATTGTGTTTGTGAATACATTTTTATGTCCTGTTATACAAGGCACAACAGATCAGTATCCTGAGCAAAACTAGATATAGAACAACCAGAGGTAGAGTCAGTGTCACTTTTTCAATGTTTGTTTATCGGCTAGGCATGGTGTGGGGAATGGGCCAACTGGAGCGCTTTGTTTATCTAAATAAAGATGGCCCTTTAGTCCCCTTGAGCAATCCCAGTGATTCCTAGAGATGTTCTGCAATTCTCTTCCAAACATGTTGAGGGTCGGCAGCCTTGTTTCTCTCCTTGTGCTAGGTGGCTTTCTCATCCTACATCAACAGGGGCTGGCAGCACTGTAGTACAGTGGTTCCCAATCTAGTCTCTGCTGTGGAACACCTTGATACCTCAAAATAATTAGAGGCACACCACCATATAGTCTCTGAATGAACTCATGAATATTCATGAGTCAATCCAGCACTCTTCCAGTAGTTTTTCAAAAAATTCCATGGCATATCTGCTCAGACCTGAGGGCACATCCGTGTGCCGTGGAACACTGGTTGGAAAACACTGCTGGAGTAAACAGGCTAGCAGCTTATGGGTCTGGGTGACTTTTGGGTGCCAGTAACAGCTGTCATGCCAGAGGCTGTGGGTAGAGAGTGTAATGAGGACATTGATGGGAGAAGAAATGTCTTTGCCCTTCCTGACTCACTTCAGCTATGCATGGGCTGCTTTGGAGGAAATTGCTGGCAGACCAGACGCAAAAATATTATACTAAATCCAGAATGTATTTTAGCTTGAAAAAGGGGCTCTAAAGAACTAGATCCTGGTAGCAGAGAAATTCAGAAGAAATGGCCTGTCTGTTCAAAATACCATTATAATGATGCTCCATTAACCCACCCCCTACCCTTCGCTCCATCAGTCTTATCTCCAATACCATCAGTCCTCCCCTTTTCCCCATTGTTCTCCTTTCCAGTCTCACCACCACCACCACTTCTCACCTTTCTGGGGTCTCACAGGCACCTGGTGGGGAGCAGCAGTGGGAGAGGCCTACAACAGCAAAGTGAGAGTCAGGTGAGGAGACAAGGCTGACCAGGCTCCAGGACCTGGAGGTGATGGGAAAGCCAGGCCACTCCCTGCAGCTCAAGTTGGAATTTGCAATGGGCACTTCCAATATCACCCTGTAGCAGATTGCCACTGGCTCCCCCTATCCTTCTGGAATAGCAGGACTCACAGGCTTCAACCAGTGCAACCACCTGTGTTCATTTCCATACAGTGTACAGATGCAAGCCCTACTCCTATAGCAGTCCCACTAAGCCCCAAGGCTTTGGCCTGCTCACCCTTTCTTTGCCAGGAGACAAACTGAAGCACAGGGCTTCCCCTCTCTTTCCAAGCCACTCCTTTCTTTGACCTTTCCCTTCTCCCTGACTGGATTATATACTCTCCCCCACCCCTCACCCCTGCCCAGACTAGGGAGACAGCTGTCTTTCCTTGCCTTGTTAGTCATGCCATGATCATACTCTAATCAGCACCTTCAGCTGTGGCTTATTTTCTGCTGACTGTTGGCCCAGTTTACCCCAGGCCAGGCAGCTAGGTTGAGGGTGGCAGAGGCACAGAGGGGCTTAATCACCCTCTGCTCTGCCACACACCCTCTGATCTTGGCCCATTCTCCTTCCCCAGAGCGGTGCTTTGAGTGGAAAGCAAGCGTTGTGACATATCACGCTTCAAATGGGCCAAGGTAGAATCAGCAGCCTCAGCTCTGACCTACAGGATGGCAAGAGGCATATGCCATAAAAGTTGATGAAGAGAGTAGAGAGGAGGAAAAATCACATGCACAATGGATGCATTTCTGCAGGCCTCCAAAAATTTAGCTGTACACCACCACTGAGATCTATAAAGAACATGCCCAGACCAAAGGATGTGAAGGAAGTACAGTGATTTACAGGGATATTATCTGCATATGCGCAATACGCCCCATCATTTAATGGGATCATCATTCACAAGGTGGAGGGTCAGTAGCCTGCCACTGAACTTAGTCAGTGGGCACTTGACAATTACGATGCAACATAGTCGGGAACTGATTGCAGCTACATCACATGTCATTAGCAAAACCCCACTTAAAGATCCTGATTGCACCATTGGCCATTCCTGGTAAAAAATGGTTTAGAGATGACCACAGGTGCCTTGATAGATCCAAACTTGTAGACAGATGGTTGGGTTAGTGAGGAGAGAGTGATTAATAGCTGTCTTTGTTGACTACTCAGTGCACCAACCAGGTTCCACCAACATGTTCTGTGGTGGCATAAATGGCCATAATGGACATTTAGAAGGAAGGTGAGCAGGTGGGTGGTGGAAGAGCTCTGTGTATGATGGCAGGTTATTATTTTCACAGATATTAGCCAACAGCATGACAGAGGCCTTTGCATGGCAAATACAGGGCTGTGCTATGCTGTCAAGTATCCACAACTATGGCAATGTGGTTGCCCATAAAGTCCTAGTAAAAATATACATAACTTTGTTAAGCTCTGTTTCAACCAGCCTTGTATAAGGTGAATGACGCCACATTATAGGCCTGGGACGTAACTCATCCCCATATTAAACCTGTCTTCAGGTGAAACTGAGGGCTTTCACCACTAAAATTAAGGAATAATGTTCCATTGGTGGTGAGGTACCCCCACCTATGGAATGCCCCTAATGAGCATTATAATACCAAGAGTTATAAAGCAGAGAAATCCAGGCACTGGGAGATTTAGGGAGCATAGAGAAAGAGCCAGCAACTGAGAAAATAGAGAATATAAGTGCTGACCAGTAAACTCATGCTGACGAGCTGCACAAACAAGATCATAAAAGGAGGAGAGAGAAGATAACAAGGGATGACAAAAGATCCTGCAAGTCTCTGGTGCTTTGGATCCTAAGAAGAGGCCTAGAGGGTGGTGCTTGAGGACAGAATGGACAGGATTAGTGAGAACAGGAGAAATGGGCAGCAAGAGATGACAGTACTTCTCAGGGAGCAGACAGAAACACTGCAGTCTCTGTTTGACCTTCCACATCATGGATCTGTGCTCATCTCTCCCTGCAGCCTATAGAGAACTGCATTCCGGCACATCCCTTCACATTTCCTGCCCCATCCCACGTTGCAGTACCCCAACCACTCCACCCTGGGGAGAGTACGGTCAGTCATAAATGCACATGCTTGTGAGAGACACCATTGGTATATATGTTTGTGAAATGGAAATGACTGTTCTTTCCCCTTCAGAGGTTCTTTTCCTTTTAGTTATGATGCTTTGTTTGGTTTTAAATATATTTGTTTACATGGATTTGGAATAAAAGTCCATTTATAGAAACTGAAAATCTGTATTAGTTCACATGATGTGCTGACTGGGGCTGACATCATTCACAGATAATAGCAATAGGTGCATTTGCAATGTTGTATTACCATGCACATAGCACTCATTGCAAGGTTCATACCAGGGTGCAATAAAACAAGTATGTGCCAGGCACAGCAAACTTCAGCAACACACATTAGTTAAAGTTTGTTAAAATGGTCCTTCAAAGCCTCCCTGAGTCATATAGCACCCTCTTGAGCTCTTCTTATAGTCCTAGTACCTGGCTGCTCAAACTCAGCAGATGCATTCCATCTCTGCTCTGCACCCCTGCAGAAACCTCTCCCTTTGCTTCACAGATATTATGAGGTACGCAGCAGGCAGTTATAATCCTGGTTTGTTTTTTTTTTCACTGAAGTCTAATCTCTACATGAGTAGAGTGTGCTAATAGCCTTTCAAATGGCGAAAGGCTGTCACGCTGCACCTGCTGAGTCTGTTGTTGAAGTGCTCTTTGCTGCTGTCAAGGTGGCCAGTGTACAGTTTCATGTCATGAGGGTAAGGGGTAGGCTGGTCTCCCAAGACATTTCATCATCCCTAATGGCAATCGTTTGATCCAGGAAAAAAAAAGTTCTTGATTGCAGGTGTTCCTAAAGATATGTGTGTTCTTAAAGATCCCTGTCTAGCCAGCACTGATATCAGTGAAATAACCCTTGTGAGCCACCAGTGCTTGCAATACCATATAAAAATAGTCCCTTCTATTGATGTATTCCATGGCAAGGCAGAATCTCTTTTGTTTGCAAATCACATGGGGATGAAAGGGGTTCTGTGAACAATACTATACCACTATCTACTATTATTAAAACAAGGAATAACCAGACAGATCAACATAGATTAAAATGCACAACTAAGGTCTTGCTGAGCCCTTTTCACTTGGTTAGGGTTAGGCAAGACTATCTTGTGAGGTCAGTGCATTTTGTGATAAATAATGTTTTAACACTTTAAACAGTATTTGAATCCAAATGTATTTCAGACTGATAGCTTTGTTTGTTGCTAGTTTGCCACACTGTAATTCATATTTTCTTTTACAATTGCCATCTGAATACAAGAACATGCAACTCTCTGACCTATCAAACACTTTTAGCACTTAGATTTTTGACAAGTTCTGCCACTGTCACTTTAACAGAAATTGTTACACATTGAGAAGATTTCTAATCAGTCTAACAGTTATTTGGTTGTTTAGTTTTAATAAGAGTGATCAATACCATCAGATTTTCCTTTAAATGCTAATGAATACTTTAACACAGCAGATGTGGACGTACACAGCACATTGCAGATTAAAATTAGGCACAGAATTAAATTGCTTACAAACAGCAGCAGAATCAGTTTGGACATCTTGATAATCAGCCCCAACCAGCTGAAAGCTCTTGGATTGCCACTATTACACCTCCTAGGATCTCTGTCAGGTCAGGCCTATTAGTATAGTCCACAAGGTTAGTATAATTAGCCTAGCCCATCTGTAAGGTAAATGCTCTCTTGAAAACTGTCACAAATTCTGGGATTAGAGACGGCTCAACCCATAATACTGGATGCAACAATCTCCACTCCTGACCAATACCATTACATATTTTACCACTCAGATCCAATTCTAGCATATATTCTCAGGTAAAATTAACACAAGCTATTACACAAAATCAACTCTGGTGAGACAAAGAATTATTAGCTAAGGAACACCAAATAAAACAAAGTACAATTATTGTTCTGAATGGGGAAGAATGTTCAGTATTTGATTTTCCAAGTACCCAAAATAAGGCAATAGTCACTTTATGCATCTATTCTTTCTGGCCATACCCAGGTGAATAAGAGGGGTGTAACATCTTTGAGCACTTTAAAACTATCATAAAAAAATCACACAGCTATAAGTATGGCCTAAATCAGTCTTAGTATTCTGTTCCATCTTCTGTCATGTCTCTTGAAGGGGGTATGTCTGCATTGGAGGCTCTGTTAAGTCAACTTAACAAGTTTGATTTTAAGTTAAAGTTGACTTTGTTAAGTTTACTTAGAGTGTCCACACTGAAAACTCCTGTCGACTACCTGCATCCACACTGGTAGGTGGCCAGGAACTCTGGGAGGGGCCTGGAGGCCAATTAAGTCATTTAGGGGCTATTCCATGTCTACACTGGCTTAAGTCAACCTTAAGAGGTGGTGTTATTAAGTTGACTTAAGGAAGCACTTCAGTCAACTTAATAAAAGCCCAGTGTGGCTGTGGGGGTCTCTAGGTTGACTTAAGCTTCCGTATGTTGCTCTAAGGCTCCAGTGTTGATATACCCAAGGAGAGGTGGTTAAGTCAAAAAGTTCTTGGGTCTTCTACAATGAGGCCCTCCCTACCAGTAGCAACCACTTTTTCTGCTAACTGGGTTTTGACTGAACATGTTGTGAACACAGAGAATAAAACCCTAGTTCAGTGTAACTAATAGGTCTCCCTTCAGCCTTGCAGTTCCCTCCTTATCATCATTCAATACAACATGGTGAAGGCTATAGCCCTGTGAGGCTATAAATATGTATATCTGCATCCACAAGAAATGATCTGCAGATATCTGCATCCACATCTGCAGATGCAGATATCTGCAGCTTTACAGGGCTCTACTCATCTGTAATGTCCTTTGCAGATACAAATATGTGGATCTGGATCCAGTCTGCATCTACAAGAAATGGTTCACAGACATAAACAGATATAATACGAATATTCATGGATCTGCAGTGCTCTAGTGGAGCTGTTTTTGTGTCATTCTCAGAAGCTCTACTTCAAGTATTTCTCAGTGTCGCCCATAGGGAGTGAGCAGGCCAACAGCCAAGGGTCCCACACTGCTGCAGGCCCTGTGCTGCCCCTCCATAAACCCCATGCTGTGGTGGCATTTTCACCAAGTATCAACCTGCCCCTGGGGGTGGACCAGCCAACCCAAGGGCGGGGCTGGAGTGCAGAGCCCTGCCTCTGGGCCAGTGCTTCCCACACCAAGGGCTGATCAGCTTGGTGAGGTTCCCACAGGCTGATTTTCCCTGGGGCCCACCCACCCCTAGGTATGGCGCTGGTACTTCTACATCTAGAAATTAGTCCTGTTAGCATTGTCTGACACAGCTTTTGAGGGCAGCAGTTCCAGGAATGACAGCCTACATGGTGGCTCATAAGTAAATCACAGGGCTTTAACAACATCCTTAGAGGCCTCCGAACATCCCTGTTTGTAGGTAGGGGCACCCAAAAAATCCCTTGGAACCCAGGCCCACCCCCCTCATACCGATCTGGCCGCTGGGCCTGATGTGGCCACACGTACCCAGCTGTGGTCCAGGCTGGATCCGGCTGCTGCCGCCAGAGCAGCCCAACACGGCATCCCCTCAAGGCACTTGATGCTGGGGCTTCTTCAAAGTGACTGGTGAAGTGGGATTTTCTCCCACAAAAGCTCATGCAATAAATCAAATTGTTAGTCTTTAAGTGTCACAGGATTCCTTGTTTGGTGTGCAGACAAGGTTTAGGATAACTATGACAACTGTGCATTGATTATTATCTGATTCCCTCCGCCCCTCCTTTTTTCTTTTTTGAAATCAGCACCTAAAATTTTCGACTCAGATTCTTCAGATTACACAGCTGTGCTGTGGAAGTCTAGAGAGATGGGGACAAAGGCACCTGTTGCAGTTGGCTGATCCTTGTTTCTGTGTGCACAGTCCAAATCCTCAGTGTAAAACAGAGCAGGATGCAGGTTGCAAATTTAGATTAACCTAGAGTCTTTGCATATTAAAACCTATCTTCAGAGAAAGTGCTTTAGTGCTCACAACTGAAGCACCAGGCAACTTTTCTAAGCTCCACCTCGGCCCTGTGACAGGCAGATTATCAGATCAGGAACTGATTACAGAGTTTTCACCATCTATCATTTGAAGTGTTGAAAAATACTTTCTAACTGAAGGATATTTGATTCTTTAGGTTGGTGAATACTGAAGTGAAGATAACGCCTGGGAATCTACAATCATTTATCTATCTAAGGGAACATCTACACTACAAACAAACAAACCTCACAGCAACAGGTCTAAGCCCTAGTCTACACTTGGGGCACTTTGCGGGGGCAGTCAACTGGTGTTTATGCAAGGCTCATAAAATGCTTTGTGTGAGTGCCGGTGACTTTCTAACCTGCCAGGCACACTCAGGAAAGCCGACTGCAAATCCCTTGCAGTTGGCTTTCCCCTACATCTGCCGGGGGCCAGGACTTCCAGCGCCAACTTCCAGGAGTGCAGCAGTGAGTTCATAATTGCTGCTAAATGCTCCTGGAACACCAGGCTGACGGCGGCAAATAGACATAGCCTCATCCTAGGTTAAGTGATTCAGGCTCATCCTATGGTGCTAAAAATATGATGCTGTCAGTTCCTCTCTGGCTTTGAGACCCATCTGACTGGTCGTGTTTCAGAGCCTGGACTCCTGCTCAAAAAGGAATGTCTACACTACTATTTTTAGCTCCACAGCACCAACCTCATGAGCCCAAGATGGTTGGAATTCAGCCTCACTGCCATGGGGTATTTTCTGGCAGAGCAGATGTACCCTAAAAAGTAGTGTTTTTGTCACTTATCTTACATTGGCTGGCAAACAGTCAATATGCGGGGAACAATTAAATACCAATGCCCCAAAATTGAATAAAGTACCTCAAAATGCAGCAGGCAAAATACTGACAATGCTTTTTAATAATATACTATTATATAGTATAAGGTATGATGCTAGACTTTGAGCAGAAAGTCCCTAGATAATCTATGTTTGGAAGAGATAAGAAAATGCTAACATTCGGTTCACATTGTTTTCCTTAATTCCCCTATTTAAAAAAATAAAGGTTAATGAACAATTTGGGATGATAGATATGTACAGTATTGAATTACGATATTTAAAGCTAAAGAATTACTGAATGGTAACCATGCGGGTTACATTTGATTTGTTTTAAGTTAAAAGTTTTACGATTATGTATAGCAAATGAGTCTGGATAGGCCAACATAGTTCTTAATGCCATGGCTTTGGCCTATGAAGGCTTTGTTTTGAAGTGAGTGCTGTGTTGCCAGTTTCTCCCTTATGTAGGTGGGCTTCAGTAATGCTGACAGAATAAAGGCAGTGTTTTGTTCGTGGAATGTATTTTACTGGAGGACATAGATAAGAGGAAATTAACTCATATAATAAAATACACAAAACAAATACTAAAAAGTTCCTATATTGGGAGAAACAAGAGTGGGGTGACATGAGACAGTAACATGAAAACACCATAGACGGCAAAAGTTATGCACATTGAATCTTGCACATGTGTATTGTACAGGTTATGCAAGTCACAATGCTTACCATTGACTGGAAGAACGGTAATGAATACGTAATGTGGGAAGGTATAAGAAATGAAGCAAACAGGCCCAAGTCTACAAATACTGGACCAGCAACTGAGGGGATAAAAAGGCTACCAGCATCCCAGAAGTCAGTAATTTGGGCCACTGCTTGTTCCATTTTATCTGTTCTTATTATCTGCCAGTAGATGTGATCAGATGATATAAGTGGCAATTCAATATGAAAAATTTATAAATAAAGGCAAAAATGGATTAATCTTAAATTGGCTGACTTGTGCATTGGTTTTCACGCTGCAAGTTTACAGTTTCATTAAAAACTGACTCTAGCTGCATTCCAGAAAGTCCTGCCAATTGTCCCACCAGATCCACCAATGCTCACAGTCATGTTGCAGCAAGATTGGTATTTGCTGCCTCGCCGAACAAACGTCATCACTAACTTGCAGCTTTTTGGCTCAAGTTTGAAAGGGTCAACAAAAAAGCTTTCTGAAGAGAAGCAGTCTATAGCTGTTTCTTTCCTCACAGTGGAGTTGCACATCACATTAATCATAAAGTTTGCTAATCTTCTTGTTACAGCTAAAGACTGCAAGACAAAATAGCACTTAAAATACAATTTTAAAGTGCCTGCTGCACAGGGATAAATATTATCACACACTTCAATGGGAGTAGATGTAGCTATTGTCAAGATAATTTCACTCTCTTTTTCTCCTAGGAAGAGCATAAAAACCTGTCACTTGTTTTCCCCTTTTGATCATGACAAATCTGTGTCTCAGAGCACTAACATACAGTAAACTGTGCCTTTAAACAGAGAAGTGGGAATTTCTCATCAGTGGAGGGCAAACCCAGAGCAGAGGGAGGAAGCAAAGGAGCAGACTAAGAGGAATTGGGTGGAACAGGCGTAAGGCTGAAGGGTAGAGAACTGTATTGAGAGCTGTAAATTAGATAATAATCTCTTCCTGCGCATGAGAGTAGGGTATTAGCATCCAGAGCCAAGCCTGGGGTGGACAATAAAATTCCCAGGTGGGCTGGGGGGCCAGGCAGAGCCGTGCTGAGGGGGTGGGACGGGGCAGAGCCTGCTAAGGGGGTGGTGGCAGAAAGCCAGCCCTGGAGTGGTGCAGAACCGGCCAGGGGTGGGATAGTGAGCTGGCAGTGGGGGTGCGCAGAGCCAGCCTCAGGGGGGTGATGGAGAGCCAGCTCTGGAGCATTGCAGAACCTGCTGGTGAGAGCTGAAGAGGGCAGGGGTGAGCTGGCCAGGGATGGTGGTTCAGAGACCTCAGGTGGGCTGGATCCAGCCCACAGGCCATATTTTGCCCACTTCGGCCTAGACTGAGATTGCCGAGTGCCATAACAGCAGACTTGGTATGAATGAACCAAAGAACTTTTTGTCACGATACACAGCTACCTTACTTAGCTTGTATTGAACAATTAAGCCAATGTAATGAATTCTGAGCCAACCAGGGACATGAGCAGAGAAAGGGAGAAGAGAAAACCAGCTACAATTCATCAGTATTTGGAACAAAAACCATTACAGCCAGAAGCTGTCCCTTCTTTGCAGAAGCTGTGACTAATGGCATTCCAGTTCTGCTCCTTGTTTGAACAGGCATATTGGGTGACCAACAGCCACGTCTCCTCTCCTCCAACAGTGGACAGTGACAGATTATTTGTAGGTAATGAGTTTGGCAGTCATCTCACTGACAGGAGTTTCTCTAGACCAGTGGTTCCCAACCTTTTCAGTAACATGGCATACTTCAATGAGGCAAACAATTCCACAGCACACCCACTTTTTTCAGCTGAATTGATTGCTCATAAACGTCACACTTACTATACTTATGATACTACTAGAGAGGTTTGCAACATAGTGAGTATAACCACCTAAAGAAGGATCAAATGTATTAATGTTTCAAATCCACAGGAAAAAATACATCATCTTAATTTTGCCCTTTGGCTATCTGTGTTTAGAATGTTCACATTTTAGAATCGAAAGACTGATACTTCACTTTTAATTTGATGAATAATTTTCACAAGTTTTAGGCGTTGTAATTTTTGTTGGATAGAATCTTTTTAAAGATGAAACAACATTTGTTTTACATTGATGTCCATTACCTTTATACAAAATATTATGGCACACTTGGACAGTTCTTGTGGCACACTGGTTAAAAAACCACTGCTCCAGACAGCATATGCTAAGGGTAGAAAATTTTTAAATGCTAGATCTCATTTCATTGTAAAAACCAACAATTCTGTTAAATTAAAGGGAATCTCTAAAAATTGCCACTTAATCTCCCCTTCAGAACATCCTCCGGCTTCGCCAGCTTCCTTTTGGTCTGTCTTTAGCTGGCTTGCCTGTACTCTGTCTGTGAGATTTCTTTGAATGCTCTACCTTTACCCATCCACCTTCATTAACTTTTGTCTCCTCATCATTTGCCTTAGGATTGCCTTCAGTTTTCAAAGGCATACCTGGTATGGTTTTGGGCTGATGGGGATAATGTGTGTGTTTTCTGTGATCATATGTCTTTGATGAGTTGAATGTTGACTGGGAAGTCCTGTACATTTTTCCAGAGTGCCTGGGTACTGCAGAAGTAGTTTGTGGACTTCTTCCAGTAGGTCTTCTATTTATGGATGAGCTGGCAGAGTTGCTGACATAACTGTTCCTGCTTTTGCCTGTAGATCTGTCCCTTTCTGAAGGGCTATCAGAAGCAGCACTTGACGTACTACTTCCCTTTGAATTAAGATGTAGGGATGACAGAGTTCTCACCAGTCCATATGGGGTTGGTGATGAACTTCTGGAATGATTTATGGGTGTAATCTGATAGGTAATAGGAATTCGTGTCCGTCTCACAGCAGCAGCATACGAGTCTTGGTTGTGAAGGTAGGGTAAAAACTGTGCCACAGTATTAGGACTATGGGGGTGAGAATGCTGGTTTGAAGTTTTTGTTTCCATCTGACGCATTCTTAGAGCATGCATCCACTCAACATCTATACCTGAAATAAAAACAGAGACAACAGTCACGTGGTTTGAATTGCTAGGAAACTGCATTCCTGCTTAATGAAGATCTGAGATAAGGACTCAAAATATTTAGGTAGTAATTGCTGCTAAGAATGTAGCAAATTTTATCAGTCAAATTATTTCCCTCCCTCTTAGCCTGCCAGAAGTTAATCCTAGGTTTTATAATATTAAAAATAGCATTATTTAATATGCACCAGTTAACTGGTGCATATAATTAGAGCCCTGCAAATATGCGGATATCTGCGGATATCCGCATTATATCCACATCCGCAGACACAACACGGATATCCGCGGACCATTTCTTGTGGATGCAGGTCGGATATGGATCCACTTTTTTGTATCCACGCAGGGCTCTACGTATAGTGTCACCTGTGTGCCTCACAGAGGTTAAGAATGGAAAATGTCTATTAAAGCATTCAGTCCATCTACCCACATATACAGGCTTGCTTCCTATAGATTGTTCTTGTGTTTTGTGAAGTCTGGTTTTAAATATCCCCTCAGAGCTGTCTTCCACTATTGCCCTTTAGAAATGATTTCACAACCTGCTTATTAAATGAGAACCAGAGAGCTGTAGAAGAAGCTTAAAACAAGGAGAGCCAACATCATGTGACAAGCCAGGTCTCCACATGGGCCACGAGAAAGTGTTCCATTAACTACAGTTAAGGAATCAATAAAAACCAGAAAGTCACAAAAATGGCCTATGTACAGGGAAGGGAACCTATTCTTTCAGCATGCTGTAGGAGAGCAAACCACCCAGTTCCTACGCTAGTACTGGTAATCACCCACAAGCCACTCTCTGCACTAGTACTGATTAAGACAATCAACTGGGGTTCACATATAAATTACATCAAATGAAGTGCATAGGCAGAAGTGATGCAAAACCTGATCTAAATTCATCCACCACCACCACCACAAAAACTTCTTGCAGAACTACAGCAATGCATGACAGAGGAGCACTCACCTTCTCACTCCCTACCTCAAAAAACCCCACGGATTCCTTCCTGCTTTCTATTCCTTTGCAACCCAGCCATCATATCACACCTGGCAGCGCAATTCCAAATAGGGAATTGGATAATCAATCCATTTTGCATAACCCAAACACAAAGCACCAACCAGCACAAGAAGCCCTCACAGAAAAGATCAACTAAGTGTGGGAAGAAATAACTGTGGCAGTGAACTTGAAACAGGATCAGATAGCATTTACTGATGCACCATTCCTGATGGTTTGGTCCACTCACACACAATGACAAATTAAAGAATATTCAAGCACTACCTGTGAAACTGTTCCATACTCCTGCTGCAGAGCAAAACCCCCTGCTAACTAAGACAATTAATGTGTATTCAGAGAAACAAACCTGCCAGTTTTCCTGTTGTCCTTCAAATCCTCTGAAAACTAGATGAGAAAATTCTCTCCAATTGTCCCTTCTCTAATTTCTTATTTTCATCAAAATCATTTAAAGAAAAGTGACAACCAGGTTGCAGTAACATGTGACATCTGCCAACATACTACACGTTTCACAGTCAAGCTTCAGACCAGGACACAGGACAAAGGGCTAGTAGCACTAACAGATACGTTCCCCAGTCTCCATCAGAATGGTTAGAGACTATATCTCAAGGTTCATACTTCTTGGCCTTTCTGCAGCTTTGCACATGGATGACCACAGGGTGCTGCTTTTCCACTCATGTAACAAGACTGTAGAATTACAGTGTCTTCCAATATTGATAATGTACAGCTGCTCCTCATCCCCAAAGTCCTGCACTTTCAGGGACCTAGAGAAAAACAGCCTGTCTCCCCTTTTGTTTACTAGCCACCTGAGACTGCTTGGAGAGGGTGTAATATGCACAGGGTTGCCATGACAAGTATATACCAGTGACACCCACCAGTAGATCTCACTTTCTACAAGCATAACCCATGAGATCACAAGGATGCCCCAATACCTGAAAGAGATCACCACCTGGACACAGAGCAGCTGTCTCAAATTCAACCCAAATGGGGTTGAAATCATGCTGGTCAGAAGGGGTAAATATTCTGAACAAATAGGCAGGATATTGTCCTTCCTATTCATTGACAAATTGCAGGGGAGAAATTATAAAAGTGGTATGACAGTCTGGACTCTTCATTAAAGCTAAATGATCAAATGGCAGTCATGATGAAAAATGGCATCTTTTACCACCATCTGACTGGAACTGCTCTGTCATCCTGGATGAGGATCTGGCTTCTATGATCACCTCCAAACTGGATTACTGTAATTCCCTACACCTGGGGATGTTTTAGTTGCCAGTACAAGGCCATGGTCCTGATTTTCAGAGTTATTAGCAGGTCAGGACCACATCTCCATCCAGAATCCACCTAGATAGTTGTGCACCCATGGGACAATGCACCTTAAGCCCAGGACAAAGCATATAAGGAACACTGTTGCCAGAAGTCTCAGTTGATGGAATCCAGCTATGTAATGAGGTCAGACTAATTCAGAATCTAACCACTTTTAGGGCATATTACAAGAACGCTTTTGTAAAAATCTTCTTGCCAACACAGCAAAATATAAACAAATTAATACATGGAAAAATAAAATTAGAATGAGATCAAATTAGATAAACAACAACAACAAAAAATACATAAAGCTTCTCCAACATGATTAACATGTCATTCAATCAGATCTTTCTATAGACAAGGAAGGGAGAATACAAGACTTCATGAGATCCACTATCAACCTTGACATACAGATCTCATTTATTTGAGAAGGGTTCTATGTTAATGGATGAGATAAAAACAAGTGGAGAAAAGGGGCTTTATTTTCATAAGTTCTTAGCACCCATAGCTTGAAGTGAAGCCCTTCTGAAAATCAGGCCCGTTTGTATGAGATGCCATAAAAAATACATTAGTTTCTAGCTCTAAATTTTGCCTGTGAATTGTAAGCTTTATGGCTATGGGTAGGGTACAGGAACCTGGGAATTCACCTTACTAGCAAACATGGCTTTGGCTACAAACTGCATAGCATCCTCCCATGTAGACGGACAGCATGAAGCTTGAGAAATTTTGTTCAAAATAGATTTAAACAGATTTGTCCTTAAAAAAAAAGCTAATATTTCAGGAGTCCATAGCCCTAGCATTTGAACGCTGCAAAAACTCAGCTGAAATGCAAATAGCTACAGCAGAGTACTTCAGACTCCTCATCTTATTGTTGCAACAAGGGGGATGTTGTGGTGGGTGTCTGCTATAGACCACCAGACCAGAAGCAGGAGGTGGATGAGGTGTTCTATGGACAACTAGTGGAAGCTTCTAGATCACAGGCCCTGGTGCTGATGGGGGACTTCAATTACCCTGACATCTGCTGGGAGGCCAATACAGCAGTGCATGGGCAATCCAGGAAATTTTGAGAGAGTGTTGGGGACAACTTTCTAGTAAAAATGCTAGAGGAACCAACTAGGGGCCTTGCACTGCTCGACTTGCTGCTCACAAACAGGGAAGAATTGATCAGGGATGTAGAGGTAAATGGCAAACTAGGCAGTAGTGACCATGACATGGTTGAGTTCAGGATGCTGATTAAAGGAAGGAAGGAAAGAAGCAAAACAAAAACCCTGGACTTCAAAAAAGCAGATTTTGGCTCCCTCAGGGAACTGATGGGCAGGATCCCTTGGGAAGCTAATCTGAAGGGGAAAGGAGTCCAAGAGAGTTAGTTATATTTTAAGGAAACCCTGCTAAGGGCACAGGAAGTTGCCATTCCAATTAGGAGAAAGAACAAACATGTGAGTCAGCCAGAATGGCTTAGCCAAGAACTCTGCTCTGAGCTTAAATGTAAGAAGGAAGCTTACAGGATGTGGAAGCTTGGTCAGATGACCAAGGAGGCATATAAAGATATTGCTAGGGACTGCAGGGATAAAATCAGGAAGGCTAAAGGACAAATGGAGTTGCGGCTAGCGAGGGATGTAAAGGATAACAAGAAGGGGTTCTATAAGTATGTTAATAACAAGAAGAGGATCAGGGAAGGTGTTGGTCCCTTACTGAATAGGGCAGGCATCCTTGTGACAGAGGATGAGGAAAAAGCTGAAGTGCTCAATGCTTTTTTTTGCTTCAGTTTTCACAGGCAGGGTCAGCTCCCAGCCCACTACCATGGGTATGGCAGATTGGAGAGAAGAAGAGAGGCCCTTGGTGACTGGAAGGTCAGGTTAGGGACTGCTTAAAGAAGCTGGATGTGCACAAGTCCATGGGGCCGGACGAACTGCATCCAAGGGTGCTAAGGGAATTGGCCAATGAGATAGCAGCACCGCTGGCCGTTATTTTTCAAAACTGATGGAGAATGGGGGAGGTGCCAGAGGATTGGAAAAAAGCAAATATAGTGCCTATTTTCAAGAAAGGGAAAAAGGAGGATCTGGGGAATTAGAGACCTGTCAGCCTCACCTCAATCCCTGGAAAAATTATGGAGCAGGTTCTAAAAGACTCCATCCTCAAACACTTAGAGGAAAATAAAGTGATCAGGAACAGTCAGCATGGATTTACCAAGGGTAAATCATGCCTGACCAATCTCATTTCCTTCTATGATCAGATGACTGGTTTTCTGGATGCAGGAAGAACCGTTGATGTCACATACCTTGATTTTAGCAAGGCTTTTGATACAGTTCCCCACAGCATTCTCATTGGCAAATTAAGGAAGTATGGGTTGGATAGGTGGACTATAAGGTGGATAGAGAACTGGCTAGATCAACGGTTTCAGCGTGTAGGAATCAATGGCTCCATGTCTAGCTGGCAGCCAGTCACGAGTGGTGTGCCCCAGGGGTCGGTCCTGGGGCTGGTTCTGTTCAATGTTTTCATCAATGATCTGGATGATGGAATAGACGGCACTCTCAGTAAGTTTGCGGATGACACCAAGCTGGGGGGAACAGTAGACACGTTGGAGGGCAAGGACAGGATTCAGGGAGACCTAGATAAATTGGAACAGTGGGCCAATAGAAATCTTATGAGGTTCAATAAGGACAAGTTTAAAATCCTGCATGTGGGACGGAAAAACCCCATGCACTGCTACAGGCTGGGAAACATTCAGCTAAGTAGCAGCAGTGTAGAAAAGGACCTGGGGGGTCATGGTGGATGGGAAGGTGGATATGAGTCAGCAGTTTGCTCTTGCTGCCAAAAAGGCCAATGGCATACTGGGCTGCATCAAACGAAGTGTTACCAGCAGATCAAGGGCTGTGATCATTCCCCTCTATTCTGCACTGGTGAGGCCACATCTAGAATACTGTGTTCAGTTTTGGGCTCCCCACTACAAAAAGGACAGGGACATGCAAGAGAGAGTTCAGAGGAGGGCAACCAAAATGATTAAAGGGCTGGAGCACAAGCCCTGTGAGGAAAGACTGGAAGCATTAGGCTTATTTAGTCTGCAGAAGAGAAGATTGAGGGGGGATTTGATAGCAACCTTCAACTACTTGAAGGGATGCTCTAAGGAAGATGGAGCTCAACTGTTCTCGGTAGTAACGGAGGACAGAACGAGGAGCAATGGTCTCAAGTTGCGGTTAGGGAGGTCTAGGCTGGATATTAGAAAAAATTTTTTTTTACTAGAGAGTGGTGAAGTCTTGGAATGAGCTGCCGAGGTAGGTGGTGAAATCTCCATCTTTGGAGGTGTTTAAGGCCCAGCTGGACAAAACCCTGACTGGGATGGTTTAAGTGGGAGTGGTCCTGCCTCTGGCAGGGGGTTGGACTAGATGACCTATGAGGTCCCTTCCAACCCTATGAGTCTATGATTCTGAGGGAAGAATACCTCCGTCAGGAACACTGTCTTTTACTAAAGAAGTTACCACAACATTTGCAATGGGAAATTTTCAGAGGTCTGGTTTACAGAGCTGTTCTTCACAAACAAGCTAAGTATCCTCTCTTGTTCAACAGTTGATAGAAAATCTTTCTCATTCTGTAGGCTTGGGAGGCTCCTGGTATTCTTTTTATCCTTCCTCAGGTTTTAGTTGAATCCTGAGGGATTTAAATCACTTCAGTTTTATGTCAAATATATCAAACGGGAAAAGCCTTCCCTGACAATGGCTGATTTTGATGTCCCACGTCAGATAACTCTGTCTGCACACAAAGATGAACCGTTCTGAAAAAGATTATGCAAATTGCTTTCTAGGTTTCTTAGCCCTCTCCTTGTAAGTTACAGTGTTAAAGAAATGTGTGTGGCATAAGCATTTGCAATTTGTAGTTACTGCATATATTTAGTCTTCAATGTTCTCATTAGCATATGGATGCAAAACACTGACCTCATAATACACCTAGGAATAGCAGTCTCAGGACTTTTAATTTGTGATTCTGCTTGTTACTATTTTGTGGAAGCACACCTGCTTCCTTGCCTAATGTGGCAAGCAGCCATCTCCTAACACCAGGGTAACCACCACTAACTGATCTTCTGAATGAGATGCTCTCGTTGCTGCACCTGAAGTAGTATATTTTACTGTTCTACATCGCTCTTTGCACAGGGGCTGTCAGCTCCCTAGTGGGGACCTCACCTGCTTCTTGCAGTGAAGTTATTTCTATGCCTTTCAAATCTCTGTGGGGCTGGAGCATGTCTTACCTCTACCCAGTGCTCAATTTGTGGTTAGAAATCCTGATATTTTGGTTCTGACACATTCTGGATACAGAATAAATACATTGCCCTGTGAGAGTGTTTCTTTCCTGCAGTGTTAATTTTGGGTCTAACCCAGATGTTGTCTCTAAACCTCCTCTCATTAACACTAGCACTCCTGCCACCCCCCAAAAGTCAGTTAGTTGGCCTAGCCAGGGGCTGGGTTAGAGCTCAGGAGCCACCTTCACTCAGCGTGGTAACCTGGCCACTTTGCAGTGAAGATGCAGTGTTGATAGTCCTCCACTATCTTCCCACAATTGCCCCCATGCCCAGAAGGACAAGCCAGTTGTTCCACAGTTCATTGGGAATGCATCCTACAACAGCTCACCTTACTGTGGCACGAAGAATCATGAGGTATGCCTCCTGAAGTGCTATCAGCCTATCCAGTGCAGCACCAGCGAGGACACTGCAACTCAGGCCTGGCTTTGTAAAGTAACTACTCACACTTGGGCTAGGCTGAGCTTCACACCAGTCACTGAGCTAACTCTGCAATGAAGACAAACCCTTACAGCACATCTACACTGCAAGGAAACACTACATCCGACTCAGACTATGGTGCTATAAAACCTCAGTGTACACTGGGAGCTTTGGAACTGCTCCAAACACTCTTCAGGTTGGGAAAAATCTTATGTATCAGTAGGCACTATTGAAACAGCCTATGTTTATGCACAGTAGCAATGCATTATTTTGCTATTACTCTCATATATTAGTTGTATTGCAGTAGCACACAGAGACCTCAATTAAGACTCCATTGGGTGGTCACTACACAGCCATATTGGAAGACAGTCTGTTCCTTGAAGAACTTACAGCCTTAATAGTGATGAGGCATAAAGGGTGTAGAACAAAAGGGAGGGGAGGAGAGAAAGACAAACACCTCACTAGTGAGAAACAAGGCTGAACTGTTAGCAAGGGTATTTTATAGGGTCAGGGCAGTTTAGTAGCAAGGTGGGACACAATAATGATGCACTAACAAGCCACACTTTTCAGTCTGTTGCTATCTGTTGTCTGTCTATCTAATACTAAAGTGCTATTAGTAAGAAACGTGTTAGTCAATAATAGAGCTAACAGGTTCTTTTTAACAAATTTTCTGTATCTAAATATTGGTGGTCTCCCTTTAGCTTGGACACAAGTTTGCCTCTGGTTATTTGTATCTGTATAACAACAACAGTCTTGGAGGCAGATTTTTAGACAAAACTCCACCAAAGTCACTGGCGTTACACAGAGACGCCTTTGACCACTTGTGTCAACTGTGCACTCAGCTACAAACGAAGTCTTAACAGTGCAGCAGTCTCAGTCCAAGCCTCAGCAAACCACAACAAGCAGTGTTCCTAAAGAGTCCAGAGCTGTAAGGGCTGGCCCACAAGATCACACTGAGATGTGTTGGAAGAATTTGTAATGTAAATTTTCATTTTTTGCAGCACCGCTGGCCTGTAGTGAAATCTGCGCAGGCTGGATTTACCCTCCCATGCAGTGTGAGTCACACCCTGAAGCTCTTCATGGCTCTACATGTAGTTCAGTGACAGTGTCCTCTGACAGACAGCTAGGCTGAGCAAGAGGTTCGGTATCACAACCTAGCACACAGGCATTCCTCACTGGCATTGTGGAAGCTGCCTGTGCCTCAGGATGCAGATGAACAGAACAGAGGGAGGCAGGATGCAAGAGCTGACTGGAGTACTTCTGCCCCCTTGTGTGGGGTAGGGAGAGGAGGCCAGGATAACAGCCATGAAAAACATTTCCCTCCAAGGATCCAGGAAGGGGCTGGAGAAGGATGTGTCTGAGCTATTGGAAGGAAGAGATGGGAGAAGGCAGAGGAGCAGCAAACTCACTTCTTTCTTTCTAGCTAAGAGTCAGTTTGTCAGCATATGGAGGCAGACAGATATATCTTCCTCACTTACTGACTGAACCAACATTTGCCAGACAGCATCAAGGCGTGACACTGCAGCTGCTGTGTACTTCCTCTCTAAAGCCATTTGGGGACGCAGTGGCTATTCATGAATTGAAGTTTGAGGCCCACCAGTTCAGAATAGGGGTTTGTTCTCTTGGGCAGAAATCCTCAGCCCAGCATGAAGCCTGAGTAGCTAGACCAGGTGCTGAA
The DNA here is from genome assembly GCA_007922195.1 of Podocnemis expansa. Classification (NCBI taxonomy): domain Eukaryota; kingdom Metazoa; phylum Chordata; order Testudines; family Podocnemididae; genus Podocnemis; species Podocnemis expansa. The sequence continues at coordinate 41,774,045 of ML681984.1, read as the reverse complement.
AAGAGGCAGGGGAAGACAAGGACAGTGACCTTCTCTGAGTCCCTTGGTGAAGTTTACTGCAGCTCCACAACTGAAGCAGTGCTCCAGGTATCTGCAATGTGAGCCCCTTGTAGGACAGGATTGAAGAATCCTTACATTGGTGGATCCCCTGGCCCCCACCCACCCTCCTTGAGCATAGCGTTTTGCAAGGAGTCTCAGTTAAACTGAACTCTGCCATGGGTGTGCTTCTCCAAGCACAGTCCCTAGAATCCACCCTCCTCCCCTGTGCTTTGAAAACATTCCTGGCTCCATTATTTAGGGGACCTCCATAGTCCTGGAAACAATGTCTGGATTTGCCCATTGATGCCTAGGTCTAACCTTGATTAATTTGCTTAAAGAGAAGAGTAGGAGGCTCAGGGCATGTTTACATGAACTCTTAGTGCTCAGCAAGCTTGGGTGTAAACGTACAGCACTTTAACATGCCGCGCTGTCACTGCTGCTGCACACTAAAAGTTCCACCCGTGTCCTGCTGTCTAAAACAGTAGTATGGCAAACAGAAGCTACGATATAGTTGATTTGGGTCCCTGCTGACTGGACACTGACAGGGTGTGTAGACAAGCCTCCTGTTTGGAAGGATTTGAGTGACGGACTCAGGCAGATGAAAGAGAACATCTTTGGGAGATCTAATAGGCTGTTTAGTTAGGGGAAAAAAGACTAATTTACCTTCCATTACCACTTACAACTAGACAGTAAGATAAGCTACAAATGAAATATTGTAAAGAGTCCATAAGTGTGCAGGCATGCCCACTCTCTACTTGATAGCTGAGCAGATCTACTTGGCTCCGCCCCGCCCCCTTACTAGTGAAATTCTCTTTTAAGTGAGCTAGGAAGAGATTGTGTTTTTGAAACAGGGGGATCTGAGTTCTGTTTCTGCTGTCTCCAAGAAGCTCTAAGTGGTGTGCAAAAATTTATTGATATGAATTATTTACTCTCAAAAATTCACCTTCTTTAGCAACATATACAGAGTAATCCCCCTTTCAGCCTAACACTTTAAGTGTCTTTCTCTCTGATACCCCTCATAGTTACACCAGCCTTCTGTAGCTTTGCTATGTTGCTCCCACATAAATCCCACCTGGACCGCACAGCTATCACGGACCCCTGCTAAAGTAGAGAGATGGCCCCCTAATGCTGAAACAGAATTTTAGTTGATTTTTGCTATTCTTCTGTTTAACGTTTTGCATGTTTCAGCAATAAACTTAATGCGGTTCAAACATTTTGACTTACCTGAGCTAGACCTGCTTCCAGGCTTGCCTTCTGAGTTTGGGAGCGAGGTCTGTATCAACAGCTGTATTGATTTCACCTCATCCTGAGCTCTCAGCTTACTCCATTTAACTGCATGTATGTGTCTGGTGGTTTTTGGAGCTCTAACATCACTCTATTCAAAAAACAGAACTGTTACCATTTAGGACACAACAAAATAAAACTGATACCCCAATGAACTTCCATAACACGTTGATGGTCTTATCATTTTGTATGCAGGGTTTCTCTGTAAAATTCCTCTAGCCTGATCTCAGAGATTCTAAGAATCCAGAGGATTTTGGGTAACAGTTTATGATTTTGCTAAAAATCTGATCATGAATTTTCCTTTCATCTAATAACCTGTATGAGGGCAAGATTTAAATGCCTTGCTTTTTAACAAATATTTTACTAATAACTAAATCAAGTTGTGCTTCAAGAAAATAGTCCTTTCTACTAAAAGAGATATTTTTGCAGGGGTACCCCTTATGGTAACTTGCCTACAGTTGCAAGCTCTTTAATCCTGCAGTCAGTCTCTGTGACTCCTACAAGGGACTACAACCTAAAAGGAACCTGGGGTTATTCTTCCTGCCAGAAAAAAAGTGTTCTTCACTTCTGAGGCAGACAAGCCGAGTCCAAAATTTTCCTATCTATCTATCACTGCTTGAATCCATGCCTCAGGACAGAGCTGGGATTTCAATTATTAGCCTCAGTGTGAAACATGTCATTGGTTTTTATAAAACACTTTTGTAAGTAACCAAAACCTTCTCGTACAAAGTCTAATTTCCATCATGCTAAACAGTGCTAAATTGTCTCCAGATTTTATTTTATGTTCCTTCATTTCTCTTATCGCCTTCTTCCTCCTCCTGTTGTTCCTCAGCTAATTAACACTTCCCTGAAAAGGTAAGAAACATGATTTCTTCAACAAACACCAGCAACACTGATTATTGCTTAAATAAAACAGACTTTCCTTACTTGAGAAAGAGAACTGTCCCAGGTAACTGTCTGAACACAATCTCTGAAGATATCATTCAGTTTTTCATCAAAACTCAAGATTTTACAATTATTTATGCAGTGCTGGGCTTCAATTACAGTATGAAGCAAAGTACACTATTACCAGTCTTTAATGAGTCACACCTGTAGGTTTTCAACTTGGATAAAGATTTGCCTTGCTTTTTCTGCACTTACCTCGTATGTAATAACACAATCTACGTTCTGATCTTTTGCTATTCCCACAATCCATTTTTCCATTACAAATGGTGGCTGAAAAGGATAAACAGAACACTGGGTGTGGGTGGGTCATTATATGTCATTTGATTGCTTCATTATTACAGAAAAAGATTTTTTTAAAAACTCATTCTGTACAGATTTTGTCCTTTTATCTTGCCGCAAACACATCAATATTTCCCCCATGTATTAATGGGACATAAAGCAACAGTTCAGAATTGTTTGTGTCCTTGTTTGTTTGCCATATTCATTATGGAAATTAGCAGTAATATCCATATGTGGAGAATAGTATTTTTAAGCTAGCTTCTTTTACAGAGGGAACATAGAAAACACAATATATTTTTGTAGGAATTGTAACATTTTCTTTTTCTTTTTTTATTTCTTGGCAATAAAGAGGAAATTTTTAAAACACAGCAAGAGCAGATACTTAGATTTCCAGAGTCTCCTCCAGGTTAAAGAGCATAGAGTATGCTGAATGTTAAGCTTATTATATCTGACAATCTTCTTTTGTTAAATTTAATTCTGATAAAGTTTTAACAGAAAAAAGCATTCAAGGCCAGAAATTAAATAAAAAAATGTGTCTCAGATGAGAAAATGGAAAAGCAAACTATTCTTGACGCTAATGATAAAGGTTCCAAGATTCAGTGACCACATAAATACAAGGAGAGCATTACTGTTAATTCCAGTGTGGGGATTCTGTGTCATATGCCTATCATAGTAGTGCCATATTTTCTAATTTTTATTTCTTATTATTTTTCCTGTTGAGGGTTTGGATCCAGCTGTTATTCCTATGACAAAACTACCAATCAAGGCACAGAGTTTTACCTGAATCAGGATAATACACAGTTAAAGCCACTGAAGAGAGTTTTTCCATCAGGGCACATTAGAGCAGCATTCTAATTAGCAATCAAGATGTCGCTTATTTTTTCATTTAGAAGTTTATATTATTACCAACTGCCAAGGTATTAGGGTGGGTCCCATTAATAAAAACAATCAATTACAAATGAACTGCAAGCAGACTGCCCTGGTTGTTTAAAAAAAAAGTTTCATCTGATCAAAATTAGTCAAGACACTGGCTGGCAAATATTTAGGGGCAAATTCTGAAGTCTGGTTAAACTCCTATTGACATGTAGTTGAACATGTGCAATATTTCACTGACAGTGCTCCATGTGGAATACATCTCTCTATCCATTCCCTCTCTTTGATACAGTTTCCTATTTTTGTAATAAAACATTTCGTTTTATGATGTCAATAAGGCTTAAGGAATTGCACTGAAGTTACAGGACAGGTTATTCCCCCTTATTATTTTCTGTGTGTTGGCTGCTAACTTCTATTCGAATGACTTTGTGGAAACAAGATTCCAGGCTTTTCACTGAGCTCTGGTCTTGGTTGCAAGAGTGTGTTTTAAGTCCTGATCAGTGATCACACTCAAGAGCCGAGTTTCATAACAAAGTGAAAGTTCTTAAAAATACATGTGGCACATGGAAGTTTCAGTAAGTCGAACAGTTTCAAACAACATTTACTTTTTCTTTCATTTAAAAGTGATAAACAAATAAAGTAGTATTAGCCTGGAAGCAAAAGAAGAAAACTTTAAATGATTCCTCTCATATTGCTTTATCATTAGCATGACTTAATAGAAACTATGAACAAAACTTCCATTATGATACATATCTGCAAAAAATGCATTTTATTTAAAAGCTATTAAGTGACTGAGCTTTCACAAACACAAAAATCTACTGCTCTGGTATTTAATGTCATTGCTTGAGATCTATGAATTCATGAAAGCTTAAGGCAGTAAACAAAAACCCTACCTTCGTCATTTTTAAAACCTCTGTGTCAGGTAAATTAGTGTTGAATGTCACCTCTTTTATGTAAGTTACTGCAATTTCATCCCCATCCATCTCCATATACATTTTCCATTTACAGTCCTAGTATTAAAAAACAATTATACAATTTTAGAACAAGAAACAAAATCAGCAAAACCCAAAGTGTGTTAAAAACAGTCAAAGGTTTGGAATATATTCTCAAGAATTCTTTTCTGAATAAAAGTAGCCAAAGGGAATGAACCTTTCCGCTCTCTTGGTAGCATTCCTACTGGTTCATGTTTGGGAAACAGCTGTCATTTTGATTCAGTTTCATAAATGGTGGAATTTTCTCTAAAAGGGAGCGGCTCAGAGAAGATAGTGTAAATATACATGCTCTAACTGGCAATACAGTTTCAGAAGCAGGCTTGGGAGGTTTCCATAAGCAAGCTGAAAACAGATTAATGGAGCAGCCAAGAGATGCAGAGTTGTCAGCTTTATTTCCAGTTAATACTGATGGGTGCAGATGATTGTTTCTCCAAGCTCAATTGTGGCTGTGGTGCTGAATTGCCATGGGGCCTTTGGAAAGTCTGTGCCTCAATTTCTGCATTGGCAGAAACTTAACACTGTGTATTTCTATGTAATATGGTATATGGTCAAAAGGCCATTGCAAAACACAGAGAGATTACCACCATTTCACTTCCTACACTTTGCATTTGCAGAATCTTTTTTCAGGGTATCTATTACTGAGTAAATCAGGATTTTGTGCTGGTTCGGCGAAGTCCCCCTCCAAACCAAATCTGATGACCATCAATCTGCTTTAATAAAGGATGTAAATAAAACCACCACCTCAAAAGAAAAAAAATGTAACTACTGCATCAAATATAGAGCCTGACAGGCCCTGACTCCTGCCAACTCCCAGTGACTTCAACAGCAAGGTACTAGTGCAAAGTGCCTTTCTGGATCAGAAAGAAGTCCTTTTGACAGTGTAACAAACCATTTTGGCCCATACATTTTGGTCCCCTTTGACAATGTAATAAACCATTCTGGCCCACACATCCGTGGACCCAGCTATACTAGGAGAAGTGTATGAACAAGACCTTTTCTTCTTTAAAATTCAGTTTCATATAATGAGATATGAAACCTTACCGCTTAAAACTCTGTCACCTGATACACAGTCCTCCTCAAAATTCTGTATCTGTCACAGACCAGGGATGCCAAAAGAAACAACCACCCCATGAGTTCAACCATTAAATCTGCCCTCTATGTCCACTGGAAAATGAACATCTTATTTTATCTGAGGAATATTGTTATTTCACCTTTTAACACACACACACACACACACACACACACACACACACACACACACACA